>VCII01000164.1:600000-1003455 GCA_006030095.1 Triplophysa siluroides
TGTTTTTCAGTGAATGAAGATGATTTATTGGAACAACAAGGGTTGCTGATGACTGATATGTATGGCTCTATTCCATTTCCTAGAGAGTTCTTTGCATAGACAGCTCTTTGGGCAGCATCCACAAATGAAATGGAATCTCAAGTGATCAATTCAAATAATCTGCATGCAACAACTCAAACAGTGCTTCTCAGTCGCTCACATAACATTTCACTAGAGTTTGATGTTAACAATGCAATACTCTAATAAAAATAAAAATACATGACGTACAGAAATATTGAACTTTTCATTAGATGCATTAGGGATTGCCTTCAACTAGGATTCTTGGATTTTGGCCAAAATGAGGGATCAAGTCTATTCACAGAACCACATACAGGATGGCTGAAATTGATGTATGGAGGGCATATTTGTACAATATTTACTTTTAATGCAACCTAAGGTTAGATTAAACAATTAAAATATGTAATAATATAAATAAGTATATGGTACAAAAATGGACAAAACACAACTTGGTAAAGGTATTTTTTATGACAGAATTATAAAAACAGTGTTTTTGACACAGTAGATTTTGATTTTATTAAAATATAAAAAGCATGCAAGTACAAACTGACAGGAAATAAAGTACATACTTTACAGACTAAATAAAGGCAAAAATGTGACCACATAAATATTTTGGAGATCCTTTTTATGTACAAAGCCATTCTTTTCTGTCAAAAAAGTACTCCAAACCCTACACAAACATTTACAGCAAGTTGAAATGACTTTACCAAGAATCAACCAAGAATTTAGATTTTCCAAAGTTGGACATGACTTTTGTCCACTGCTGTAAATATACACACAAAAAGTATGGTATTTTACGATTTATACTGTATTTACTCAAATTTCCCACATAGCAAAGTACATTTTTCCACATTTGTGGAATGATCTGCCTGCTGCTACAAGATCAGAAGATTCTGTAGCCATCTTTAAGAATCGGCTGAAAACACATCTCTTCCATCAGCACTTGACCGATCCAGTTGCAGTTCCATCATTTTTCTACTCTTTCTATAAAAAACTAAAACTTAAGCTCTGTATACTGTGGTAGGCTTTGTGAGACCAGTTTTATTGCACTTGTGCTTTTTGTTGTCCTTGTGTTGTTCCAATTGCTTCCATTGTTTACCTCATTTGTAAGTCGCTTTGGATAAAAGCGTTTGCTCAATAACTAAATGTAAATTCACTTAAGTTATTGAAACTGACTTGCAGGACTGCTGGATCACTGTCGGGAAATAAATGATAAAAAATATACCCAATTTGGCATTGGGATGGTAGGCTACCCTTTTAAACGGTCCTAATATGTACCCTTTATGTACAGAAAATGTATACATTTGAAACCAGTATCTCCCTCTGAGGTACTTATATGAACTCGTGTGTGGCCATGTCGTACACCCGACGCAATGCGGCGCCGTGCAAGTGTTTTTGCTAGTTTCAGCCCGACGCAGTTCTCATTTTCCCGTCCTGCGCCGCGTTGTTCAAATAGCAAATGCGCTTGCGCTTATTTGTGCGCCCGTTGGCGTGCTGGTCTAAAAAATAGGTGTTTTCTGTCGCAGTGAAAATTGGTGGTCTTTCAAATTAGCAGGCGACTGCCCCTTACACCGCTTTTGTAAATAATAAAAATAAAAGATTTTATCTTATGAAAAAATCGGCAGGGAGAATTCGCTTTTCCCTACAAAACCAGCTTTTTTGGCTCTTGCTCAACGTTAAAAATTCCGGCAAAACCGTTCTTACACTCTGATTGGCTACGTTAAAAACTTACTTAAGAGAATCGTTTAGGCAAACCGGTTTTGTTTTTTGATTTTTTGCAGACCATGATCGTGATTATCAGGGGTACCGCCCTAATCGGTACAATGTTGATCATTTTTTCTGACAGTGTTGTGATCATCTAATGCCAGTTAAATTGAAAAATGGCCAGATATTGTCCAGTTAGTGTTTTACTATTTACCGTCCTCTTTTATTTGCCGATTTCTATCCTTCATTCACATTTTCATAACTTTTTCTTTCTCTAGCTCTTCCCAATCCTCCAGGAGCTCCTGTTGTAATGGAGCGATCTGCCACCAGCATTACACTGATGTGGGACAGCGGGAATCCCCTTCCTGTTTCTTATTACATCATTCAGTATCGCCCCGCCTCGTCCACCGACCCTTTCAAAGAAATCGACGCTATAGCAACGACTCGATACAGCGTGGGTGGACTCAGCCCCTACTCGCACTACCATTTCCGGGTGCTTGCGGTGAATTCGATTGGCCGTGGCCCTCCGAGTCAAACGGTGGAAGCCCGTACGGCCGAGCAGGCACCGAGTTCCCCTCCGCGCCGCGTTAGAGGTCGCATGCTGAGCGGTTCCACGGCGATGGTGCAGTGGGAGGAGCCAGAGGAGGCCAATGGTCAGGTGGTCGGCTATAGGGTTTATTACACGTCAGATCCATCGCTAACCGTGAGCCAATGGGACAAGGAAATGGTTCGCGGGGGGAATTTTTTGAACGTTCGGGACCTGACGCCTAACAAAACCTATTATATTCGAGTTCTTGCCTTTACCGCAGTGGGGGATGGACCGCTTTCCAGCGACTTGCATATTATCGCCAAGACAGGAGGTATGCAGCAGAGGTTGTTGTGGGGAACGTTATTTAAATTTCGATGTTTTTGCAACTTTTGTATGTTTCTGTTTTGTTTCATCATTCTCTAAGTATCGTTTTCTGCCTCCCTTGCTTTCTAGTCCCATCCCAGCCCACTGAACTGAAGGCAGAGGTGAAATCAGAGACCAGCGTTCTTCTGTCATGGATCCCTCCGGCACACAGTGGCACAGATGCCATTATGGGATACGAGCTCATACACAGGCTTGGAGACCAGCCAGAGCAGGTACACACAGACACACACATACATGAGTTTACGAATTCTAGCGCCTGTTTTTTGGACGGTAGTCTAAACTTCGTGTGTCTCTCCTCCAGAAAATATCATTTGACCCCAGCTCCAGTTATCTGATGAAGAATTTGAAGCCGTTTTCCACCTACATATTCCAGCTAGCAGCTCGCAGTAAACACGGCCTGGGGGCATTCACCGGTGAAATCACCATTCAGACTCCACAGACACGTATGTACTGTTCGAAACAGCTTAAAAATAGCATGTGTTGAGTTTTAGATGCAGTTTGCATCCTAAATAAGCTTATGAAGGCATGGATATTCATGCTGACCTGAGATGATCTTTTCAGGGGGATTCATTCACAGTCATGCCTCCAAAATAGTTATTGTGCCGGCCTGCATTTAAACTTGACAGATGATCAATGAGTCTGATCAGTATGTAGAACATATTTTAACATCCAAATGAATTAGATTTAGTGTCTTTTTTCAATCACGGGCTCCTCTCATGCTACAGGCTATTCGTATATATTTATATAATATTTAAATAATAAATATATATATAAAAATGAATAGAAATCAAGTATTGCGTTGCTGCTTTTGCCCTTTCTGGTTATTATAAAAGGAGTGTTTTAGTTTTGGTGGATACAGTCGATATTTTCTTAATGGTTCCTGGTTTAGTAATGGGTTTAGTATGGGTAGCAGGTAAGAATTTGAGACACTCAATGGAGGGACCTAGAAAGATTAATTTAAACAGGTAAGTTTCATGTTGTATGTGTTTGTGTTTGTGTGTCATTTTCAGTTTGCTGTTTATCTACAGTCTAATTTCAGGTTGAGAATACGTAGAATATAGTTGTATTTGCTAACGTTAGTAAATGCATTAGCTAACATGAACTAACAAGCAACAATAGTTTTCCAACATTTATTATTCTCTGTTAATGTCATGTAATGCCAATACAACTATTCATGTTCAGTGTATAAGTAAATGCTGAAAATAACATGAATGAAGATGAATAAATGCTGTAAAAGTATTGTTTACTGTAGGTCATGTTAACTAACGTATTAATTAATGTTATCAAATTCAACCTTATTGTGAAAATATGTATTTTCTTTATATATTGTATGTCTGGTTTTGTCATTTTGTGTGGCTTTTGTGTCTTTTTCTGTTGATTTCATTTCCAACCATTGTCATTCACACCAACACTTAAACTAACCAATGATATCTCAAAACACAAACCCACCCACTTCTCCATCCACCAATCAGAGTCCGTGCCCCCTCCCCAGGAAGTTACATGCATAAGCCCCTCCTCCACAAGTCTGCTGCTCAGTTGGGCTCCACCCCTCATCGATGAAAATGGAATCATAAAAGGGTACTCCATCCGCTATGTGGCTGTAGAAAGAGAGAAGGACCCCGTACAAAGGATCTCGGACATCCCATCTAACTGTTTCCGCTACCGGATAGAGGGACTGAGGAAAGGGTCCCTGTACTCGGTGACTGTCGCCACCCACATGGATGCCGGTCAAGGGCCAGAGAGCCTACCGGTATTGGTCCGCACACAGGATGACGGTATGTCTCCATGACAACATACTGTATGATATACCTGACCTCTTGACCTGAAGCTGAGCCTCTCCTTCCTTTATATGCCAAACACACATCTGACCTCCAAACATCTGCCTTGTTCTAAAGCAACGTGTTTGACTTTTCCTAATCTCCTATTTTTTCATCTGTGCAAATAAATGAATTTTTTGTCTTGTTGATCACAAGATCAGATCTTTTGTACTCCACAGAAAACAATAACAGCATTTGGGTTCATTTTTAGCAAACCTTAAAAAAGCTTTTACAGAACGATTTATCAAGATAAATGATCCGTTCCCCAGCATCAAATATCTTCTCCTCACCCACTTTCCTTCTCCTGTGAACTGGAAGGAGTGTTGAGATGTAACCACATGTCCTTTGTCCTCAAATGTCCTTCAGTGCCCAGCGCACCACCGCGGGGTGTGGATGTTGTGGTCTTAAATGCCACCTCTGCCAGAGTGTCATGGAAACCTCCAGTTGCTGAGCGACAGCATGGAGTGATCCGTGGTTACCAGGTGACATACGTCAGAAGCACAGCGGGGGAAAGAACAGTCTCTCCCAGAATTAAGGAACTCCTGTTGAGAGACTCACAGGTAGGGGAATACACCTAGCTAACAGAGATACCCCTTGATGGTTCGTGATGGTGTTTATTTCAGACAGAAAAAATTATGTATTGCAGCTTTAAAATTATAGTAAAATATAATATTTGACATGGGCATCGGAACATTGTTCTGTATGTAGGTGGGAAAGGATCCACCCACTTTTTAAGACCAATGATAATGGAATCACATTTACTTTCTCTAATTTAGCACATTTGGCATTCACTTTTCAGTCCGCCGTCAGTCAAATCCATTCCAATTGAGGAATGCTTAATAAATTATACTCCATTCCTATTTCTTAGCTACAGCCTTAACTTCCACACTTCCGCTTTCTCAAATCCATTCCACCTGGTTTAGAGTCCAGTAATAGTCCATATAAATTCAACTCCATTCCGTTTCGACACAACAAGGTAAACCAAGTATTGTTGTGCATAATAATAGGTAAATAATAATAGATGGTAAATTATTATATTTACTATATTATATTTATAAAAGTTTTTAAATGGATGCTAACTAACTGGGACAATAAAGATCTACCTACTACCCCTAACCTTACCATACACTATTATTAAACACCTGTTGTTTTGTTTTTTTTTAAACAAATGCCTGTACAATCTTAAATGTGATGTAAAAATGTATTCAAACTTGCGACGATAGCATAAAAACTACACGCATCTTTTTCACTACACAGCTGGTAAAGTTGTGTCGTTTTTACACTCAAAATATTTTTAGGGGGAGCACCCATCCACATTTTTTTGCGATTCTGACGCCATGATATTATATATAGTAGAATTATAGTAAAGTTATTGTATTGGTTGTTTTTATTTTGATAGTAGTATTTAACTTAAGCTGTTTAATCATCAAATGGAACTGGAAAATAAATTCCAATTTGAAAAAACAAAACAACAGAAAGCAGATTTTGCCTCTTCATAAGTCCACCACACACCACTACCTGCGATACAATGCAGATCTCAACTATCACTTGATCTGAATGAGTTGTTTGTTTTGCAGCGATCAGGGTTTTTTCTATAGCTTGACTAATGATATTTGAAAGGACTTTAATTTCTCTTTAATCATCAGATAACATCATTGTCTTCTTATTAACTGCCTACTAAAACAGAACCTGCGATAACCATCGCAGAATCGCTCCAATAAAACGTTCACACTAATTATTCTCGGCGGGTTTTTATTCATTGTGTTGTGAATAATCAGATTACGTCTCCCATTAATTTGGACTTTTATTTATGTCTTGTTTTTGGAAATGTTGCAGCCACAGAATGATTCACAACAATATGTGAGTACACTTAGCTGGACCGAATTTCACTGTTTAGTTTATATAAAATTCTGATCGTTTGTGTAGGACATTTTGGTTTCATAGTGTCTGTGTGTTCGTTTAGGAGCTGATTTTGTCTGATCTGTGGCCTAACACGGAATATTCTGTTACCGTGGCAGCCTTTACCTCAAAAGGAGATGGGCCACGCAGCAAACCCACTCTCATCAGAACTAAACCCTCATGTGTGTGCACACCCACATATACACGGTTATTCACATATTTTGTATTTAACTCAAGGTTATTAACCACAAAATCACGCTTTTCGTTAACCATAACCAAATAATAAAGGTCCGTTCCAAAACCTTGTGAAGAAATTAAATATGCACTTGTTACAGGTAAAAAAACTGCCGTGTAACGCACTAGATTTGGAACAGATTCATCCTGACTCAGCTACATCATTATGTATTACATTACTCCACTATTTTCTGCTTCATAGTGCCAGGGTTGCCCTTGCTGACAGTTGCATCATCGGAAGACGGAACTGTCCACTTAAACTGGCTGCCTCCGCCGGCGGGTCTATCCCCCGTGCTGGGTTACAGGCTGTCATACGGCCGGGCGGACCCCACCTCCGATACATTCATGGTGCTGGAACTCGATGATGACAAACGCACGCACGGCATCCAATCTCTGAGTCCCGGGACGCTGTACGTGTTCCGCCTTGCCGCCCGCAGCGTTTGGGGTTACGGCTTGAGCGCTCAGGTCACACTTTTAATACCGAATGTGGTGGAAACGACCACTGAGGATGCGGTGACAGTTGCAGGGACGACAGAAGGTGGAAACACAAGCGTTCTCGAAACCATTTTATCTTTGTCTGGTTTAACAGCGGAAAGCATTAATTCCTCATCAGCCATCCTGAGATGGGAGCGACCAAGAACCAGCGTGCAGATCCAAGGTTACCGCGTGTGGTTCGCTGTCACTTTTAGTAACGGCACAGACATTGCAATGGAATCGGATGTTACGGAGCCCACAGTTGTTCTTACCGGCCTAGGGGCAAATACTGAGTATGTGGCGCGAGTATGCGTGCTTTGCGAACATGGCCCTGGGCCCTGTAGTCTTCCAATATCCATCAAAACACAACCAGTACTGGAAGGTAGGACATGTGAATCCTCACATACAAACACTTCCCGCTCCCTAACAAACCGCAGTGTTTCTTTCTTTCTTGAACGATATAAATTGTCTGTCTGTCTGTAAATTGAGTCTTATCTGTGTTGGTCTGAGTTCCTTGCTCTGGCAGATAAAAGGTGAGAATCTTTCAGTAATTGGGTATAGATAAACTTGGAGGAAGGTGGAAGGTGAGCTGTTCTAGTGCGCCAAATTCTTTTAAGCACAAAGAGAAAAGAGTGGCACACATTGCTTCTGTGTAGCATGTATAAAAGTGGTTCTCAAACTGTCGAATTCCAGTGGTCCAAAAAGTCAAGGACAGGGGTTTTTCAAACCTTCTGGAAGCCTCAGAGAATTTCAGAATAAACACAAAGGTGAAATTATAGATATCTACCAAACATTATCACTTTTTCAATATTCTGTAGTTTTTATATTTCTAAGTCTCTGTGGTACAGATACATTTGAATCGAAAATGTTTCTCTTCGGGTTTATACATCCACCTTTACTCTAATTGTAGCCAATTATACAGTTACACATTTTTGTTTTGGCCCGACCTTTTTATAGTTCTTATACAATTCTGTGGTGATAATTAAAGACAGTTTCAAAGTGACAACGTAAACAAATGTTACTGCGCATGCGTGCGTTCATGGGGTGCTCTTCACTTCCAGTACACATTCACAAACAATAGAGTGCCTGTAGATTATTTCTGATAACAAGCAAAAGAAACCAAGAACCGTTACTTGGCTAAACTTGTCTCTCCAATATTTTGAATTTACACTGCGATACCAAGCTCAACCGCTAGATGTCAATGTACCATATGGTTTGTTTAAATGCGACTGAACTACAGGACCCATTCATTGATAAAATTAACATACAACAAAATTTAACAAATCTTTTATTTAATACAATTATTATACAGTAAAATAATAATATAAATTAAAATTAAGATAAATTAAATATACGTAGTTATATTATTAGACACTAGCCAAACACAGACCGGAAGTTAACTGCAGCAGAAAGTTAACTTTTTTTTTATGAGAGTACCGTCGATGGAAAAAAAAAAAGATTTTCATATTCAGCATGTTAAACTTCTTAAAGAGACAGTAAAAATGAAAGCGAAACAACAAAAATTGTTACATTGTGTTATTATACTTTGTAAACAATATATTGTTTTTATAATACAACACTTTCTATTTATCTTATAAATGCTTTATACTAGGGCTGTCAAAAAATTAATCGCGATTTGCATCCAGAAAAAAAGTTTGTGTTTACATAATATATATCTGTGTGCTGTGCATAATAATTTTGTATTTATTAACACACACACACATCCATGCATATATTTAAGAAAAATCTAAAAATTATTAAACATTTGTATATAATTTCAATTGTTGGTAAATATAAATAAATACATGTAAATATTTCCTAAATATGTATACGTGTGTATGTGTTTGTTTTTATAAAAACATAATTAATATGCACCGTACATAGACATATATTATGTAAACACAAACTTTTATTCTGGATGCGATTAATCGCAATTAATCTTTTGACAGCCCTACTTTATACATAAAATGTATAGATGTATATATATTTTAGAAAGTTTAGAGTGTTTGAGGGTCCTTGGCTTCATAAAACCCCTGTTCTAGGCTATAGCTGCATCCTTGCTGCATTTGTTCGAATATTTCAATATTTTGGGGATTTAATTTTATACCGTGCCATCTAAAAAACTTTAGAACTACCACTTTATAGATTAAAACCTGATGTTGTATATACAGACGAGGGGCTTTATATTAGAATCATATTCAAAAAATGAAGTGATGTTCTTGTTTGCTTCAGGAATGCCTGAGGCCGGAGGTTCTGCTCAGGAGAATAGATGTAATAATGTATGATTGTTAAACTCTGGTTTTCTGTTTTTATTAGTGTTTGCTGTAAACTTTCGAGTGAAAGCTGCCATGAAGAGTTCAGTGCTGCTGACCTGGGAGTCTCGCACCACCAGCAATAAAGCACAGCCTCTCATTGTAAGAACTAAAATTCACTTTACTGCGTGTGTGTGTGGATCAGGTTTTGTCTTCATGACTTCATGCATTATGTTGAGCTAACATTGTATGGCCGAGTATGTATAAGCATTTGAATGTTGTGTCTTACGTGTGTGAAATATCTCTATGCTCTTCTCGAGTATGTGTCTGTGTGTCAAAATGACAACCTTGTCAGAGCGTGCATGTATTTTTATTTATTTAATATTTTTGATTCTTTAATTTCCTCTCAGATCTCATATGGTGACGGTGAGAGCGTGGAGGTAGATGGGCGGCTCGGGCTGAAGCTGGTCACTAAGTTAAAGCCTCAATCTCTCTACACCTTCCTGTTAACCAGTAAAGCTGATGGTACTGGAGGCCTGCAGCACCGTGCCGATGCCATGACGGCTCCAAATCTGCTGACCAGGAAACCCCAGCTGCTGGACAAAACCAGCTCGCAGAGCATCGCTACCCTGCAGCTGCCCGCTGTCCAGGGACAGGCTAACGTCAGGTCAGCAGTACACAAATATAGGTTTATTAGAACTGTCAATTTAATGCGTTAATAGTGTTCATTACGTATGATTGATGCAGAAGATCTTTTTGAATTTCAATAAACACTAGAAGAAAAAAGCAATAAATAATCATTTGTTTTTTAAATATACCGTTCATTGCTAGGTGATATGCCTAAAGTTTTATATCTTGATATGTTTGTTTTCATGTCAAATAAAAAAGCCTTTAAAATGTTAAGTGCAAAAATTCAGTAATAAATGTAGACCACATATTACGTTTTTATTGAATTAACACATGAAAATACTTCTTAAATCGATTACAGACAGGTTTGCGCAGACTTTTTTTACAGATTATTTTGGGCACTCATTTTTCCTCTCCCATGTCTCCACACCTGTGTCGCGGTTGCCATTTTGATAATTACAAGTTACAGTTTTCTTTACTTGTGAGATGTAAAGAGTGAGTGAAATTGCCTATTGTTGCAGACTTTGGCACATTTTACCTCAACTTTATTTGATATTCATGAAATTTTATTATAAATAAATATAACTTTGGCACAACTATGTTCATAATATCTCCTATTAGATTATTTCCCAAATTTACGTCGAATATAAATATGGTGAGGCAAAATGCATAAAAAATATATTAAAATATAAATATATTAAAAATTATATTAATATATTAATGCACTATAAGTTATTTGAGATGATGGAACAAATGTAGAAAGAGTCCAATCATAAATTTTGGGGACTCATAAACTTAAAAGTTAAAATTAATCAGACATATCCACAACATTAATCCATACAATTTATACAACATGCACCATTATACATTTTACATCAGCACAGAGAGTGAAGCAAATCTGTACCAGGAAAAGTGTACCAGGCATTGTGTATGGGGGGGTGTACTTTACTGTAATGAAATGTTAACCGTTTTAATTTAAATATAATCTTAATTTTTTGTAAACCTGTTTTTTTGCGGGGGTTTGAATACAACCCCGATAATTTTTCATAAAATTCACTCATAAAAATCTTTTTTTTTCTACAGGGGTTTCTACATTGTGGTTGTTCCTCTGAAGAGGCAGAGAGAGGAGGAAACTTTCAGAATATATGGAACGATCCAGATGAGATGAACATCGATGAGGTACACGTTTTCATTCAGTCAACTCACTGTCATCTTTGACAGTGCTGTTTCCTGTTTAAGCAGTGTGTGGGTTCAGCATATGGGATTTTAAGCATCAGGTCTGGTTACTTTGACACATGTAATTTATTTGACTTATACGTTGGTTTCTTTAGCTGCTGAGAGAGATTAATGGCACAGGTCGCTCCGTGCGTCTGAGGAGGCAGGCGGAGGCAAAGCCGTACATCAGCGCTTATTTCCAGAATCTACCAGCTGAGTTTAAACTAGGAGACGGACGCGTGTACGGCGCATTCCTGAACCGACCGCTTCTCAACGGACAGGAGTATGTCTGCTCCTTGCTGGCTATTCTTGAACTGGGCCAGAATGTAAGTCTCAGTCACGTTGGGGTATATTGAAACCACAAAATGATCATAAAATAAAAGAACTAATTTGAATATTAAATGTTTTTAAGTAGTAATATTAATTGAGCATAATGTATCTTGATATTTTTTATCTTTATTGTGTGACAAAAACTGTCTGACTGTACCTTATCCCTTTTATTACACAGCTACTTAGCAAATAAATAAATAAAAGCACATGAAATATTGATTCGAGTTGACATTATTTTATTAATTAAGAGTTTGTAGGACAGTCAACAGTCAAAAGTAAAAAACAAAATTTGCTAATGTATCTCAATTGACAGACTGTCTACTCCACGAGTCCATTCTCCGATGCCGTGCTGTTCTCTGACGTTGAACCGCAGCCAATCGTAGACGAGGAGGAGGGACTTCTTTGGGTTGTGGGGCCGGTGCTGGCCGTCATCTTTATCATCAGTATCGTCATCCTCATCCTTCTCTTTAAAAGGTGAGAGAGTATATGAATTGAGCAGGAAAGGGATGGAGGATGTAAAGTTGTGAATGGAGTTTAAATTACATTAGCAGGCAGACAGGAAGGAATGGAAGAGAACATTGAATGAGACGGTGAAGAAATGAAGTGATGATAACGGTCATGGAAAACATAGTGATGTCATGGACTATTAAATTTGTGTTTTTTCGGATCCAGGAAAGTTAGCGAAATGAATAGTTTCAAACGAACTGATTCTTAGCATGAGACTTGGAATGAAAATTGATCTGAGTGATCCATTAATCATATTGGTCACTGGTCAAAAGGTGTGATAACCCAATAAAAAACAAAAAGGAGATGAATAAATAAAATGACAACTTTTTAAGCTGTTTTTTTATTTTACCGATCCCTCTCCCCCCACCCCCCCCTGCTTTATCTGGACACGAACCAGCAAACCAGACAGGTCTGTGTATTATGTTACATTGAAAATGCAATTATGACTGAAATGCAATATAAACTATTTCCTGCTAAGTGAGAGTCGCTTTAATGCTTCTCTGTGTGTGATGTTACAGGAAGCGGGCGGAGCTAGAGGGCAGGAAGTGCAGCTTTCCCAGCAACAGTAAAGCCATGAGTTCCCAGCATCCATCTGACCCAGTGGAGCTCCGTAGAATCAACTTCCCCACCGCCGGTAATACACCAAAAGACAAAGCCATGTCACAGACACACGCAGGCAGTCCTAAGGAATCTATACGGTCAACACAGACCGTATCAACATGATGTTCTCTCTTTTCTAGGTTTACGTGCATCTATCATCGGTTATCGACGGTTATCAAGTCAGTTTTGGCTCATGGTGTTTTGCATTGACTACTTAATTGATCCCCCTAATTCCCATATATTCAGAAATATATATGCAATAACTAGCATGTGCATCTTCTAACTCATTTGGCTCATTACAGGGATGTGCCTTAACACTTTTGCTCTTTTGCCCTTTCTATCGGCTTCTCTTTTTGAAACGTAAAAATGCTGTATACTTTACATACTACTCTTTACTACTTTTTTGTTAAAAAAACAACCGATTATTATTGCAAGCTTACCGATGTAAATATGGAGGAAAAGGAGAGCCACTTAAAAATAAATTTAAGAATTAATATAATAATTCAGACATAACATTGTAAATAAATAAATCACCTTTTAAATGGACAAATTATTAGACAAATATATATATTTTATATATTTATTTTTGTTTTAAAATATTTTATATTAAAATATATTTTAAAACATGAATTAAAAAAATATATATATGTCTATTACTTTGTCTATTTAAAAAAAATATTTATATATGTATGTTTTCATTAATAAATTGATCAATTGATTCTTCATTTTCTTTTTAAAGTGGCACTCCTGCTCCTCCATAAGTGAATCATGATACGTTTTGAACCCTTTATCTTTATGTATTTCCTCAATAGATTAATTTTATTTGTTTTTAACCAAAAAAAAACATCTTTTCATCTTGTCTAATATTCTTTACACTAATATGTAGTGTTTCAAAGTCTCTTTTGGCTGTAAAGATAACCTCTGATTGTAACCACTGTAACCATCATTTAACACAGCAACAACTGTCTTAAATGCACATTTAACATTAAAGTCTATGGTGTAGTAGTGACAGTACTACATTATAATTTCTAAATCCTTGACAGCTGAGCAAATCCTATAAAAATTTTGCCAGCTTGTAATAGCCAAGTCCAAAAACGAACCATCACGACAAGATTTTTTAAACTCTTCCCAAGATCTAAAACACTCCCCATGAGGGGAACTCTTGTGTGAAATTTGTAATCTTTAGCTCGGGCAGGGTAGTGGGCCGACGGTATGAATATCGCAGACCGTCAGTTGCTAAGCAACCATACATATATCCATCCTGAAAACTGCACAAGCAGCCACAGACCCTACCTGAATGCAAACACAACAGGGTAAAAGTTGTAGGTGTACAAAGTAAATAAGAAGCCAGAGGAAACTCAATAGACATCCGACACATTTTAATTGAAGAGCAGAAGTCAAAACTTAATGCTTGAATTACAATTACCCTAAGCAAACAAACACCCAAACCTTATAAGAATACCTTTCGTCTTATAGGCTAATACTATAAATGCCGATGACACGACTAACTCTCTTTCAGGCTGCTCACAGCACTTAATTCAGCTGCATACAGAGTCTCGAGATTCTGTACAAACTCCACTGATCTGCATGTTTGTGTGATGTTGTGATTGACAGGCATGACCAGCCACCCTCCAGTATCCATCTCCGAACTCCCAGCACACATCGAGAGGATGAAAGCCAACGAAAACCTAAGATTCTCTCAAGAATACGAGGTCAGATCACGCACACACGAGACACACCCGCTTCAGGGTACACAATAAAAAACATATTGCCCCATGCATTATGTATAGTGTCGACACATTTTTGGCTAGTGTGCTGATATTTTTGCGAGTTGTGGCAGATGTTCGGTGGGACGTGTAATTTATGGCGCGTGTCTCTTCTTTTGTAGTCTATTGATCCAGGCCAGCAGTTCTCTTGGGAACATTCTAACCTCGAAATAAACAAGCCAAAGAACAGATACGCCAACGTTATCGCCTACGACCACACCAGAGTATTACTCCCCGACAATGATGGTAAGAGTGGGTGTATGTGATTGGTTGTATTATAGTTGTGAAATGTTGCTTTGGCGTTTCTCTCAATAAGTGATGAATTGTCCTCACTCACTACGGATACACTTTTATTTTGCTACATTTGCACGTTTGAAGAGGTTGTTATCTAAGGGATAAACACTATATTGGAGCCAACAGCAAACCTTTAGTGTGTGTGTAAGCCCAGTAAGTGCTGTTTCTCATGCAAATGGAACATCGATGTATAAAATTCATTAAGGCAAAAATATTATAATTATTCTACAAAAAGGAAAGTATACTGATCATTTTCTACATGATCTGTTAATTTTATGGACATTTACGACATACATACAGTATATTTTGCCTTATTTTTGTACAGTGTGTGGGTCTGACATAAAGTGGAACATGGCTTTAAGATACCTTTGACTAATTTGATAAAAAATGGACTATGGTCAAAAAATGAAATGTTCTGTCATCATTTACTCACCTTCTTGTTATTTCAAACCTGTATGACTTTCTGTCTTCTGAAGAACATATTTTGAAGAATGTTGGTATCATCAGCTGTACCCATTGACTTGCATTGTTTTTGTGTCCATACAATAGAAGTGAATGGGTACTGCCATTGTTCAGTTACCAACATTCTTCAAAATATCCTCTTTTGTGTTCTACATAAGAAAGAAAGTCATAAAGGTTTGAAATGACAAGAGGGGAGTAAATAATGACCAAATTTTCATTTTTGTCTGTACTTTCCCTTTAATGCATTTACTGTCCTTTCAGCTGGCTTTTCCTCAATGAACAAATTCCTGGCAAAATTTCAATAGAATAGTTATTCATAGCCAAGAGACCCATTCACATTCATTGCATTAAGCAATATTGCTGTCTGTATTTCTAAACGTATCCACACTTTAATTTGTCTGTGATCTATATAATCTCCACATTTTACATTAGGATGCTGTATACTTCTGCTGTTTCATTTGTTTTAAATGTCTGTGACTGGCCACTAATGGAACTGAGAAATCGCTCATTTACACTCATAAATCACAGAATATTTATGGAAAGTAGCGTTTTTTTTCACTGTGTAATGCTTGTTCAAAGGTATTCCTCTTTGGTTAAGCAGGTGTTCCTGGTGGTGACTACATTAATGCCAACTTCATAGACGGGTACCGGCGTCAAGGCGCATACATCGCCACCCAGGGGCCAATGCCAGACACGTTCAGTGACTTTTGGAGATTGGTCTGGGAACAACACACAGCAAATATCGTCATGATCACCAAACTTGAGGAGAAGGCAAGGGTGAGAGAGCTAGAGTAAATCCTTCACAGTACTGGCAGACAAATCGAACAAAACACATTCCCAGACAGAAACAGACAAAGCTTTGTGTTAAAAGCACCGCAATTAGGTGGCTTAATAATGCAGTCTAGGTAGGCAGCTTTCTATAGGCTTTGGAACAGAAACAATAAAAACTTTCTTGGCCTACATAAACTTTTTAGATCAAATGCAGCATTTATGTTTTGCTTATTTCTTATAAAGGCGTGATCACATTTAACATTGCGCAGCAAACTTTTGTGGATGAACGAAGGGGAACATTTTAAATCTTTTAAGGCCCCGCTCACACCCCTGTTGAAAAAAACAGTATATGCTGGTTTAGTATGTTTTGATGCTGGTTTAAGCTGGTCCATAGGTGGTTTAAGATGGTCAAACCAGCGTCAAAACTTCCCCTAACCAAGCATATGCTGGCATTTTCCACAGGGAAATAGGACGCCAATCCAAGCAACATGCTATTGGTCAGAGCTGGTCGGTTACATGTCAAATTTCACCAAATTTGTAACCAATTTTTTTTTATATCACTTGGAATTCCTCATTTTTGTCCACTACATTTCGCTGTTCGGTGGGAAATTTGATGCACCTTAAATCTGTTGGAAAAGAGAAAGAAAGTCTTATGCTGTTTGTCTGTTACTCTCCAGATGCCTTCGTATTTCTTCTCAAAGGCAAGACGTCTCACTTGTCTAATTAGATCACTTTTCACTTGAATGGTTGATATTCAGTGCATCACCTTCTCTCCTCTCTCTCTTTCTCACCCACTCTTCTCACTTCCTTTTTACCTCACATGCTTAGACACGTTTTACAAAGTGTAACTTTGATATTTTCGGCTGGTTATCACACTTTCACTGCATGCACAAATATCTTCTGTACCGAAGCATATTGGTAGCAATTTTCAAATTGAAATGCAATTTGCAAAATGGCAGTGCAGTATGTAAAATGACAATGCATTTACGTCTTTAAATATACATTTAAAATAACCTATGTGCAACATTAGGTGCAAAATGAAAATGTGAATTAACATTCACAGGTTGAACATTTGGGATTGAATTGTCATTGCAAAATTCAATGTGGACTTGAAAATGCATTTCGAGCTGGCCACGCCCCCTCCCCGATACAGCAGCCTGTGAATGTTAATGCATCTAGGGAAAATAACATTTGCACGATCATTTTGCTACAGTTTTGCTTAGCTATCTTAAACATTTATAATCAATCCGGGGAATGCATTTTCATTTTAATTTAGCAACTTAAAGAGCGTTAAAATATGCATTTAAATGACATATTAAAAGTAGTGTAGGAACTGACAAATGTAAAATATATTATTGAATTTTCATTTTGCACCTTATGTTGCACATATGTTATTTTAAATCTATATTTAAAGACACAAATGCATTGTTATTTTACATACTGCATTGTCATTATGCAAATCGCATTTCAATTTGAAAATGGCTACCGATGTGCTTCCATACTTCTGAAGGGTGTGTCTCAATCCATTTCCTCGATCCATGTTAACATGATTTCATGTTATCTTATGGCCTTTAGACTCTGATTACTCCGTTATGTGCGACAAGATTATGACGGCGTGCAATAAAACGTTGTAGCTAGCAGCAACAACATGACTGTACAACACACCGTGATTAATATTCATCTGGTATTATTTGTTTCTTCATCATGTTTCTTTGTTGCATCTTTTAAAAACTACAGTTCCACAATAATATGCCAAAGTTATATTTTTGTGGGCTTTGTGTGTCTCTTTTGTATGCATTATTAAGAAGTCTGCCCATGCATAACACCATACCCACATTACCAAGTACAACACCAATGGAAGTGTCGCATTTACTGTCTATAAGTTTACATGCTTTGCATAATGTAAGCAAAAAACACAATATTGGTGACAGCTATGAACAAAAGTATTTTAATTTAAAACAAACAAAAAAGGGACACATATCTTTTAGTATTATATTTAAAATGATTACGGATAACATTATACTTTTATATTCATACACTAAACTAAAACACTGCAGTATTCTTTAAATAATTCATGAAATAAATGCTTTTTTGAAAAGGCAATGGAGCAACTCATGCTTAAAGTGCATTCTGGGAATTTCTAAAGAACATCCTGTGTCCTTGTTTGATAATGAGACTGGGCAGCACACTTACTAGTGAACCAGGGAGAGGATTGAGACAACGCCAAAATGAGTATTGTCGTCGTTTGAAGGCAGTCAGTCTGAAGAGCAGCTGACTGTCCGTTTTTATCTCAGCTGGTTCTTCAGCTCTTCTATAACGGTTCCTTTGATATTGAGATGTGTGTTGCAGTAAGAGCTTTAGTAAGTGTCTGCTGAACTGTGTGCAGAATAAATGTGATCAGTACTGGCCCAGCAGAGGTACAGAGACGTATGGACTGATGCAGGTCTCTTTACTGGACACGGCGGATCTCGCGACCTACTGCGTCAGGACTTTCGCTCTCTTTAAGGTAATGAAAGATAGATCAGTACATAAATACTTTAAATTTCAAAACCCACACTTTTAGAAAGGATGAGATATTTATTAACACACTGTTCGTGTTATGCTTTTTAACACAATAGGTGTCATTTTAACACATTTTGTGTTTGTTGTGTTTTGAATATGAATAAAAGGGACAAAACAAGTTGAGTTAGAATTAGCACAAATTGTGTAGTACCAGAAATAACACAGAGATGCGACATTATAAATTCACATAAGTTGTGTTAATGTAGTGGCGGCGTATGTTAATATTTATAAATATATACATAACATCAGAGCAGCATGCTTCCTTTGTTTTTGTACACATGTATTATTTTCTAATCTGATATACTAGTTTATATAAAAAAAAAGTAACAAGTAGCATGATTGTAACAGTATGTTTGGTATTATATGGTTCTGACAATTCCATTATTTCTATGGGCAGAGTGGATGTGGAGAGAAAAGGGAGGTTCGTCAGTTCCAGTTCACAGCATGGCCGGATCAGGGAGTACCTGAACATCCCACTCCATTCCTGGCCTTCCTGAGACGGATCAAGGCCTGCAACCCGCCAGATGCCGGGCCCATTGTGGTCCACTGCAGGTAAGCAGTGATCAGTAAAGAATGATCTAAACACATTTGCGGTATCTGCAGCCAGGCATGACAGGCTAAGATACTGAATGAGTATTATAAGTTAGTTCCTCCATCAATGGAATGTGCTCTTATACGGCAGGGAGAATCGAATCTCCTTACAGTAGAGCTCTAAATGGTATTGACTTTATAAGATTGGTGTTATATCACACTGAAGTTTTTCACGGTGCTGCAGCTCAATTGTTCGTCTCGGCCAGTGCACTCAATACTTTTTGTGGAGTCTGAGTGCTTCTGATCATTTTTATGATGATTAATTAATTTTATTATTTTATTTTGCTTAGAACATATGAAAGTAACAACTACGCAGACAGTATGTAACTTTTCACAGTGCTTTAATTATATTTTTTGTTATTTAGTGGCGTAGTTCAGTATTTGTATAACATTCAGAAAAATGACATATGTAATGTGAAAAAATTATGTTTACTATAATAGGACGTTTTAAAAAGATGGTAAAATACCTACATGTTAGGTTGAATTAAACCTTTAAAACCAGATATAACTTCTCTAAAAGCATTTTTTTGCTATGAAAATACAGTCAGACTAAATTACAGTGTGCTTTGTATTTAGGTTTTAAAATAATATAATCTGTATATCTATATGATGAATGATGTTTGTCACACTGAATATTCCAAAACAACTAGGTCACCATGTACATTATTCCAATGAAAAGCAAAATAGTTCATGAAATATTAAACCAATTATACACACAAGGTCACAACGTGAACAGCACAACACTTATCAAATGCTCCTATTATAATCCCTGAGTGTGTGTCACAGAAACTTTACACAGTTTCAAAAAGCTTCTTGAGCCTTGCTGTTGAGCGCAAGAAAAAGTACCAAACAGAGCTGCCTACACTGCACAATAAGTCTATTTTTTAGGTTTTACAGTATTAGAAGCTTTTAGTTTGGTCACAAGTGAATTCACAATTCAGATTACAGGTTATATCTGCTTCGATATTAAAGCTTTATTTTGAGCTGCTTGTTTTTATTCAGCCTACTTAATATGACAGATTTATTTTTTTGCTTTATAAATACATATTTTGACAACGTTGCAGAATTGTTTTATTTAGGTAATTATTATTTTTTAAATAAGGGTATAGTTTCTGAGCCGTTGTACGGCTGCATTACCTAATTGCAACCAAAATGCAACGTTGTGAGAACATTGTAAAATGTTTGCTTCTGGTTTAACTTTGTGTTCATGCATATAACAGACGTTTCTGGGATAACACTACACAAAACGTTTTAAAACCTTTCAGTGGTTAGAGCATGGCGTTAGCAATGCCAAGGTCATGGGTACGATCCCAGGGCATTGCACATACACATATAACAAATGTATAGTTCAATGCAATGTAAGTCACTTTGGATAAAAGCGTCTGCCAAATGTGTAAATGTAAATAAATAATGTACTGCTGCATTACCTAATTCCCACCAAAATACAACGTTGTGAGAACGTTGCAAAAACGTTTGTTTGACAAATTATTACAAATAAGTTAAATGCCTATGATTCACCTCTACATTCATGGACATAACAGACATTTCTGTGATTACGTTAAACAGAAGATTGGTTAACTTTTCGAAACCTTTCAACAGGATTTAAATGAATAGACTGAAACTTAATATGACGCTATGTGGGTATTTTTTACATATATATTATAGATTTTTTTTAGTTATTTTGTGTTTTAAATTAAGGGTGTGGTTTCTGAAACACTTTTATAACATTGTCCTGCTGCATTTATCAATTGCCACCAAAATACAATGTTGTGAGAACATTGCAAAAATGTTTGTTATAATGTTATACATGTTATATTTTGTTAATTGCACTTCTGTAAATAGAATCGTAATCATTTTTCACATTAATTGTCTAACCCTTAAATCATCAACTTTAGCAACTACAATATTTCTATATCTCTGGTTCAGAACAACCAGAAAAGCATCTCTTAGAATGTGCATGTCAGTGCTGGTGAAAAAAAAACGTTTGATGCATTCTCCTGCTCTTTCTCAGTGCCGGTGTGGGCCGAACAGGCTGCTTCGTCGTGATTGATGCCATGTTGGAGCGCGTGAAGCAGGAGAAGACGATAGATGTGTATGGTCATGTGACCTTGATGCGATCTCAGCGAAACTACATGGTGCAGACAGAGGAGCAGTACATTTTTATTTACGACACACTGCTTGAGGCCGTCTCCTGCGGCAATACCGAGGTTCCAGCGAGGAACCTCTATGCCTACATCCAGAGACTCACGCAGACAGAACCGCCAGAACACATCAGCGGAATGGAGCAGGAGTTTAAAGTGAGTTCATCCCTGCATTCTTTAAAAGCCATTTTTTTACAAATCTGATAGTGATCTAAATAAAAATGTCCAATGTCTGCCTTTTTTTAAACCTTTATTACCGTTTTTCTGTAACCTTCTTTAGCGACTAGCTAACGCCAAAGCACACAACTCCCGATTCGTCAGTGCCAGCCTCCCATGCAATAAGTTCAAAAACCGACTGGTCAATATAATGCCATACGAGAGCACACGTGTCTGCCTGCAGCCAATCAGAGGAGTCGAGGGTTCAGACTATGTCAATGGCAGTTTTATAGACGGCTACAGGTACACATCTTAAATTGATCTCTGTGAAGCTGCTTGCATATCAGCATTTATATGGTGGTGATATTCTCACATCTCGATATTTTAATCTCTTTCTAAACTCTCTAGGCAACAGGGGGCGTATATTGCGACTCAGGGGCCGCTGGCTGAGACTGTTGAAGATTACTGGCGGATGCTTTGGGAACACAATTCGACTATAGTTGTTATGCTCACTAAGCTCAGAGAAATGGGAAGGGTTAGTGGCCACACACAATTGTATTGTTATAATATTTACAAATCACATTTTAAACTTACGGTGACTTATAATGGGTTAACTTGTTTATTCAGGAGAAATGTCATCAGTATTGGCCATCAGACAGGTCAGCACGCTACCAGTACTTTGTCGTGGATCCCATGGCGGAGTACAATATGCCTCAATATATACTCAGAGAGTTTAAAGTCACGGACGCAAGGGTAAGTCACACATTATTCACACGGTCATTTTACATGAAATATAGATTTTAACTGAAATTATATGATTATGTTACTTGTAGGCAAAAGGAAAAAGGCTGAAAAAATGACCATAAAAATTATTCTGCAAATTAATTTTGCATGGATTGAATAGCTTTTCTTCACTGTAACTTGTCTTCCTCTGGTTTAACTTCTCTCTTATTGAGCTCCAGCCCACTGATGTTTTTGTTTAATTGCTTTAACTGGGGACTCCTTAGCCCCCAGCCATCTATCAAAGTTTTATGCTCACAATATATGTATTAATAATGTATCATTAATAAATAATGAAGTCCTCCAAGGCCATTTTACTCTTGGCGTTGTAAGCTGTGATCGATCAGTCAGAACCAAATGTTCCACAGAGCCAGAGAAAAAAATATGTTTTAGTTTCACATACACGGTTTCTCTCTTTTTTCAGGACGGTCAGTCTAGAACGGTCCGTCAGTTTCAGTTCACGGATTGGCCAGAGCAGGGCGTGCCAAAATCTGGTGAAGGCTTCATTGATTTCATTGGTCAAGTGCACAAAACAAAAGAACAGTTTGGTCAGGATGGGCCGATCACAGTACACTGCAGGTACAGAACATGTTTTATAATGATTATATTTATTATATTAAACTGACCGATAAAATCTAGCACATGTTGTACAACTTCAGTACAAATTCATTAAGAAGTTATATGAAATTGCAATTTTTCAGTTAAAAAGTCAGTTAAATATCATTTAAATTTAGCATTTACATCTTATTTTAATTACAATGAGCTCAGATTCTAAAAGTAAGAAAAAAAAATTGCATGTATGAAACTAAAATGAAAATATTACATGAATGAAGTAAATATGTGTATGTGTAGTGCTGGCGTTGGGAGGACGGGTGTGTTTATCACACTGAGTATAGTGTTGGAGAGGATGCGTTACGAGGGAGTGGTCGACATCTTCCAGACTGTCAAAATGTTGCGTACTCAACGCCCAGCCATGGTGCAGACAGAGGTAAACCCTTTACACTACATCTTAGATTCTCACTGCACGAACAAAACAGATTTAAAGCGGAGGTAACACGCAGTTTCTGCCAGTCTCATATTAATCTTGAGTACCTATAGAGTAGTATTGCATACTACCTGTACGATTATTTCGAGCTCCTAAAGGCGTGCAGGGGGGTGGAACTAAAGAACAAGCACACAATATATCATTGCATTAATCTAGCATATCTGTTCATTCACTATAAGTTTGTGTTGTTTACCTTCTGCAGTTATGCGCCGATTGCCAACAAAGTAGACAATTGACTCCGTTTCACTTACCGCGTGCGGTTCATGACAAGCATCCTTTAGCGCTGGGACTGCTCCATCTATCAGTTTCAAATGATCTGCAAATCCAGCGTTATATCCACCGCAGTGAACAAACAAACAGAGCTGAACTTCCCGAACTTTCTCCGCTCTCGCTGGTTGACATGTGGGCGAGCACTTTCTCTCGCTCTCGCTGGTTGACGTGTGGGTATGCTTTTCCGAAAGAATTGTGCCATAAGGGAAAAATTGTTACGAAACGGAATTTCATGTTCGAAAAAAACTTTCCAAACCTATACGAGCTTTGGGTGGAGTGTATCGAGCACAGTAGCGAACCCTCTAGGCCCTCTGTGATGACCTAAACGATCGTAAAAAATTATATTTAAAAACTTAAAAATATTATTTTCAATAAAAGTTGGACGATTTTCCCAAATAGATATGTATAGTTGACTTCCTGGATTGATGCAGACTGTGATTTCCAAGTCTCACGAGAGTAATTCAATAGGCTTGTTCGACTTGATGCGGCACCGCAAGATCCGACAGACGAATGACATCAAAGGACCGCGAGAGCCATTTGAAAAACCCTAAAAAGTTTGGTTTCGAATCGCTCTCGCTGTGCTTTGATGTCATCCGCCTGTCGGATCTTGCGGATCCGCATCAAGTCGAACAGGAATAAGATCACGGAGCAGTCTCAGTTCTGCAATGTCATACGCTGTTTGCACAGCCTGCGCATGCTGCAAGAAGTCAAACGTGTGCTTACATCGGGCGCCTTCAATTAGCATACCGCTGGCTGACAGTACAGTAATCAATGGGAGAGATTCATTTTGAGTGACCAATAGGCCCTTTTCACAATGACGTCACTTAACTTCCGCCCTTCTCGCAAAGCAGTGAATCATGACATCCTTCTTGCAACAAACAAGAAGAAGAAGTTTTGCCGTCGTGCTGGAATTTAACAACGGTGACAGAAAAACTGACTGAACACTTATTCAAGTACTTATCCTAGCACCTTCGCTAACACAAAAAGAAAACAAAACACCTTCATAATCAAACAGGAACTGTTCAACGAAGAATTTGTATCCTTTATCTAGCTTTGATCTTGTCATAAGCGAAAATTTGTCTGCAAGATGTTGTACATCATCTGGCCGTATTTGTGGCAGCTGTGCAAGGGACTTGGTAAACTCCATTCTGAGGCGCTAGCGGAAGTACGAGACACTGCTTCGCGGCAGAACGGAAGATGCGTGACGTCATGTGAAAAGGGCCTATCATGTCATCTTTCTAAACGGGCGCGCTTTGTTTTTTGCGAACTTTTTGCTAAGCACCCGAAGTTTGTTCGCCAACTGCCAAACTAAAAAAAAGAAGCAGAAGAAATGCGGAAAACGTCATTCAAAACGCAAAACACTAACAGCCTCTGGATGAACTTATCAAGTCTCGGAAAAAAAGAGAAAAGCTGATAAACGTTGTTCAAAACAACCAGAGGAAGACTTTATCAAGTAATTTGTTCATCAAATTGTAAGTTATTTATGATTTATCAGGCCACCGCCATGCCTCAATTCATTCTGGTTGCTGATGTGAACTTAATTTGAGAAGAGTGATTTTGACTGGTCAGTCTTAAATTTAGCAGATAAATAATACATTTACTACTGTCAGTTCCATACGTTTAGTTCACTGTAACGTTACCAGTTTAATATTAAGATGTATTATATTCAAAGATTATTCGCTGGTGAATAGTTGGGTTGCGTGTGAGAGGGCCAAGGCTCAAACGTCACAGTTAGATACTGATCGAGCACTGATATACTAGTCATACATACAACTCGTTTTTTGGCAAGTTGACCATGTCAAGCATGAGAAGCCAGCACGTTTAACATTGTAAAGAAGTCAGAATGCATGAAACAATGTTGCTGAACACTGAAACAATTGCAAGTCGCTTTATGTTGATGTCCCTAATTCTGGCCGCCCTAGTAACATTTAGACGCCACAACATATAATTCCACGATGACATCGAATCAGTTGTTTGCCACTAAAAATAAACACCCTGGAGGGAAAATGCCAGCTCTTAAATGTCGCCAGCTCGCATTGAAAATAAATGAGATGTGGTTGCTTTGTCGCTGCTAGTTACTGGTGGTGTGAATGGGGCTTAATATTTGCACTTTCACTAGTTGCCATAACCATTCAAAACCATTCTTAAAGTTGCTGTATGAAATTCTTTCTATTCAACATTTCTATTCATGTCACTCAATGCCATATGACGTGATATTATGTTTGTATGTGCATTTCACAGGAGCAGTACCAGTTCTGCTATCGAGCGGCGCTGGAATACCTGGGTAGTTTTGATCACTATGCAACATAAGCCTTCTCTTGGACCAAGGCCACATCCTCACCCACTGAGACCTGCGTCTGATCAATCTGACAGCCTCTTTCTGTTGCCCACAGTCCATAAGTCTGAGTGATTTCTCCAGACAGCACATTATTTAAAAGCCAGGCAGGGAGGCCGGCTGGGATAAAGAATTGTCGCAACAAATTGTAGCTCAACCATATTGTTAACAGTTGTCCAGACATAATTGGGGTGGAGTTGAGGTCCTCAGGCATTAGAACTAAGCGGACAACAGATCCAATGACGTTGCGTGAATTCAACCACGTGCTGTCTGGATGGATTCATCAGACCAACGAAACAGTGTGGGAGGAGACAACGTTTAGTTTGATTGTACGTGTTAATTGTCATCATTTGTTTAACAGCAAATCCCCCAAATCACACACAAAAATGCAGTAATGTTTATTGAGGGATGCAGACCAGGTTTCCACTTTTTGTCACCGGTTGTATAGTGGACCCACTAACTCACTTGATGAAGTGAAGAAAAACACCTATGAGATGGAATTCAATGTCAACCTAAATATTGGTGCTTATGCCAGTATCCGGTTTATTTATCTGTAGCGTGCACACACACATATAAATACATATCTTTCACAGATTTAAGAAAAGGAAAATAGAATAGCCTGAAACATGGAGATTTGTCTCAAAATCCTGTGCAATATTGAACGTGACCGCACCTTCAAGTGTTAAAACCACTAAAGTATTAGAGATATTCTCACTGTAATTATATTGTCTCATGAATCCTATATGATATAAAGTATAAAACAAAATGTTATAAACCATATTACCACATATATATATATATATATATAGAAATTGATATATATATACAAATTTATGAACTGTCAATGTATTAAGTGATATTTCTATTATGTGAGGTCCCTGTCAGTGCACATATTGTTACGTACTGATCGCAGAAGTTAAATGATGATATTTCACTACATTGTTACCAAGCAATGCTTTCAATTTCAGGTTTGAAAGTTCACATATTCAAATTTTGATCCTAAATGGCACCAGAGTTTCTAAATATGGGGTGAGATACTCAAAACAATAATGGATCATTTGACACTGGTAGTGCCTTATCATAGTCACATGTTTAAAATGGGTCGCTATTCAAGTTATGTTTCACATCTGTGGATATGAACCTGCTTCATTTAAAGGCAATTAAATATTAATAATAAAAGTTACAATTTAAATATAATTGCATCTGCTAAATTTAATATCAAATGTAATATATTTTACACCAAGACCAATATTGAGGAGTAGGGCAGGTTTATTCAGTCATAAAGTGTACTGCCAAAATGACTAAAATATGATTTTGTTGAAATTCAATATGCGTTCAGTTTTGAGAAGACACAAGTATATTGTATCTATAATGGACAAAACAGCTGCATATTCTGACCATTACGTATGTAGTTATTGTTACAAATTATGTATTTAAAATTGAATGCAGTAGACAACAGTATAGTTTTTACAGTTCGAGTCCGTACTGCTGGTTTCTTGTTTTTAGGGAGTTTATGACATATTAACATCTTTGTTTTACCCAATGTAAATGCTATTTGAGCATTTCTACCTAAAGTATATTTGATACTAGCAGTGATGTTCGTGTTAACATCCTTCTGCAGCAGACAGTACGATTATGGAAGTACTGTGATCTTGCAGGCTACTGTATAACGCAAGTGAGACTTTAAAGTTAGATTCGGAACTGGATAAACAATACTGCAGTTTGGCAATAAACAATGAAGCCCAAAAATGTATTTAATGTAAATGGCTGGCAAATAGACTTGTTATAGGCCTATGGACAAAATAATTCACATATATCAATGCCCTTGTGTTTTCGAGTATCATTGACCATGACAGTTTGTGTATGGGTTTGGAAATTACTCCACACTTGTTCTATGCACTAACCCTTACTATTTCTTCAACTCAGAATGTTATTTGTATTGAATGAGATGAACTTCACAGTGTTGTTCACAGTGTGTGCATGTTTAGAAAAAACGATGTTTTGGTTACTAAGCTCAAAAAGAAAATATGCACATAGCCTATTGTTATTATTAAATACTTAATAGATTACAGGGTGGTATTTCATCTAGTCTGGTGGTAATCATCATTCATGGTCACTGCGAACTTCAGCTCATCAAATGTTTCATTTCCTTCATTCCATTATTATTTTCATGCATTGTCCCGTTTTTAAACCATGTTTTAATGGAAATAAATCTTCCACTAGCTACCTTCTGTATAATATTACACTTTGAAGTGCATCGTGACCAAGTTTCAGGGTTTTTCAAATTTCAAAAAGCATTTGTTTAGGAGAACTTCTTTGCTAAACTAAGTGTTAATGATTAAGAAAAAAACTACATTTTTTTAGTGCATGATAGCCCCCGTTTGTACAATGCAAAGGCACACGTCTGATTTAGATGAATTATGACATTGTTTTGTGTGAAAATGAACTAGCACAATCTGTATCATGTAATCTGACCAAATATGCATTGTATCACAATTTTCGTACCGTCAAATGTTGCTGTGAGAGGTTTTACAATTTCACCCATTAATTAATGTGAAACACAAAAGGGAAATCTTTTACCTCTGATTTTGTAGTAAATGTAAATATTTCAGAGGATGTTTTCTTTTTTTAATTTTCCTACTTTATGTTGTGAGGACAGATGTGAGAATACAGTTGTATTCATGGAAAACGTTTTATTTGTTACAAATAAAATGGTAATAATAATCAGCTTACTCATTATTTCATATTGATTTGAGGAGATTGGGAAGTTGTTGTTGTTGTAGAATAACTTGTAATATGCAATATAAGAATATACTTAAATATAAAAAAAAATGTTAATGCAAAATTAATATGCATTTAACTCATGCTTAAATGCTTTACTTATAAAGCACTGGTTTCATTACTATAGTGATTGTGATAGATTTAAAAATGTTAAGATATGTTGCTCCCCCTTGTGTTCAGAGTGTAAAAGAGGAAAACAATTGACAGAAATACTTAAAAATGCATCACTTCTGACTGGTCTTGATGTATACATAACTTTTATATTGAATTATTTATACATTATTTATTAACACCCCAATTTGCTGTCCATAAAACCATGGAACAACCAACTGTTGGAATGCTCTGCATAATAGCCTTCAGACGAAAAAATAACAAAACGATGAAAATGAATATTAAATGAAATTCAGCAAGACAACATGATGATTCCAGGTTATTGCAAAGATTTATATTGCATATAAATATCTTATATTCTTACAACATTTTCTATCGGTTTAAATTAAATAAATGAGTGTTAAAACATTTTCCTGAGGTTTTTGACTAAACTTAAACTAACAGTAGTAAAAATAGAATGAACTTTAGGTTTCTAACCGCTATACTTCAATGTACTTGTGCTTTGATGTAAAATCCAGTTAGAAACAAGCGTTCGCCACGCCCAATTTAGGTTACGCCATTACCACGCGCCTTTCTTATACTACGTCATAACAAAGCGCGGGTTGGCTGTGCTGAATGAAACGTGAGGGGATGCTGTGGTAGGTTGAGATTGTGTTTACGGAATATATGTAAGCTGTCAAAATGAGGGATACTCCGCTGTCAAACTGTGAGAAGCATTTTCTCCTTAAAGCAATACAAGAGAAAAAGGTAAGTAACCTATTGCCACTGACGTGTACCGGGGTTGACCATTCCCAGGCAAAATCTAGTATTTCTAGCTGAACTTTTTACAAATAGCTGAATCTCTATTCTGTAGCGTCTAGATGGCAGACAAACATATGACTACCGGAGTATTAAAATCACGTTTGGAACCGACTACGGTTGCTGTGTTGTGGAGCTTGGAAAAACAAGGTAAAAATTGCACGTTATTTGTAGTTTATTTAACATTTGCAATTCTGACGTTCACTGCATTCACCACCGTTTAAAAGTTTGCTTCACTTTCTTGTTCTTTAGTTTTTCTACCATATTTGTAAGCAATTGTAAACTTGTGAAAATTCTCAAATACTTTTCTACAAATGTTTGGAGCTAATGTGCAATTATGTTAAATAAATAAATAAAAACTAAATTGATTTGGGTTTTAAGATCATAGGTTAACATTTCAGTCAAGTGACCCTAAACATTAGAACGACAAATACAAACAGCCACTTGGCCTATTTATGTGAGAGTATCATTTGGGTCAAAGTGTAACAGCAAATGTGTTTTTCAGGGTGTTGAGTCAGGTGTCTTGTGAATTGGTCCCTCCAAAAGATTCACGTCCAACAGAAGGCATTATGTTTTTTAATGTGGAGTTGTCTCCTATGGCATCGCCTGCCTTCGAGCCAAACAGGTTCGTGTTCAAGCACACACAATCGTGCAGCACACCATTCTTCCAGTTCTCCTCTTGTATGTTTTTACACTGTCAGCCCCTGTGTTTGTGTTACAGGCAGTCAGAGCTGTTGGTGACGTTAAACAGACAGCTTGAGCGGTGTCTTAGGAATTCTAAATGCATAGACACTGAATCTCTCTGTGTTATATCAGGAGAAAAGGTGAAATGCACAGACCACTCCACGTCCTAAAATGTAAGCAATTATTTTGTTGTGATGCTCATTCACTCACTTTAACTCTTGTGTTCGGCAGGTTTGGCAGATACGGGTTGACGTGCATGTGTTAAATCATGATGGAAACCTGTTGGATGCAGCAAGCATTGCTGCCATATCTGCACTCTCACATTTTAGAAGACCGGATGTCTCCGCTCAAGGCCAAGACGTCACTGTGGTGAGGCTTGTACCTCCAGAAAGATATGCTTGACAGCTTTACCATGGCACCTTACACAACATGCACCTACATTGTGAGATGATTGTCTAAAGGGATAGTTCACCCCTCATGTCTTTTGTGTTTTTCTTGGAGCAGGAGTGTAAGGTTAATTGTGCGCTTGTAAACACGATGTGCGTACTAATTCAGGCAAGGATAGTACTTCCTGTGTAAACCTAGTGAGTGCTGTATTGCTGATGTGTTTCACGGTTTGTGTGTGTTATGAGCAGTACAGTCCAGAAGAGAGGGATCCTATTCCACTGAGCATTTATCACATGCCCATCTGTGTCAGCTTTGCTTTCTTCCTGCAGGGGTAAGAAACAGCTAATGTACAACACGACACCATTTACGGAGTATCTGTGTCTCACAGTGGTGAATGTAACTCGCCACTGATTTTATTCTAAAAGCATTGAGGCAATCAAGTAATTTAATATAGTAGTTGGAACATTTTGAATCAAGGAAACATTGATATGGCATTTTTTTCAGTTTTTACCTTGTACCTTGTTTACATTTCAAAGTATGTAATGATATTTCCGTGTTTTTTTTCCATTTGAAGGTCTTATTTGCTCGTGGACCCTTGTGAACGAGAGGAGCGGGTGATGGATGGATTATTGGTCATTGCTATGAACAAACACAGAGAGATCTGCTCCATTCAGTCCAGCGGAGGGATCATGCTTCTGAAAGACCAGGTGAAAGCGTGTGTCTGTAGAAATTCCTTCTCTTGAAAGCATTTCATGACCTAATTCTTTGACATATTATGTTGTGTGAATGTTGTGTTTTTATGCAGGTTTTAAGATGCAGCAAAATAGCAAGTGTCAAGGTGTCTGAAATTACAGAGCTTATCAGCAAAGCCTTAGGGAATGACAAAAAAGTCAGGTATGAACTCTCACCACCTGCTCATTCTAACAGATAAACAATTTTAAAATATATTTCCACACTTGCAATATAGTAATATGCTTTTATGTGCTCGTTTTGTTTGATTTAGAAAAGAGGGTGGAAAGTTTGGCTTCGCTGAATCTATGCCCAAAGTGCGAATCACAACCCTTAAGAGAGATGAAGGTCCAGTCGAGATGACAAACGTCGATGAAACCGCCAACGAGATTCTAAATGGAACAGAAACCGCCACAGAACCGTATCTTTATCTTAGTGACACTGGGGTCACTGCCAGTTTTAAACTTGCGAATTGTGTGGTTGTGTGTAAATTATTTTATTTTTATGTAAATCCTTGACCCCATAATCAGAGTGTCATCTCCTGTCCTTTGTGCCACGGGAACTGCACAGGTAGGTGAAGGCTTTGTAAACTCATGGGGACTCGAGGAGGAAGAAGAGGATGAGCCTCAGATGACAGAGGACAGAAAAACAGGTTTCACATTTTTCCACGATTTATACAGGATACAGGATGTGTTGGTGCTTTCTGGCTTTGTGTTATTGTTGCTTTTTCTGTGGAGATACGTGTAAAATATATATATGATCTGAAATGTGTGTGTGTGTGTGTGTGTGCCTGTGCAGATGATGTGACGGTAATCTCAGACAGTGAAGAGGAAGAAGTTGTCATTCTTAATTAGAAACCCCCGTAAGTGAACATAACAAATCTTTTCCCTTACCAAATACATGTCAATACAGTGTGGATACAAAATACAGGGTGATGTAACCAAATTAATCCTTTGTAAAGGACGGAAGAGTGTGCAACAAATATGAAAATCAGCACTGAAGAGGAAAGATGGAAAATATCCATGAAATGGTGTTTATCAATGACTTTAATACCACATTCATTATTTGTTTCTTTTGGTATAATAAAATAAATGTGAAAACCTTGTGGTGTTGAATTATTGAAGAGTTTTAATGTTATTTCTTGTGGAGGTTATGTAAAGTAGCCATTAAAGTTTGCAGTCATGTTTTTAAACGAATAGTTAAGTTTTTTTAGAAAATAATACGACTGTTGTGTACATAATGTAGCTTGGCCAGTACGGGGATCGAACCCGCGACCTTGGCGTTATTAGCACCACGCTCTAACCAACTGAGCTAACCGGCCACGTGGACTTTTCTGTTTACATTTATTGAAAAATTTGAAGTCTACCAATGTTGGTAGATCCGTCTGTAATTATGCATAATATAAAAAACAGTTCCGATTATTGTCTTTTCAAATATTTTATCAGAAACCATATCGTCAAACGTACGGTGACTTATCAGCAGAAGATTTCTCATGCCTGTAGTAACTTTTCTACGGTTTAAAAATGCGCGTGGCTTGAGGTTCCGCTATTCTGACCCTCATGCCCGATGCGCGCCGCTTGATGTGCACCGGGCGGCGCGTTCACGAAATCAGAGAGGGCGCGCCCGTAGACGTTGCTTCTCAGGCTTCAAGATGGCGGAAGCCCTGACAACTCAAGAGGAGGTGGTAAGATACCTAAATGTTTTCACTGAACCTTTCGTCGAACCCTTGGCATTTCACGCTGAGCTGTCAGCAGCACTTTTATACAATTTATTATAGTAAAGTTCCAAACAGTACATTACATTTATACCTTATGAAAAGAGATGTTAATGAGATCTCGCGGCCCTGTGGCTGTTTTTGAGGTAGCATAGGTAAATGCTAGCCTTGTTAGCTCGTGAGCGACGCTGAGTAGACTAATACGTTTCTTGATTATTAAACGTTTATTATCATGTATGGCTGTAATTTTAGGAGAACGTAAGTGTATTATATTTTTAAATGATTTGAAAATTGTGTTGGACTTAACTCAAGCTTTCTACCAGAAAGTATATGTAGGTTGAGGGCTGCGTTTACCTAAAGCATCGTAACCTTAAGTTGATCTAAAGCAACATAGCCAGACATCCCATCTAAATCACACTTCTGACATTCCGATGTCGCTGTAGTGAATTAACACGTTGAGCCGGTTGTCTGATGCGCTCTAGTGTTTGAAAATGTGAGCGTGTTCTCACTTCTGTCTGTCACCTTGCGAACATTCAAATCTGCTCCTGGAAGTGCCATTTGTTCTCACTTGTTGAGGTATCTGTGTAATAAGAGTGTAGCATAAGGTCTGTCAGCACGACCTGTCTCTCTTTACAGCTGTCAGCTCATTCCTCCTATCTTATGCACATGCACTGAGCTTTCACCCCTTCTGTCATCCTTTCACACTCAGATTGTTCCAAACCTTTATAAATATCTTGTTCTGCTAAACACAACGGAAGATATTTGGAAGAATGTCAATAACTAAGCAGATCTCGTCCCCACTCCCATAGTATTTATTTTCGCTACTATGGCAGTAAATAGGGTGCGAGATCTGCTTGGTTACTGACATTCTTCCAAATATCTTCCTTTAAGTTTATTTCTACAGGTTTGGAACAATCTGAGGGTGTGTAAATGACGACAGAATTATCATTTTTTTTCATCACTTTAAAGGGATAATTCACGCCAAAATGAAAATTCTGTCATTATTTACTCAGCTTAGAGTTGTTCCAAATTTGTATACATTTCTTTGTTGTGATGCACACAGAGAAAGACATTTGGAAGAATGCTAATAACCAGACAGATTTGCCCCCCCATTGACTACCATAGCAGTAGAAAAAATACAAGGGTAGTCAAAAGTGCCCCAGAACTGTTTGCCGTCCTATATTCTTCAAAATGTCTTCTTTTGTGTTCAACAGAACTAAAAAATAGATTCATTTTTCCTACTATGGGAGTCAATGGGGGCAAGATCTGTTTGGTTATAAGCATTCTTCAAAATATATTCATATATTCAAAACAAGTTCATCAGAAGAACAAAGAGATTATACAGATTTGGAACAACTCGAAGGTGAGTAAATGATGACAGAGTTTTCATTTTTGGGTGAAGTATCCCTTTAAGGCAAGCAAAATGTTATGAAATGTTGACAGAAACAGTTATTTCATTATTTATATGTAAAATCCAAAGGAAATTATTAAAACAATATATGAAGTAGGATTAATAACTAGATTGATAAATGGACAGACAGGTTCTGTGTCAATCCAATGCTGGAAATCATGATCTGGCATCATCCATATACAATCATTGTAAAAAAATGCATTGCATAAAAACATTCACTATATACTGTGTATGTGTGTCAGGTGGTGGAGGAGTTCCTGGCCGAGCTGAGGTGTCTGGAACAGTCTCAGAATGCAGATCTTGTCAGTCAGATCACGGCAGTTAAATTCCTTATGGCACGCAAGTTTGATGTCTCCAGAGCCATAGACCTCTTTCAGGCTTACAAGGTAAAGTAACGTAGTGCTTGTTCTCTCTGAATAATTCATCGTTGCTTTATGTCTAATGCTTACAGTATGTGTATGTTTGCAGAACACCAGAATAAAGGAGGGCATCTACAATATTAACCCAAACGAGGAGCCTTTAAGGAGCGAGTTACTGTGCGGGAAATTCACAGTTCTGGTGAGTACGTTTTTGTATGCGTGTTAGCATTGGTCATTAGGTTTTGATGCTTTTACATAATGCTTGTTGCTTCTGAGCACATTTATGCTTTTGAATAAGTGTTAAACAGAACATTTGTTATAAAAAATGCTTTTGGAAATGTGTGCCTTAGTCAAAGAAGAAGGGGAGACTCGATAAGTAATCCTGACCCAACTATTCAGCAAACGTTGTTAAAATGTGGATTTGTTTGTCTCCTTGGTCAAAATAATTTTTGTTATCGCATTATACAAACTTAAAACAGGGTATGTCGCAATCATTCATATTCATAGTTCATGTAAATAAAGCACATAACAAAGACCACCCTCATTGCTAAAGTGGGAGTGAAGAATGTTTAATCTTTGATCACACATCACATGCAAACGGTTACGGTATGTTCATGATGTATAGAAAGTTTGCTCCAGTGTTTATATGTTGTCCTTATCTCTTCATTATGTTCGAAGTAGAGATTTTGCCATATCGGTTAAATTGACTTTTCTTTGTTTTGCTTGGAATGGGTGTCCTGTTTGTGTGTTCTAGCTTTCAGTGTTGCTGTTAATTTAAAGGTGTCATGAACTGGCCTTTTTTTATTGTTTTATACTGTTGTATGAGGTCTACTTATGATGTTTTTACATTCAAAAACTTCAAAATCGTAATAAGTAATAGGCTATTTTCTACCTATGTTTTGAGATTGGCTCGACCAACGCTCGGTTTTACTGGGCGTGACGCATTGAAGACTTGGAAGTAAACGCCCACTGTTATGATTGGATAGCAGTTTGCGTAGAAAACTTAGTTTGAGCCTTCTGTGAATTTAATTAAACACGTAAGGTTAGGTTAGACATTATCAGGACATATCAAGTGATCTCAAACAAAGCAATAGTGACGCATAGTACAAATGTTTTACATTTCTATTGGATCCAATATTGACAGCACAGCACTGCTTTTTAATTTTAGTCTCTCCACAAATCCAGCATCGACCTGGGCCTTGTTCACAAATGAATCCGCGGGGAAATGAAGAGAACAAACGCTCAATGTTTTACCCGCGTGAGCTGGAACGTCTTTAAAAAGAAACTTTAAACACGCATTACTAATGTCGGAATCCGAAGGAAGGTTATGCAGCGAATGAATCTTCCACAACCAGGCACTGCACAATATTTTACGACATGTTTATTGCTTGCTCGCTCTATCTTGTTCTGCACAACTTGTTACTTCAGTACTGTCATGTGCGAACCAGTGGGCGGTGCTAGAGAAGTAGTCGTTAATGTTCTTCTGTGGAGCCTGTGTTCAACCTATCTATGACATGGATAGGTGCATTTCAGGACCTGGCATTGGCTTTTCAGTTCTGACACTTACAGGATGATCGCTTGAATACGATGACCTCTTATATAACAAAAGCTTGGGTTAAAATTGATGTCTTAATTCATAACACCTTTAATGTTTAATTTATTGAGTAATGTTTGTGCATTCATTTGCCTTGTGTCGGTGTAGCCCGGCCGTGATGCGAAAGGTGCGGCTTTGGCACTTTTTACGGCACGTCTCCATCAGTCGGACCTCACTACCCATAAGGCCGTTCTTCAGGCCATTATATTTCAGCTGGACAAGGCCATCGAAAGGTAAACAGATCAGGAGTCCCAAAAAAATAACTTCATTAATAAATTAATTTAATGTTGCTACCATCTAAAAATAACTTTCCTCTCCACAGTGTTCAGACACAGAGAGACGGGCTCATTTTCATCTATGATATGACTAACTCTACATATGCCAACTTTGACTATGAGCTTTGCGTCAAGATTTTGAATCTGCTTAAAGTAAGTGTTGTGTTGTCATAACTTGTTAGGATTTGGTTCAATGAGTGTACAATGTTGCGTAAACATTGTACTGGGCTTTTTGGTTAACATTATGGTACCTCTGAATGAAAAAAGAATCAGTTTCAATGCAAAAATATATATCTTGATTATTTCTGCCCACTGTTTCACTTTATGTTCATGAGAGTATTTGCTTTATGGGCCGTCCTATGAAAAGAATTACCTCACTTGTGTATATTGTGTGACTGTATGTCTTTTTTTTTGTCGTATAGGGGGCTTTCCCTGCTCGGTTAAAATGTGTCTTTATTGTTTCGTCTCCGCTCTGGTTCAGAGCACCCTTTGCGGTACTGCGTCTGTTTGTGAGAGAAAAACTAAGAGAGAGGGTATGTTTAGGCCTAAGCTGCTCTCATACAAATAATCATATTAAGCTACACTTCAGACCAATGACATCCACCTTTTTGTGTTTGCATTTTCCAGGTGTGCACTGTAAAAGCTCACGAACTGGTCAATCACATCCCAATGAGCTCCCTTCCAGAACATTTGGGCGGCACGTCACAGTATAGTCACATTGCCTGGATCCAGTCCTGCGTCAACTCCAGCTCCAACAACCCCAATAACTCTTCCAACGTCAATGCTGATTGCTTGGGCAGCTTGCTTCGCTCCTACTCCATGGAACACAGCCAGAACTCTGAGCCTTTAACTGCCAACCCTACAGCCCACACAGGGGCCACCCTCCTGGGGGATGGACTGAACTCCAACTTGCCCATAATGGATGATGGCAATGCCAACGTGCAGAATTGCAAGACAACGGGGCACAAACATTGGAATGGCTCTATACTGCCAAGTTCAGGAGGCGTCACAGGGTCAAATGCCAATGTTGTCAATGGGCGTGGCCGTCAGCCCCCCCCACAGTCAGACACACCCCCAGATACGCCCCTGCATCAAAAACACGCAGCTGGTGCCATAGGAACAGTAGGAGCAGCCGCTATGAGTACTCAAGAAGCTGTGACATCATTAATCGACAGTAGGCAGGATGGAAATGGTGCTGAGGACAGCCAACAGGATGTAGAGTTTCTAGAAGAGGATGGTGTTCCACCCCTCCCTCAAAAGTCAAGGCCACCGCCACTCCATCACAGCCCGGCATCAGATATAAGCTGGTTACCGGGGACAGCAGAAACGGCGGTGTTGTCAGTGCATGTAGCTGAGCCAGGAGGAATGAGCATGCAGGATCTGGTGCAGCATGTCAAACGCAAAAAGAAGAAAGGCATTTACCAGGAGTATGAGGAGATCCGCAAGGAGCCCCCTGCTGGGACATTTGACTATTCCAAGTAAGACACGGGAGAATAGATGCAAAGAAAGAAAAGTATAGAGTTGTAAGCTGAGAAATACATTTTGGGAAAGGGCTGGTAGAACAAAATGTGTTAAACAAATGTTAGCGTGTATAAATAATTTGTATTTATTCTGACAGGAAACCCTCCAACCAGATAAAGAATCGTTACAGTGATGTCCTTTGCCTAGACCATTCACGGGTTCGACTCTGTCCGCTTAATGATGAGGATGATGAGGTTGGTGTAATGGCATTTTCTCCTTATGAGCCCTTTTATGATCCATGTCTTTAGTGAGTGTTTTAAATGGATCAGTTACCTTCTATACATTTATTTCATTGGTTGTTTGCTTTCAGACGTCTGACTACATCAATGCAAGTTTCATGGATGGCTACAAGAGAAGTAATGCTTACATCGCTACTCAGGGTGAGACATGGTCTCTAAAAAGTATTTTATTCTTAAAATGACGTGTGAAGTGAAAATGCATGGTACATATTTGTAATGTTTTACAAATTCTGGTTTTGGATGGTTTCAGGGCCTTTGCCAAAAACTTTTGGAGACTTTTGGCGAATGGTGTGGGAGCAAATGGTTTTAATCATCGTTATGACTACACGGTTAGTTTTTTGCTATAATGTGAGATGCATTGCTTTGTTTCCTCCTTAGTAATGCTACTTTATAATGATGTTTAAGATACAATATTTTAAATCTTTTTTTTTTCATGACTTGAAAATTTGTTAACTACATTCATTGGTAATTTTTCGTCATCTTTTTTATTAATGTTATGCTGAAAAAACAAAGAGTGAAATCAATGGATACAACGGTGTCTGTCTTTATTCAGGGGTCTGCAAATGAATTTACAGATGGTTTTTATCATTGTATTTGTTAGTATTATATAACAGAAAACAGTGTATTGACTCTTGACCTTCTGTTTATCTCAGAGTTGTAGAGCGAGGCCGCGTGAAATGCGGACAGTACTGGCCTTTAGAAACTGGCCGCACAGAGGAATATGAATACTTTTTGGTGAGAAATGTCCATATTGAGATGTTTCAAGATTTTAGGCTATCACACCTGGAGCTCTTCAACACTCAGGTCAGTCTATTTGTTATTTGTCAGTCTATGTTATCGTCCTGTCTGTTTCTCTTCCCATGTTTTTTTTCCTGTCTTGTTTGCCATGGAGATCAAGTCAGATATGTCTAGAAGATTCTTATTAATGCATAGTTTACATGGCAAGCTTTTCTCTTCCAGACAGGAGAATGTAGAGAAGTGTCTCATTATCTCTATGTGAGCTGGCCAGATTTCGGTGTTCCGAAGTCAGCGTCAGCCATGTTGGATTTCCGTGCACACGTGAAGCAGAGACAAGAGTTTATGTTACAAACACTGTATCCTGATTGGACAGGACCCCCAGGGGGTCCCCCAGTGGTGGTACATTGCAGTGCAGGCATCGGTCGAACAGGTGGGCTTATTCCTCCTCGTGTCATACCTCATATGTGCATTGCATCCTGTCTAACTTCCCTTTGTCCACCTTCAGGCACATTCTGTACTTTGGACATTTGTCTTTCTCGTCTGGAAGACATTAGGACATTTGGACATTAAACAGACAGTGCGTCGGATGCGGACACAGCGTGCCTTCAGCATCCAGACATGGGACCAGTACTACTTTTGCTTCAAAGCAGTGATCGAGTATGCCCAACAGAGTGGCCTCCTGGAGCCCGTGGAGTGGTCCGACACAGAGCTGGAAACCGACAGCGAGTGAATAAGAGAAACAGACCTCGGGACGAGTGGGCAGAGAGACATGGAAGGAAGTCGTCTTTTTCCCTCTCCAGGCCACAGGTAGACTCCATCACCTCCTCTCTCATTGTTTTCTGGTGAGGAAGATGAGGAGATAAAAAAAGGAGGAGCGGGTTCTTTTGTCCTGCCACTTTTCAAGCCCTTCTTTTGCCTCTAATCCAGAGATTAGAGACTGTGGCTTGGTGTACGAGTTGTAGCATTTTTTTTTATAAGTACTGACTTGCACATGTGGAATGACAAACTTGAAAAATCAAATTTAGCGTATTATCTCATTTTTTTACCTTTTCAAAGTGTTCGCTCAACATGGGGTTAAATTCAGACTTTTTTTATGGTGTTAAAACTTGAATTATTTTTCGTCACATTGGCATAGCATATTATGTGTGTTTAAACCGGTTCCAACAGTTTTCTTTCCCATTATTTGTCATGTATGTACTTCATTGTTAAACTAACCTTCAAGCCAAAGGTATGGTGTTGAATGCTTGGATGTATCCGTAATAATCGTCGTGACTTAAACCCATGTATATCTTGTAACATACATTTATATATTGTTCTTAACAGCCTTTGAAAAGCCTTGTTTTAATATAAATACTTTTAACTTTCTTCAAATTATGTGTATCTATATATAAATATATATATATATATATATATATAAAGAATTTAAGTTTATGTTGGGTTAAAACTAAATGAAATGAGGAGAAAAACTATGCCACATGTAGTTTATCCTCGGTGACTGTTCTGGTCTTGCCGTTTTTATTTGCATCTGTTCTCTCACCGTAGTCCATGATCATCCATCAATCAGCCTTAATGCAGGGCTTCTTTTCACAAAGAATCTCTGACAACAACAGACAACAATCCCAGTGCTCTACTAAATAGTGGTGTGAATAGAAAGTATCAATCTGGTTTTGAGTTTGATGGTAACCGTTTGAGATTCTTTATGAATGCTGCCCCGTAACCTTGAATCACTGCCTTGCTCCCTCTAAAGTATGAACTGGTCTGTTTCCTATTCTTTTGTTTGTAAATGTCTTTCTACAACGGGCTTGCCCCCAAGTATTTTGACCTGCGCGGACACCGATTCTATGCTCACGTTTACCCAAGTTACAAACACCAAAGTGTTCCATAACGACGCAAATAGCTTGTGTTTCAGTAATTGTTACTTTAAAAAAAATATATATATATGTGACTTGGGGTCTTCAGCTGTGCAGTTTGTGGACTCCTGGGGTCTAAAAGCCTCGGTTTTGTGCCTTCAAGCTTCCTGTAGCGTAATGGGTAGTTTCAGGCAAGGAGCGGAACAGCTGGTCTTGTGTACAAATAGGGATTTGTTTTTAATCTCAGGGTATACTTGGTGTCTCAAAACCTCTGCATCTGCCTCTGGTAAAGATCATTTCCACAAAAAAAACGAAAGACAAAAAAAGTATACAAACTTTATTTTGACTTTTATACAGCATCCTGTATTATATTCTGTTTTTATTTATGTCTTTGTAAATCTTCAGCAGTATTGAAATTTGAATGTTGGTACGAAAAAAATGAACAGAAATACCATTTTAAACTGATAAGCTAAAGAAATCAAACAACGAAACAAAAAAGACTGATCAGCTTTTTCCATTTGTTCAGTGTGGAATTATGTTACTCAATATTGTTTTTTGGGAGAAAAAGTCGGTTTCCAGATGCCTGTAGCAGCCCCTTTTGGATGCTGTGTGGACTGTAAAAGGACTGTTTAGGAGATTAAACGCAGCCAAAAGACTGAAACAGACACGTGACTGACCATCACGGCTGCCAAAAACTGTTTTTTAACTTCTTGCCAATCAACAGAAAAAAAGAGGATGTACACAAAACCAAAAAGGATATGTATATTAACTTGAATGTTACGATTAGATTAAATGAACTCAAGTCTTGGGAGACCTTTGGAATGCTTTCTCCTTCAATGTCAATGCTTGTATGATGACAGATTGTCGTGAATGTGTGAAAGTGTCCACTCACTTAATGTTTACTTGTCTTTGACTTTATCAAAAGCAGGATAGGGCTCATACTTGACTGTTTTATGCAGCTGATTCCTGCTTGAATGAGACTTGAGTGGAAGACAGATACTTCCACTGATTTATTAAAGGCAGTCGGGAATGCAATGTGAGTGTTTTTACTTGTTTTCTTTTCTTTTGGTGCCCAGAAGTTCTTGTGATTGAGTAATTGCCTTTTTACCTGACGTCTGCAATAGTGTGGTAGTAAACATATTCTGAAACTGAGCATGTCTGTGTGTGTCAAATGTGTTCAAGATAATGTTCATAATACTTTTGTTTCGCAAAGTGTTTGTTTTGTATACCGGTAAAGGTACAAAAAGGAACATTAAGGGTACCAACCTAGCTACAGCATGTCTGTGTGTGTTAAATGTGTTCAGATAATGTCCATAATACTTTTGTTTCGCAAAAGAAAATGCTTTATTTTAGAATCTTGTTCAAATCAGAGTTTTTCAGTCTGAATAACGTTTTGCTTTTTAATCAGTGGATCTGAGCTAGGTTGGTACCCTAAGGTTCCTTTTTGTACCTTTACGGGTATACAAAACATACACTTTTGTACTTTTTTGGTGCATTATTGTACCCTAATGACCTGTCTGTTCTGTATCCCTAAAAGTTAAGCACAATGCAGTTTTGTACGTTTTTATGGCAGTATACATTTTGCTGAAAGAAACCTTAGTCACAAAGGTCAGTAAAGGATTAATGTATGGACATTAAAAATTTACCATAGTAGGTATGTGAAAATTATTAATATCCTATCATTCTAATTACTCATGTAATTTTAATGTATAAATTGTTATTTTTAAAAAGTGAATTAACTTAGTACAATATGAGAATTTGTTGTTTAACAAGTCAACTGTGTCTGAAGGCCTCATTTCCATTTTATGAAATAGTTAGGTCCTTTGTTTTCTTATTTTGTCACGATATGTGTGCATATTAAGCATATTTTTAATCGCATTCTTTAGTGTTTTAGAGATTCTTTTTAGAGAAGTCATCGCGAGGCTTTTCAAGGTTTACAAAAATATGTTTTAAAATTCAAAGCAGTTTTTGTAGTTCCGGTAAATTATTATGGTAACACTTTACAATGAGATTACATTCGTTAACATTAGTTGATGCATTACACATGAGCAACAACTTTTTACAGCCTTCATACTTCTACTTTAATGCTTCTTAATAAATAACGTAATTCATGTTTCTTCATTGTGTATTCATGTTAACTTAGGTTTGTTAATAATGTTAAAACAACTCGAAATTAAAAAATATATAATTTAATTGATACGATATCCGCTTTATTGTTAAGTGCTATTATTACCAACATATATATATTTTTTTGACTGTAAATTAAAAACGCGGTGGCTGTCAGAGTATTATTCAGTATAAATGTAGGCCTATGTTTTTACTCGCTTATAGGCTACTTGCAAATAATCGTCCCGTTAGACCTCAGAAAACGATACGTCAATTTATCTTCTACTGCTTTATATGATTATGTGCAAAGGGCACAATTTTACAGTGTTCTCTTAAAGTGAAAAGGTGATTTATGTAGTTAATTGAAGTATTTATTAAAAATTAGATTGATTTATGTATCATTTTCTGTTTGACAACAACGCATTTGTGTTCTTTTATGGTTCGTAAAACGATGCGATCTGTAACAAAGTAATAGAATGTGATTTATTATATAATATTTGAGCTATTGTTAACCGCAAATGTGCCCGTGGCAAAGTCGCGTTTACGCAGATGTCTCTTTTTAAATCTCCGGTACCAGCCGATGGTTGTGACTAATCTTAATAGTTTTGTATTGTTCGACTGGTGCTCTTGTGTACCGTGCTCATAACGTTATGATGGATGGGGTGCAAGCTCACGAATCCTTTGAGCAGCTCCACGTGACGTCCGTTTATTGGGCACAAAGACCTTGTGGATATTTGCATCAAAAGCCACTCCATCATCTCCTATCTCTCTTTTCCACTTACATATACACTTACAGAACACAATAACTGTTTAACCCAGCTCGTGTCAAATGTCACACGAGGTCAAACCACGTAGAAACAAATGAAGAGTTTGCTTCCAAAATTTGATAAAATCATGTTTTTATTGTGTTAGTTAGCTGTATTTTTTAATTATTATGGCTTAAATCAAAACAAACCAACTGCAGTTTGATTGATATTAATTGGAATGCACAATAAAAAACCATGATTTAAAAAAAAAGATTAAACATAGTTTACATTTATTTCAAGAGTTTGACTCCAAAATGAGAAGACAAATAATCAGAAATGAAAAAAAAATATTAAACCTAAAATGCTAAAATGTGCATGACACAATTGTGTCTATTCTATTGTCGCTAGCTCCTTTTTATTTATTTATTATTCATATGTATTCATTAACGAAGCAAAATGTATAAAGAAAGAGTAAACCTAATAGCAGGAGTAGGCTACTAATATAATAATAGGTTGGAAAAAATATTTGGCTACAGTCCGATATGATGCAGGTGGAAGCATAATGGAGACATGTGTCAAAAGCATAACAATAAGACCCACGTGTCATTGACCGATTTAATGATGTCTGAACTGAACTTTAGGCCTAATAAAAACCCCTCAGACACATAAGACCAGTTCAGATGAGTGTGCCAGTGAGAGACGAAAGTCTAGCCTGATAGCTACTTACTAATAAAATGGATTACACATATCTAACTTCTGCATACGAGTCTGGGATAGACATTGGCCGAACCTCTAACCGCTCCACGGAGTTAAGTTCATGCGGTCAGCCCGCAAATTTTCAATATAACAGGTGCAATTTAGGTGCTTCAACCAGCTGCCATTTCATTGCGCCAGGATCCTGCTCACATCAATCCTCTCACTATATAACAGGTTGGTTTACACCTTCTTAACCTTTTTATTTTGTACAATACATTCAATTTGAGTTTGAGCAATGGATTATGACCTAAAGCTTGCACAAATTTCACTCATGCAAAAACTAAGGCTGTTTAACACATTTGCCTGTTCTAATTATTAGTTTAAAAACTTTCAGTTCATAATCTCTTGACGTATGATCGAGGGATCCAGGAGAAGCGCAAACAGAGACGCGTCCGTACCATCTTCAACAGCTCGCAGCTGAAAGAGCTCGAGCGCGTTTTCGCCCAGACTCATTATCCAGATATCTACACGCGAGAGGAGCTCGCGCAGGAGATTCATCTCACTGAAGCTCGTGTCCAGGTATCTGTGCTTTTCTTTTGTTATCTTGAACGCAAACATGTTTTATTTACAAGGACTTTTGTGAGCTCTGTTTTAATAGCGCAAGGTTGCATACTACTTATGTCCATTATAAATACGTCAACACTTCACCCAAAAATGAAAATTCTGTCATCATTTACTCACCTTTGAGTTGTTCCAAATGTGTATCTTTGTTCTGATGAACACAGAGAAAGATATTTGGAATAATGCTTATAACCAAACAGATCTCAACACCCATTGACATAGTAGGAAAAATACAATGGTATTCAAAGGTGCCCCAGAACTGTTTGCCGTCCTACATTCTTCAAAATTTCTTCTTTTGTGTTCAACAGAACAAAAAAATGATAAAGTATTTTTTCCTACTATGGGAGTCAATGGGTGTTGAGATCAATTTGTCTATAAGCATTCCAAATATCTTTCTCTGTGTTCATCAGAAAAAATAAATGTATACACATTTGGAACAATTTGTGGGTGAATAAATGATGACAGAATTTTCATTTTTGGGTGAAGTATCACTTTAAGATTGTCTGGAGAATTGAGTTACCACATGAGCATGAGGACAACAAACCAAACATTTACAAAATAAGGAGTCATTCGTACACATTTTATGAAACAAACGTATAAATAATGCATAAAGATAACGATAACGCACGTCAAAATGAACCCGTGGGGTTTTGGTTTGTTAAGGGTAAAGATTAAACACAGGAAGTGAAATAATCTTTCTTTTCTTATCTTTCTGTCAGGTGTGGTTCCAGAACAGACGCGCTAAATTCCGCAAACAAGAGCGCGCATCCGCATGGGATGCGAGTGCGACACCTGCCAAAGTGCGCAGTCCGATTTCTATCGAAAACACCAAAACGATGACACTGCCTCACCCGGACAGTACACAACCCAATCTAAGCCAAGACCAAAAACCGGAGGACAACCGTCTCATTAAGGGACAGGTTTCAGATGAGCCGCCCCTGATAGGAGTTCCTTTCGTCGAAATGCATCGGTGAAGCGTTCACTGAACTCACACACTCACAAATAAAACGAACTCATTGGCTTTGGGCGAAATAGGACATATTGACCTTATTTAATATTCTGGAAATAAAATGAATATTTTCTTTGCCCACGTCTGACCACTGGAACAGTTTATAGCATGGACATGGCAATTGACCATTTGACTTCATAAGTGCTATGTGATATTTGTTTAACATTTATATTTTATTTGAATACTTTTAAAGACAATATCTGCAGTTGGACAAAAAGCGTTTCGTCGTCTACCCAACATCACCTCCAGGGGGCGTCTATTCACTCCCAATCCGGTTTGCTCACAAACGTACAGCAGAGGGCAGCAAAGAAAGCTGAAAGTTCGTTCTAAAACTAAATATTATGCAGAATAACACTGCAAAATGTCTTAATGATATACAGTAAATCAACGTTAGTGTTTCTTTTTTAAGAAATCTTTGATAAAGCTGGTTTTGAGAATTTTAAAGTATGTTTAACCTGTATCTGTAACCGCCTTTTTATAGAAGCATTGTGTGTAAACATTTTTTGTGGGCAATTTTGAGCATGGGGCTGGAAACTGAAAGGTATTACAGAAAAAATGTGTCTAAAAGCAGTATGAGTGTTTATTGTTTAGAAAGGTGTTCCGCACGTTTTGCTTCAGGGCAGATTTTAGAGATAAGATCATGTGATGACCCACAAAAACAGACAATGACAATTTTCCAAATGCATGAACAACAGCATGGAAAGCAATTTGACACTCATGTGGAGATGTGGCTTAAGTTATTTTGCATACGTGCATTTAGCATTTTATTATCAATCCTGTCTACAACTGACAACCTAGTTAATGTACGCTACATTATAGAATGACACAGATCTGATTTCTGGCTTTCTAAAGCATGAAATACAACCCTGTTTCAATGTTTTGCTTGGGTGTTACTTTGAGAAATGGAGTTTGACCTCTCCGTCACTTGAGACAGCATGTCTGAACTGGTCTTATCAGACTCGTATTGGGAATTGTTTCTGCAGCCTGTACATGCATGCATTTTATTGAACTCTCTCATGCCGGATGGGTTTATCACATCTAATCTGGATAAAGAAGGTTAACTGGAAAAGGGGAGAGTTTAAGGAAGGATGCTTGAACAATGATCACTGCTGATAGGTAGGCAGCTGACACAAAGATCATGCTCCTCCTGAACTTACAATTACAGCTTAATTTTAAGCAAAATAACAATGAAGATAAATCTTCACAGCATCCTACTTAACACACGTTTTTAGCAGGATACAGAAATATAAATTCAGTTTTTCAGTCCACATTTAAGCAGTGCACTTGCATAGTTTCTATATAGGCGTAAAACAAACACACACTAGTTAGAACACACCTCAGGAATTCAATTTACCCTGACCTGTCAAATGAACTGCCTGCTGCAGTTTATGGGGTCAGGGTTCACATCAAAGTCTCTCCCTCCCCCATACACACAAGACCTGTGAGAGCACAGATGGTTAATGGGTATCTTGAATACGAGCCTTTTTTCGTCTTTTCTTTGGTGGAGGATGATGTAACGGTATTATATAACAGTCTAGACACTGGACAGCGCCTAGTTACTTCATCTACATCTCATGCAAAATCATAATTAAAAAAAAGTTGATAATTTTTTTTGCTGACGTTTCTTTAGATGCACCTACCTTAATGAACTAATTTGGACAACATTAACGAATGGTAACTTTGCATATATATATTTTATTTTAAAGCAAACCAAATAACGTATGTAGGCTCGTGCATATGCTTTTAATCGAAACATTAAACATGAAAACTCTTTGCGTGCATTAGGGAAATCTAAAAAACGATTTTAAAGTTTGCAAACATTTATTAAATCATATTTTAAATGATTATTTACACCTGCTGTCAGCGGGAAATGTGGAGTACTTTCACCTCAAAGTGTGTAAGCGTTTCCTAGCTTTCCGTCACGCTCTCTTCCCTGACTCGGGAAACGGGACTGCATTTCCTGTGGTCCGCTCCCTGATTGGTCCGCTCCCTTCCGGAGAGACGCGCATTGGACGAGCGCGCTCGACATCTGGAAGGGAGGAGAAGAGGAGAATAGGGGAGCAAAGGAGAGGTATAACAGAAAAGGAGGAGATCGAGAGAGGGTGCTGACATTTGAGGTGGGTGATGTGCTGTGACAAACATGTATAGAGTATATTAGAACAACTGGAGAATGTTAAAATATTGCCGTTTGTCACACCTGCCGGTGAATACCTTATAAAAATGGGGAATATAAAGTTGTGGATGATTCGCCCTTCGTTGCGATAGCAGACGGGCTTCTGTATCGCATGTATACCGTGTCGTTCTTTAGTCAGGTTCGAACGCTGCTACAGTTATATAAACACGATATCGGTTGTCACATTGTAGCGATTTTACCGCGGTTTTGATACGGTTGTATTCTTTTCGGTTTCGTTGTTCTGACGGAATGGTGATCTGGGGTTGTGCGTGGTCGCAGCCCTTCTTCGGAAATGAGCTTGACTTAACGGGTCACTTTTAGTGCTTTGGTGTTAATGCTTTGCATATGCGAGGAATGGCATTTCTACTTTCGGATCTATTTAGAGATATATAAGACCATTTGGGTGGAGGATTACGTTAAGTTCACCATGGTATTGTCGTTTACGCGAGTCCCCTCCCATGTCTATGACTACGGCCCCCTGTTCAAGGCCAGGCCGATGGAAAGTCAAAGCAGCGGGAGTAGATTGAATCCCGATGCAAACGCCCACGTTTGTTTAATTTAAAGGAATCGTGTTTAAAGGTATCGTGGGACTGTCTGAGTAGCTACGCGCACCTACAGTAGCGGGTACGCGCACACAGGCCTTCGGGCGCGTTGCTGTGCTGTAGGTGCGCGTCGCAGTGGCGAGGCTCCAGTCCTCTTTCTGCGGCAGGCACAGACGGCACCCAGCGCAAACGTGTTTTCTGAACGCCATCGCTCATTCTTCTGTCCATTCAACCGTATGCAGGACTACAATGGCCAGTAATTCCGTATGGCACCATGAAGTCATCCACGTCAATGCGTTTACTAGCTGTGACTGCCATTTTAGCGGGAGTTTATGGGTTAAATGTGTATGTAATATTGACAGCTGCTCTAGAAAATGTTGCGGCTTTTTTGAAGCCATAATTATCCATTTTTAAAGGAATGTCGGTAGGTTCCGGTAATACCGTTGTTTGTTTGTTAGCATTTTAATGTGTTTGTAAATTACAAGGTCCTAAGGAAGTTTCATTTGTATATTTCATTTGTAAATTTCACTTGTATATCAACAAGTGATGTGGGATGTGATTGCTTCATGGCACACAGATGAACAACTATAAGCAACAATTCAATATAGAAGTAATAGGATCACTTCCCAGTCTAATTGATGGACATTTATAGGGTCCAGAAGTGTGACAACACTATTAAAATGGCTTGCATTTTTTCTTATTGGACAGAGAATGCTTCATGACAAGTATCATTGTCAGCCTTACAATTTGAGTAGAAAGTTAAAAACAAATGTCAGAAATGTTTATTTTTTGCTTTAATGACAGCGTACACTGCAATTGGCACAAAACCTGATGCTTCATGTATTTCTAAAGCAACTTGTGTTCTTTTGCATGTAAATGTGCTTGATTTTCCAAATATTTACAGTGAACTGTTATTTTTGTTTAAAGATTCCTGGAATCGACAAAGTTTAAACAGTTGTTTTTGCATAGTAGGTGGTCCTTCTCTGTTGTCCGATTTGTACACAACAAACCCAACGTGCCTGTAAACTGTATGTTTCCACATTGCTTTCCGGAATGTGTTTTTTAGTAATCAGATTGCAAAACATTTTGGACCCTTTAGCACCTATGTTTAGCACTCCGAGTCTGTACTCCCAAACAAATATCTTAATATCAAGAGTCTTTTAGATCCGTTCCACAAAGAATCAAATGGCGAAGAACCATTTAGATAATGGTGGAAATCTCTATTAAAACCTATAGTGGCATTCTGGTGTTCTTGATCTGCTAAACTTGACTTCTTGCCTGTTTGTTGTGCAACAGCACAAGTTTTTTTAGTCTAGTGTGGAGAAAATAGCTCAGGTTTCAGATTTCCTTGTGCTTTGGCTGGGACAAGGTCGCTGCTTTGGGATTAAAAGCCCATTGGAATGTTTTGCCAAAGGCTGTTGCGGTAATAAATACAAATTTTGTCTGAGGTCATCGGGATTTGTTGTGTTATGTCATTTTGTTATTAGATTTAGCATGGTCTATATGTGAATAATATATTCTTCTTTGGGTTTTGGTGAGTTGTTAGTGAAAAGTTCCACATTGATGGTTTTGGTTATTGTGTTTAATGAGGAAATTGACATCAAAAGCTTGTAAGCGTTGACAGGCACTGTCAATACCTACCTAGTTTTTCACCGCACAGACCTTCAGACTGTGCAAAACCAAGGCTGTGTTTGGGAGTAAATGTGTTTGTTATTACAGGATATTTAGACTAGTGGCAGTAAGACATTATTTTCTATTTTATACACGCTGACCTGCTCTGTCAGTCTTGATTTTTAATGTGACCTAAAATTACGTCATACAGATAGTACTCTTTAATAATCATATAACGTTTGATATTGTTCAAGCCTAATTTGTCCGTAGGTTAAATCATTTAAAATATTATTAGGTTAGGAAGGGTAATGTGACCCATTTTTAAATGTGGCTATGGGCTTTTCAACATTCCGTTCATCTCTTGCTTTCCAGAGTTTCCTTCATTACATTTCACATTGCATTTCTCATGTGGCCATTTATATTCAGGCAGGAGACTCACAGCATATTTTAAAATGAAATTGACTAGACCATTGCAGCTCTTACCAGTGGTATTTAGTTGTTTATAAATCAGAATTTATAAACAACTAAAACTAAAAAAACTTAATTTTCTTCTTGTCCAGTTTATGTAGTTCAACACATTTTGTCATTTTTTTCCACGTTTTTAATTAAGTGTTATTTTATGTGTTTTTCGGTGACAAGAAAGACTTGTTAAATGTTTATTAATCTTGGAGATTTTGAAGAGTTTTTTAGCTTTGTGGCTGCCATTGTTCAGAAGAGTTCTGTGCTCACATTTCTAACTAATATCTATTTTCTAAGTTCTGTGAGATAAATAATGTCTTGAAAAAGATCACGGAAGATTATACGTCAAATGAAGTAAAATTGAGTTGACAACATAAAAATCATGTTTATGTAACACGCTTGAACAGACAAATAATGCTGAGAAACTTTAATGCGTGTACCCAATGTAAATCATTTTTATGTTAACCTTAACCCAACAGATTTTTGTCTGTGTATTTTCATGTTTAAGATATAATTTCTTATTTTTAATTGGACTTTAAACATGTTTTGGTTTGTAACCATCTGATTAAGTTAGGTTCCATTGTTAGTGCATCACATTTTTCTTAAAAGTTTAAGAAAATGAGGAATAATTTGAAATTGATTATATTATATGAATGCTGTTATATAGCATAATTTGTCTTTAATCTGAAATATTGTTTAAAGGATGAGATCTATGCTATTATGCCTTTTAATTTTTAAGAACCTTTTTAGTGTTTTTTGTGTGTTTATTTTCCCATTTAGAGCGTGACTGCTATTTTAATAAAACATTTCCATTGAATTCACATTTTTGCATGCTAATCTCTAACAGACAAAAATGAGTCTCCATACTTTTGCCATGTTGATACTTTATCCATTCTACTTTTCACCCTTATGCGTCTGCGTATCGATTTATTCTACACTATCATCTTCCATCGCTCACGTTCGTTCGCTCTCCCACACACACATAGATTTTTCTCTATATACCTCACCTGAGAACATTTAAAAAAATTGGGCTCTCAAACACATAGTCAAACCTTATACTATTTCAGACACATGCACCTCTATTTAAACATCAGACTGGAGTGGTACGGTCTTCATATAGAATATGCTATTGCAGGTGCAGCCTGTGTGTTTTTTAGAGAAGCGATGTGATGTCAGACTCCTGAGATAGGCGCAGGCTCCCCGTGACCCGAGGTAGTTCGGACAAGCGGTAGAAAATGGAATGGAATGGATGTGATGTCACTTCTAATACCAGCGTCCTCTGGGCACACAGTGTGTGTGGTGGTTTGTATTCCAGCAAGCTGCTGCACTCTGTCTCTGTCTCCTTCTTTAAGGGTCTGGACATGCTGACTGAGGAAAAAGTGAGTCAGAGGGGGATAGAAAGAGAGAAAGACAGAAAGAGGTGTCATGGAGAGACTGCAGCTGATGGTTGAGAGAGGGGTATTTAACATAGGGGCCTCTGCACTGTTGGGTTATTCTTCTCTGTTTCACATAAAGGTTTGGTTACAGCAGACGGTGAGCTTTAGCCTGCTAAAGTATTCAGTCATTATTAAATCATTATTGGGATTTACTTTAAACAAGTTTGGATGCAGCTGCTGCATTGCTTTGGATTTTCTGACCAATTAAATCAACAAATGGCTTGTCAAAGCTTCACTATAAAAGGTTGTCAGATCTCCACCGTCTGTCAGGAATAATTGCAAACAATCGGATGTTGTCGGCAGGATCCAGAAGGTAATTGAGTCATTTGGGCTGTTTACGGCCACCCGCCGGGACACACGGCTGTGCCACCAACTCCACGACTTACGACTCAAAATGGTTCATCATTCAGCCTTGATCAGTCCTTGGAACGGGACACGGGATAACGCCACAATCCCACTGTGATCTCTTGTGTGTTGTGGATTAATATCACACTCCTCTCATCTGACCAACACTTGCCTTCAGCTTGATTTAGGATTGTGAAAGTGCTGTTTCATTCCCTCTCCATACGTGTTGTTGACCTCTGTTTTCTTTTCTGGTTTGACAATAGGACACTTGTATTTTTATTTCTCACTTACTTCTCTCTCGTTTTCTCTGTTGCTTTTCCAAGCAGACAGCAGTGTGGGCTGTTTATATAAAGAAAGAAGGGCCGATTTCTCTGTCATTTACAGGCCATTGTGTGAAAATGTTTGGTTCTTTTGCTAACCTACTGCGTTTGTGTTAGAAGCATTATTTGTCTGGCATTAAACAAAGAGTCAGAAAAACATATCAATTTTACTGTCACCAACAGCACGTGTGCAGAAGTAAATCTTAAATTCACCAAATACTTGATAATAAAAAGTATTACACAAAAGTATACACAAAATATACACAATAAATGTGGCCCTGGACGACAAAACCAGTCTTATGGGTATATTTTTAGAAATTTTGACATAACCTGAAAGCTGAATTAACAAGCTTTCTATTGATGTTTGTTTTAGGACAATATCTTTGAAAATTCCCTCTGAAGTTGCACTGTAGCAGGCCATCCACAAAAATAAATTGTCATATATCTAAATGTAACATGATCTTTACTTAATATTCTAATGATTTTTAGTATGAAAGGAAAATCAATAATTTTGACCCAAACAATGTATTTTTGGCTGTGCTACTTAAGACTGGTTTTGTGATCCAGGGTCACAAATGTTAAAAAGGTTCAATAATACAGAATATTCTCCAGGTAATAGCAGAGTTAATTATTGTGTTAATAATTAACATTGGCTAGTGATGAATTTCTATAGCTCCGCCTCCTTCTAATAAAATGTTGCAATTATTGACAATCATGGCATCACTTCCTATTTCCCGTTGATATTTTCACAGAACACACACACACACACACACACACGCACACATTCCTGTGTGTTTGTTCAGAGTGATTGTGCATTGGCATGTGAGCCGAAAGCTCACCATACTTTTTGTTTCTTCATGCATTTCTGAACAATGAAAACGTTCTGATGTTATTCCTTTTCTTTCCCGAATGAATTTGTTTATTATTCTGTTTGCCTCTTCTTTGTCGACTTTCAGTCTGTGATAAAAAAAAAAGTGTCAGGCGTATCTGAGGGGAAGATTTGAAACACTCAAATGCAGGCGCTGCACATTAACCTTCTAGAAACTTCCTCCGATTGAATCTTCTCCCCTCGGCAAACCTTGTCGACATCAGTCTCTGTACTGTTGCGGTGGAGTTTTTGACAGAATGATGAGGTGAGATGGAGGTTACGTGCGCGCATGAAAGTAAATCTGCATTTTCAATATTTCGTAGCTTGTGAGTACGTAGATGTTTTGTCAAGGCTGTCAGGTGTAGATGGTAATTTTTATGGTAATTTACATGCCTCAAAGCTGTGCACTTTTTACCCTGGCAGGTTCAAAGCTTGAGTATTTGAGTGTACGGGCAAAAAGAGTGTTCCTGAATTTTCAGTAGTTTTGCAATAGTTTCACCCTCTTTTAACTTCTCTTCAACTTCTATTTAACTTGTAAAAGCTGCAATACTTAACTTTCTCGGGGAACTTTAAGCACCGATACTACATTTCTTCACTGAAATAGACTACCTTTAGCCAATTATTCAGTGTAATTTTTGCCCAAACCGATATTGATACCCATTCTGAAGATGAAATTAATATTTCTTAACTTTCTGAATGTTATTAATCCATGTAATGACTATTATTATTTAATATCAAATTGGTGATGTTTCTTAATTTTTTTTTTATATACAATGCACAAATTCATTGCATTTTCCGGTCCTCTTTTGATTGACAGCATATATCGGCCCTGATCATCAGCTGTTTTAAGTCCGTTAGTGTGAAAATTTACTTATGTTGACCGATTCCGATTATTGTCCGATGTGTCCGTGCATGGATTTGTCAAATTATGTCAAACCGACATTTTCCATGAAATACAGAAAAATAATAATTTGCACGAGTTAATGTCGAAACTAAATACCAAATGTTAAGAGCTTGTCGAAATTCCTCACTCCAGTAACATGTTCTCTTACCAGACACGATGTGACAAGTTTCCAGCAATAGGAAATTTATCAGATTTATATTGAAGAGATCATTCTTGCTGGTATTTTAATCACAACATCTGGATAAGTAGTGTCTTAGCAAACTGATTTACAAGCCAAATCTAGTGTTTTCAGTTTCAGACTTGAACATTGAACCTATGACTGGGTAAGTATACTGAGACTCCTCTGAATAACAGAGTGGTCTAAAAATCTAATACCCAATGAGCTATTAAACAGCAGATTGTGGTACTAATGGGCATTAGCATGAATATATTGCTGCACAATCTGATAAGGAGTTACAGAGTTTCACATAAATGAAATAATGAGGAGAAAGACAGAGAGAGAGAGAGAGCGATAAGCCGTTTTATGTAACATTGATTTGGCAATGTTTCGTTTTGGCTTTGCATAAACTGGTATTAAAGCTGAAACAGTTCTCCGCACACCAGTTTCTGCATCCGACAGTCTCAGTTTAACTGTGTTTTTAGAGAAGGCACTGGGAACAATGGACACATCCTGCTAGTTATTATAGAACAAACTTATTTTTACACAGGCACATAAACACACAGTGCATCCTTCAATTTCTTTCTTTTTCTCACACTCTGTGTGTTGTGTCTAGTTGAAGTTGAAGCTTCCTGGCTGTGTGTGTGATTATGAGGTTGTGTTGATTTAAAGGCTTGTAGGGCATGTTTATTGTAGCCCATCCGCTCTGTTCATTGATCTGGGATCTGTGTTCCTTATCACATCAGTTGTGCTCTTTGTGGCCTGGTGTTCTTCTAAAGGTTTCTAGTACAAGATTAAGAGCTCAGATCAAATATAAAACCGAGCGAAATTAAATTCTGTGCTGGTTTTTATCAGAAATTCAGAGATTGATGACAAATACTGCCTCCGCAGGCAGGATGCGCCCTGTCCGCGTCATGTGTTTGCATCACATCCCGTCTATTAAGATTCCTTCATTTTGCCTGATTTTTAAGGCACTGCATATGTATTTTTGTTGCCTTAAGGAATTGTATATCAACTAAGCATTCAAACAAAAATCTGATTTTTAAGCTATATCACCCACCCCTGGCTGAAATGCTTTTACAAAGGAACAACATTTTGCAAAGCCTCACTCCATTTTCATGAGTGCAGTAAGTTGGGACACTTCTGAGTCTGAGTTTGAATGTATTTACATAAGGACTGAACACAAGCCAAGTGTTAAACCAAGCCCAGTACACTTCTGCTTTCAGAGACTTTGATCCCTGTCCCGTTTGGTACGCTTTTTTTCCCTTTTAGCTAGTGCCAGTCTTACAGTTTCCATTTATTGGTGACATTGCAGTGGTATGAGAGTCCCTCTGGGGTGTTGAGTGTTGAATGTGAAGTGTCTTTGAATATGACATGCAGTGTCACAGGACCAGAGCCGTGGAATGTCACCATCAGGATGACATCACTGAAACATTACCCGTGATGGTGCAGGATCGTACTGGTTGCATAGGTGTATTGCATAACGTGTGTTTGTGTTTGTGTATGTGAATGACGCCCACTCCAGATGTTCAGCATTAGCGCATGTTTAAGGATGATGGACTTTTTAGTGACGCACTCAACCCCCCTCCCCCAATTCCTGTCTGCTGTTGGAACAGGAAATGTCTTTTTGGCGCATTTCAGCTCCTGTGCTGTGCTAGCCTCTGGCACTCACACAACACCCTGTGTTTGTGTATGAGAATGCTTCTTTGTGGTTGTTTCAGAGCCAGGCTAGGTATTGTTTTCTGTCCCTTCTACTTAGATGGGTTCTTTTGTGTTCAGACAAACTTGCTGGTATGTGTCTTATAAACAAAGAAAGTCAATAAAGTCAAGAATTCTCCTCATTAGCTCTGGTCCAAAATCTAGTGATCTGCCTTGCTTTCTGTTGCCTACATAGGCATCCTAACTAGAATGGACCCATTTTAGTGGCTGATGTAAAATTACATATGCCTACATAGACAACAACTCCATGCATTATACAAGTGGCATCGCTTGTTAAGTCGTGATATGTAAGGAAAACTATTTCCACTCGTTGCATGTAAAGGGACTATTTAAACAGCTGTTTATATCACACATCCATGCATTTTTTTTTTTAACTCAGACATCAGTATTTTATTAAATTGTGAGAATAAACCGCAGGACATCTGGGATTTTGTTATGGAAATAAACCATCAGTGGATATCGGCATGTATCATTTGCCAATGGCATCTGGATAAGACATGACTTACAATTGATTCAGGACTGTTTGCTATTAGCATGTTGCTAAGCTAACGACACAATACAGGATAAGCAAAACAGGATACACACATATTTATATATAATTATACAATAGTTCTTTCTGGTTCTCTGGACCAGTATCACCACGGGAACCGCTTCAACCGCTTTACGTGTCAACTTGCTATTGTAAACGAACACATGTTTACATAAAAAAACTATGGAAAGTGCCACAGTGTATCTACAAAAGAGCTCTTTAGCCATTTTTTCTAAATAACCAGTGTTTTTTTTTATCCGTAATGGATCCACATGATGCTTCCCTAGAATTTAGCTAAACAATTGTATTTTACAAATCTGCTTTGTTGTACTGGCTTTGAAACGGCATCTGCAGTGTTCTTAAAGTGCTGTCTCCTTAGGGAGCTTGCTAGGTTTTGATACAAAGCAATTGTCTGATTGTTGTGTAATGTATAGCTCTGTGTTTCTCTGGCATGACAGCTGTGATTTATGACGTTTCATCTCGTTTGATCTTATAGTGGTTATTAGGTGTTGATATAGCAATATACGCTTGTCACTCTTCAAAGGAGCATTATCAGAGCATATTGAATCAAAGAAACAGCCTCCTCGCCTGCTGGGTTTGCCTTAGATCAGCAATTTCCTTCCAATAGGAAAGATATCACAGTGTAACTCGGGAACAGATAAGATGTTGCCACACGGACTCTACATCTGCAGAATTCCACAGAAAGTTTCACAGACCTCCACGAAATTAGAGCTTCTTACATTCAAAGTTCTTTGGCGCAGTGAAGTTTTCCTACTTATTGAGAAGCATTCACTCAGTAGGGGGCATAAATTGGCTTCATGGTTCGTTTAAGATTTTTTTTTTTTTTTAAAGAATCACAGATTTTGTGGTTGTACTTTTGCTTTAACATCTCTTTGCAAGAGATGGGATAAAAGCAGGTAAATCCGAGCGAGCAAACGTGTGTTGAGGAAAATGCAAACGGGACTAATATATTCATCTCAATGCTTCTTGTGTGCAAAAGTGACTGTTAATACAGATGTTGTTGGAAACCCAAAGTGTTGTGGGATTTTTTTCCTTTCTTCTTTTCTTTCCGTCGCCATTAGCACTCCAGTTCCCCACTATCTCTCTTTCTTTTCTCCTTTTTTCTCTGTAATTTGGCTGCCATTTTTACAGCGAGCACAGAAACCACATCTTTGATATGAAGCCCTGCGTGTGTGTGAGATTTCTCTCTGAAATGTGATCTCGATTTGGCTTTTGCATCTTTTTCCAGCATACATCTGTGCGTTTTAGTGTATAAGCGTTCATGAAATGTTTTGAATGGAGTTAATAGGGGGTTTTCTTCCACAATTCGGATTGAATGCTCTTTTATGGCCGGGCAGAGAGATGCAGTTATGAGAAGCAGTTAACTCTGACGTTCCGCCCTGTTTCTGCCGCTAAATAAACTCGCTTTAATCTCACCAGTCTGGCTCTTTCTTTCTCTCACCTTCAGCGGGGTGTGCTTCACAGAACCCTGATTTGCACAGTGGGATTTTGCGACAGGTCACATTTACTTCTGGTTTTCTGTACATTTACTGCAGTTTGTTTATCATTTTCAGCTGCTAAAACTGTCAGTTAGAGTCTTTGTGTATTTAGAAAGTCTAAATGAATCTTGATGATTTTATTGATGTTTATGTTTTGGTTAATATTGACTTGGGTTATTATTGATATTGTAACACACACATACGCTGGAAATTCCAATGAGACACATGAACTTAATAGTATTTTTCTTTTTATTGCAGAGGTGGCGCATCATTTGAAAGTGACAGAAGCACATCCCTTCCTGCAGAGATACAGGTGTGTTTGTGTGTGTGTGTGTAAGAGAGAGTGTGAGATGTGCTTTTGTGAGATGGGTAATTAAAGCCTTCAGAAAATGACATGCCAGAAATTCTTCGGCTTTCCCTTACATTCCTGTTGTTTATGCTCCTTGTAAAGACCCTGTATTTGAGGGTGTGTGTGTGTGTGATTATAGCCGTAGCATCCAGATGCCAAACTCTGTCTCGTCAAAGTGCTGCAAAATACATTTCTTTAAAAAAAGTAAGGAGTGGAAAAGAACAGAACACATATTTCATTCTCTTGCTTGGTTATTCATGTGTGTGTGTGTGTGTGCGTGTATGTGTGTGTGTGTGTTTAGGGGGTGGGGGTCCTGGTAAACCAATTCAGTGTGTGGAACAAATGTACCTGCAAAGATAGAAATACCAGTAATTTTTGAAGGTTTGCCTGAGGGTTAGGGGAAACAATAAACAGTTTGTACAGTATAAAAATAATTGTGTCTATGGAAAGTCCCCATAAAACTTGAATACCCAACATTGGTGTTTGTGAGATCTGGCTGCATTTCTGTAGCAGTAGAGCTTTAGAAGATTTCACAAAAATGTTTTCCATTTTTGGTGTTGAAAAAATAATTTCATCCCAGACATGTTCTATTTATTACCTCAACCTTATGTTGACCTTAGTATTTTCTTTCATGTGTGTAACACACAACATAAAAAACTTACTATACAGAGACATTTTGTAGCGATTTATGTTGAATTTATGAGCAGACATGGATGAATTACTGTAGTGAGGTTTAATTCATGTACTGAAAAAGACACACAGATCATCTCCAAAAGGTCATGGATCTAGCAACCTCTTGACTGAGAGAGAGAGAGAGAGATTATAAAAGAGCCACCAGTCAGACATCTGTAATTACGACTCACCACACACACACACACACACACACAAACACCATACACACACACACACACACACACAGGCGCACACTTAACTATACTGCTTCTGTATGTTTGTTTTTCATTAAATATGAAATACATGGATACAAATCTGAACCAAAATCGTAGTTATTTTCTTAGGATGTATTTCCTTCTGTATCTGTTTTGTTTTCTGTCCTCATGCTAAATCATTTTTAGGGCGTGACAATTAAGCAGAAGTATATTTATATGTATTTTTTTATATGTATATATCTGTATATTCTGTATATTTCATATAATTCATTCATGTCTGCTCAGAAAATAAACTACACAAAATATATTGCTAAGATTCAAGATTTTATGTGTAACATTAAATTAAATATTGATGTCAACATAAGGTTGAGTTAATAAAGATAACATGTCTGGGGTAAAATGATTCCTTTATCACCAAATGTGTGACATTTTTGTGAAACGTCTTAAAGCTCTTTTTGTGTCACTGGAATGACCAGTGTATGTGTGTGTTGTACAATAATCTATAGATTTATTTATTGTCATTATAAAAACATTAAGTGAATAGCTAAAAGTGTAAACCACAGCTTTAACAATACAGAAAGAAGATAACTTTCCATTTTCATACAGCTAATGAACGATGAAACATTGACAGCCATTTCTATTGAAATGTAATGGTTTTGCTCACTTAACATGTGAAAATGCACAGCACGAGCTTAAAATAAACATGACACTATCAACTGTTGGTGTGGACAATAATATAGTTCTTGTTTTTGGAGTAAACAAGCCAACTTAATGCACAGTTTGAGTTAAACTGACAAACACAAATGCTGTTCTTGCGCCTGAGGTTTAGCAAGTTGCAAAAAGGAGGTATAAGCTAAAATCATTGTTTAAATCGCAGCAATATTTACAAATACGCTTGATTTCTTTTTTATGTCAACAAAATCATTTTGAATGTTTTATACATCGGCCTAGTTATTTTGGAGAATGTTTTAGATTTCTATCCCCTTTTAGATAATAATTTAATTCATATGTTCTACCTGCAAAGGTGTTTCCCTTTGAGACTGTGTGTGCGTGTTTGTTTGTGGCTCCACCCTGACACTTATTTTTGTCTTTGCACTCCAGTAGCACATTTCCACCCCATGCTGTTTACGCACACATCAGGAGATGTCCCAGCAGACCCAACACACATGCATAATAACCTTAGCTCAGACATGGCCGGAGTAAAAATACATTTATTCAAAATATTCTAAATGCTTTTTTGTCATTGTTTTATTTTGTTTTTTTGTTTTAGTACTTCTATGGTGATATACTCTGCTGGTGCTGATTGGCCGAAACCTTGATGATGCACTGATTCTACACCATGGAACAGGAGGCTCTGTGGAAATACCCACAATCCTCAGCTCCCTGGTGAGTGTCCTTGTCTTTTCATCTTATTATATGTGTGTAGTGTGCATTTTAATTGGTTGAGTGCGTGTGTGTGTGTGCGTTACAATATGATGTTATATAAAGATAATTGGTTGTGCTTTAATAAATTAAAAATTATATTTAAAAAATCCATAAACTGAATTTAAAGTTGTGGTATGCTGTGGATTGATACTATTTATCTGTCCCAAAGCGTAAAATAGGTTTTTATGAAACTAATTTGTGTGTATTCTGATTTTGGACCATTATATTAAATGTGAAGTTTTCCAAATCGATTAGGATGCTGTCAATGCAGTTGTCTGTTCATGCAGCAAAGCAGCTGTCAAGTTTATGCAGATGATGAAAGAATCTCATTGTGCTATTTCTTCCAGATTTACATTGACAGCGTCCAAGGCTCATCGAGAAAACCTGTCCAAGGTCAGACAGCCCTCAGAATCTGATTTTCATTTTTATGCAATTTGTTGAATTAGTGCATGTCATTGGTCTCTTACAAAGACTCTTGTGTCCATATGAATTGTCCTTGTGAGCGTTCAGTAAACTCATCTTTCGGTGTGGACCTGATTTAATTTTGTCCCCAATCACATCAGAGCAGGAAAGACTGGGTTGTAAGTGAGCAATGAATGATTCACTTCAGATTAACTTGATTTTCAATGTGCTAATTCAGTTTGATAGCGCAGCAGCGCAGTCCGTAGTGCTGCGTGAACAGAGAGGAATAACTTTTCATGAACATTGGTTTTAATGTGGATCTTTAGGAGATATCCGCTCATTTCATTTAATCTTGAAACCATGTTCATGATTTATTTCAATCCGTCTTTGTGCCATTTTATAAAAGAAACTGGATATTAAATGAGTAAGCATTTTCCAAAAAACCCTCATAACTGACATTGAAAAGTAATTGACAGTAATTTTAGAGAAAGAAAAACGAGATTAGGAAAATGGGTCCTGAAAGTAAATGGGCTAAATTTTTGATTTATGTTTAGTGAATGAAGAGAGTTGTGTATAATTCAATTCTCAGTTCACTCTATTTGTTTTTTGCATGTGTTTTTAATTGCTCTTCTGCTTTTTCTTAGCCATGATGTCAGTCTGCGTACCTCCACCATGTAACTCCTCCTCCTCTGTGGACGTAGCCAATCACAATGGGCCCTCTGCAACTCCACCCACTTCCCTGAGCCTGCGTTCCTCACACAATCAGCTGCTCAGTGGCGATGTCATCAAACAGGGCCAGGTCACGCCCCCCAAGTGTCGAAAGAAGTACGCCCTCACAAGCATTCAGAGCGCGATGGGACTCGGCGAAGGAGGGACGCCACCATCGTCATCTTCTGCCAATCCGAAACTGGCCAAAAACGGCGCAAATCAGTTACGTAAAGCGGCGGAACAACAGGATCACAACAAAAACACCACCAGAGAAGATGAAGATGGTAACACGGCAGAGGAATCGGAGCTGAATGTTGATGATGACTTGAGCGTTGAGAAATTAAGCCTCGACAGTGAGTCCAACACCGATGTCGATCACAGTGACTTTGACCCTAATAATGAGCTTAATGAGGATGTAAATGAGTTGGTTAATGATGACACTAATGAAGAGGATCTAGTTCAGCCTGTGGAGAATTGTGACGACCTGCTCATTCTGTCTGAGAAAACCGAAATTGTCTCGGACAGAAAGTCCTCTGACAACCTTAAGACCAAGAGTTACCTGGAGTCGTGCCTCAATGCCCTGTCATATGACCTGCGTGATGTGCAGGATGATGTCACAAAACCATTGCTGGAGAAGGAGAAGAATCCTGTTCCCACGTCTCCAAGAAAACAGCAAAGCCCCGAGGACACGCCCCTGCTGTCTGTTGGCTCTTTGTCTTGCTCCTCTTCACCTGAGACGAAAAAAGACAGACCACGGACGGGAGCCAAGACAGACCGCGCTCTAAACCGCATCCAGAACCTTCCGCACAGCGATGAGGAGTCCAGCTGGACCACACTGTCACAGGAAAGCGCATCGCTAGGCTCACCAGAGGAGAGCGGTAAGTACAAGTGTGTTGACTGTGTATGCGCTAGTGTCCATTGCGGTTTTGTGTGTGTGATTTGGCCTAGTGTAGTGGATATGGCGGACACATGAGGTATGTGTGGTTTGGAACTGGGGTTTTTGTATATTTGGGCTTTTCTCTCCACTGGAGTGTGATAGGTAAGCAAAGGCTAGTGTTTAATAGCAAGTGTCTTGTTTGGCTCTATGGCAGAGGTGTGAGGGAAAGTTGATTTTTAAAAAAGTTGTCAAAAAGTCAAAATATGGTATTGTTAGTATATCTGGTATCTCCAAAATGCTTCATATACTGTATTCATTTTCTTATTTTATTATCATGGTGTTTATTTTAAGCTTCATTAAACTTAATCACCACTTAAAGTGAATCGCTTAAGAATTTGTCTACACCAGAAGTGTTTTGTACCTTTTCACAACACAGTGAGACTAATAGAAATAGAATAGCTTCATAATATCAAACAACTCCACCTTAAACACATTTTGAAAAAACTTTTCACAAACTTTCAATGCAAATTTCAAAACAAATTTCTGTCAGTTATGTCACATGAGGTATCGTATCGGTCTTTGGTATCGGTGCATTTCTTTTTTTGTGATTTAATTTTTATTGGACATATTATTTGTTATAGGTAAAAAAGTTTACCCAAAGCCCAAGATCCGCCCATAACTGTAAGATTAACAGTCACACAAGGAAAAATAAAGAGAAAGTCTGTATTGGTGCATTTTTACGAGTACGAGTACATGAGGTTAGTATCTGGACCAATACCGATACATGTGTTGGTAACCAGGGGCGTAATTTCCACTGGGGACAAGGGGGACATGTCCCGTCAACTTTTCAAAATCCCGTTCGTATCCCCCCACTATCAAATTTGTTTGTTATGATGTTTATGACGCCGTCTGCAGTCAGCCTGTTTCGATGCGGGCGTCACCTGCACACTTTCAATATAGCTCACTGAAAGGTTGTTTCAATCCATGGACGGCAGCAAGTGATTTTCTCCATAGAATTCACTATGACAAACTCAAAGTACTTATGTTTAACGACCTGAACAACGACCAGGTAAGCCCAAATGTCTGTCAAACCTTACTTGTAATAAACACTAGTTTCTGTTAAAAGAACGAGCCCTTTTAAAAAGAAAAACAATGCACGCTAAGGGTTTCTTTCCCAAAATCCATTATAAGGAAACAGCTTAACATACAAAAACAACAACCACATAAAACTAATTTTAATACATTTTGTTTATCACTGATATCAAACATAAACGTGATGACAGAAAAGTATCAAGTTCTCAGTTTGTCGCTGTCTTGAGCCACGTTATTTGGTTTCTTTAAAATAAACAAGCTTAACTTGAGACTATAGTTATCCCTGCCTGGAATAAGTGCTTGTTCTTTTAACAGTAGCTTATGTTTACTACAATTAAGGTTTATTAGAAATTTGGTTTTGCATAGTCGTTGTTTCGGTAGGCTATGTTAAACTGTTTTCTTTTCATTGACGATCGGACTCGTTCTTTTAACAGCAGTGTTCATAACAAGGCCTGACAGAAATGTGGGCTTCCCTGGTCGTTGTTTAGGTACGTTAAACCGAGCTTGTTAAGCGTTTTAGAAAGTTTTTGTCTCCTCCAGACCGCAGATTCAGGTTTGCAAGCCATTTTTGCCTCCGTTTCTCAGTCAACACTCGCATTTTCCCCCTCCATAAACATCAACGTTTGCTACACAATAAAAACACAGTGTGTCAAAAACGATGCAAAACATAGGTGTAGTGGAGTAGGCGGGGCGAGACCGTGGTTCGAGTAATTGTTAAAGAGCGCCAGCTGTGCGCACAACCGGTCTCGAATCACGTAGGAGATCGGGAGCACATAAGAGAACGAGCGACCGGACCGTCACTGAGAGAGGACCGGGCCCGAACATGTGTTTAAGTTTGTATTTATGGTCTTGTGGCCGGCAGTCGACCGTGAGGTGGCTGCCGGCATTTTACTTCCGTGTTTTTGTTTGTTTATTTTATTAAAACTTTATTTGAATGTTCGCCGGTTCCCGCCTCCTTCCTTCCTTTTAATAATCTTGCTACAATAGGTATTTTGAGTTTGTGATAGGGAATTCCCTATGGAGAAAATCACTTGCTGCCCTCCATCCGCACTTCGCTGACTTCATGCAGAAATCCATTATTTCATTGATTTTGTATCACCATAGTGCCTAAACGTATGTAAATGCAGGAAATGGGATTCAAATCAAAAACCAAAACTCAAACCAATGGTACACCCTTACCCTTGTAGGTATCGGTGCATCCCTACTGGGACGTTATTACATCATTAAATTTAAATATTTATTGAGAAATGTTACTAACCTTCTTTAAACATAGACCAGTAGAAAAAAGGTTTGAATTCAACCACTGTATTTCTCACATTTTCTCAGTTTTAACTATATTACTGTTAAATGGTTAAGGAACAGACCCAAGCCCACAGTTTTAAACAATTACATTTTGAACACATTTTTTTTAATAGAGCCTAGGGTATGCACGTGACGTCACTTTCCACTTGAATACGCCAAAACACACTCCCTTGAGTGGCAAAATACTCAGCAAAATGGCTGCTTGAAATTTCAGGAAACGCAATTCCACGCATTTACATTTACACATTTGGCAGACGCTTTTATCCAAAGCGACTTACATTGCATTATCCTATACATTTATACATGGGTATTTGCAATCTCCTGGGATTGAACCCGCGTTGTTAACGCAATGCTCTTACCACTGAGCTACAGGAAAGCTGTATATCATGGTTTCTTTGTAAGTCGTAAGGATCATCACCCTCTATAGTAGCCTTCAGGAAAAACACTTATTCAGTCAAGATCAGGAGTGATTTTCTCTTTGACAGACAGCAGTTAATTAGGTTACTGTCACTTGAAAGAAGTGGTTCACTATAAAATTAAAAGCCGTCCGTGTGTTTATTTCTTCTGTCGACAACAAATTGAGGCTTTTGAGGAAAGGTTTCCAGGGTTCTTATCTATATAATGCACTTAAAAGAGGGGCTGTTGGTTAAGGTCCAAATTTGTCCAAGTTTCATCGCAGCTTTAAAAGGCTCTAAAAGACACCAGCCAATGAATAAGGATGTTGTCTAGCGAAACGATTTGTCATTTTCCAAGAAAACAAAACAAAAAACTTTTTAAACAAAAATTCACGGCCTGCACTGACTCGAGTGACTCCATGTAGCACGTCCATGACTTTGAGTGATACATCGTCACGTTGGTAAGGTCAGTTTGTTTTCTACAGAAGAAATAAACACAAGGACGGCTTGCATGACATGTGGGTGAGGGAATTATCCTGAAATTTAAATTTTATAGTGAACTACTCCTTTAAGTGCTTTCTAAAGGGATACTATGCCCACAAAGGAAAATGTAGACATATTTTATGCTTATATTGCAGACTAGTTTTTGTGATTTTTTTAAACAGTATGAGGCTCTTACAAGATACATGATTTTAGTGATACTTGTTCTTTGATAACAATCAAGTGTCATCTCTGCCCTGAACTGCCACTCATACCAGGTTGGCATTGGCACAGCATTCATTTATATCTCTCTCACTACTGACAGGATAACCTCACAGGTCCGTGTTGGGTGTTTTTGGCCCACAAGTTGGGTTTTGGACAGGTGCGAACTGGTTTTACACATAGACGTTAGCTTGCACTTCTACAACGGGTTTTGCATCCTAACATTTATGCTCGCAAATATCCCTTGAGCGTCTTGCCATACCTAGGTCGCGTGATAGTTCGTTGGGTGACTCAGCAGGAAAAATGATCCCGGGGTTGCCGGGGTGACAGAAAAATTTGGAGAGGGAGGTGGGTCCGAATGTCAGCACAACCAATGGCTTGTCACGAAAAGACAGGATGCCGATTTGTTCCTTCCTGTTCGATTTGGACGAAAAATAAACAGAAACAAACACACTCTGCCGCTTTCGTTGTCTCTTCCACCCCGACTCACTCCCTCTCTTTCTCCGTCAGTCGCTCGCCCCCTCTTTCTCGGTCTTTCTCTGGCTGTACCTCCTCTTTCCCTCACTCTCTTCTCATGTTATCCTCTCTGCTCGCAACTGCTCAGTCATGATGCTGGGTAATGACTACATGCTGGCCATTGTTATAGTGAATTACGAGGGTAGGTACCGTGCGTGTGTGCGTGTGGTCGTGAGTCAGTGCTGCGCATGTAGCTACGCATCTCGCTTGCGTGTGCAGTGCATGCTCATAAACGCAGGCGGAGAAAAGACAGATAAGACAGGGAGGATGCAGCGAGGGGTGTCACGAGCAGTGTTCAGAATACCAAAGTTTGTGCATACAGTATGTTCATGGCTCCATGTGTGTGTGTGTGTGTGCGTGTGCATGAATTTTACAGCTGTGCTCCCCTCCCCCTCTGCCTGGACATGCAGAGAGAGGGAAAGCATAGACATAAAACCAAAGTGGGTCGATTGTTAAATCTAGCGTAGAAAACTAGGTTGAACGTAGTTAGTGTATACTAGCACTATTTCTTGTTCTGTGTGTGTCTGTGTCTTCCATCCTTACTGTAGCTGTTTTTTATAACGTCCACAAAATCATCGATCCTCAACCTGATCTTTGTCTCAGTTTTGTTGTGATTGTGTCTGTGTAGATTGTGCTCTCGAGAACTGCAGAGATGTTTTAAGGTAACTGTAGTGACCCACTTATGCATCAGGGACTGCAACTCCCATAATGCACCTCTGCGTAAAGGAACAGTTCATTCAAAAATGAAAATTCTGTCTTCATTTACTCACCCTCAAGTTGTTCCAAATTTATATGAAAATGTATATATACAGAGAAAGATATTTGGATACCTTGTAACCAGACAGTTCTTGGCCACCATTGACTACCATAGTAGGTTGCTTTATTCATTTCTTTGTACTGTTGAACACAAAAGAAGATATTTTGAAGAATGAAGGAACGCAAACAGTTCTGGGGCACTTTTGACTACCATTGAAATTTTTCCTGCTATGGTAGTCAATGGTGGCCAAGAACTGTTTGGTTCATCAGAACAAAGAAAATTATACAGATTTGGAACAACTTGAGGGTAAGTAAATGATGACAGATTTTTTTATTTAAAGGCCGGTTCACACAGACACAAATATCAAAATATGTATAAACTAGGGAGCTCTGAAACCAAATTTGCATTTAGAAAATAAAAGCATTCAAAACTTAGTCTTTTGCTGACACGGATCAATGATTTTTATGAGATCAATCTGCAATTCAGCTTCCCAACAAATACCAGGTTGTGAAGTGATGTTAAATGTATTGGCTGTTTTAAAAGTGGGAGGGGGTACTCAATATGTCCCAAATTACGTCAACAAATCAAACTAAGCTGCCAGTTCACTAGGTTTTACATATTAAAATATGAAAGAAATGACTGTTACTATACCGCAGTGCCTCTTTGTTTCTCATCTCTAATGGGCACTTGTGTTTGCTTGGCATGCTGGGAACAAGCTAGCTTTGGCCATTACCTGTTTCGCTCTTCTGTCGACAAATCTCTATCTCTTACTGAAGGGAGAAATTATTTAAAGAAACACTGTAGCTGCTCAACTCACCCAGCCTTGTTATATTATTACTCACTTTGTATGACCAAACAGCAAGTATTTATTAAATGCAATTTATTTGACAGATTATCACTCTGTGTCCTAACCAAGCACAAAGTTTTCAACTACAAAACTTCAACAGTTTCCCTGCTGAACAAGCAACACAAAATCGAATGGTTTTAATTACAGATACCATTATGATGGTCATCTGTTTACCGTTTAATCAATTACAAAATGTATTTGTAGCCTTAGGTCTGTTTCAAGATTTAATGGTTTCAAAAAGTAATCTGCAAATTGCTGACGTGTTCTGTTGGTTCCTATCCCACCAACACATTACCAGTAGGAAGGGACCATTATAGTTTCATTTGACACCAGTTCCCAGTATAGACGGTTTCATCTTAACAATATAAACAAACCTTACTGCGCATGTGCTTTTTTCTGACCCCAACTGAACTTACGGAGTGCCTGTAGATTTTTTCTGATAACAATCAAAAGAAACTTGTCTCTCCAATATTTTATATTTAGACTCCGATATCAAGCTCAACTGCCGGATATCAATATACCAAACGTTTGTTTAATTGCGACCGAACTACAGGACCCATTCAACAAATTGTTTATTTAATACATTTATTATAAAGTAAAATAAAAATACAAATGAATATTAACATAAATTAAATAACAGCTAAATACTTATATTATTAGACACTAGCCAAACCGCGTGTTAACTGGGGGTCAGGCACGCACTCGCGCGTCTAATGTAATTATTTTTTGCCACGCTGGTAGTTAAAATGGTGGAAGATGTGACAGCCAATACTTCATATTAATATCAAAGCCACAAATATGTTTTGACAGTGGGTGGATGTGGCCTTCCTCTTTAAGATAACACATAGGGAAGATTTATTAACTTTCTGGGGGGAGCTACTTTACTGAATGTATTTGTATAGTGCTCCTTTTTATAAAGGTGAACAGAAAACTATTTTACCAAGGGCGGCTTGCTGATTCGTAGATACAAAACCCGACAATAACACCGGCGTCCTAACATTTTTTTGGCAATCCTGCGGGATGGGAAACAAAATAGGCTTGTTTGACTTGATGTGGTGCCGCAAGATCCGATAGGCGTAAGACATCAAAGTACTGCGAGAGTGATTTGAAAAAGTAATTGTGGTACTTTGATGTCATCGTCTGGATCTTGTGGCGCCGCATCAAGTCGAACAAGCCTAAAATGTCAGCGGGAGTGGGCGGGACCGGGAACCGTAACAACAATATGATACCCAACTTTATACACAAATATACCTTTTATAGAAATAAACTATGTTTTAATTTTGAACTCAGTTCTAGTTGCGCTATCTCTGTATGCTCTCCTATTTGCTTCGGTGTGGCTGGTTAAGCGAATGACACGCTCCACACCCGTAGCAGTTGGTGGCAGTAATGCAGAAATCCGGATCTGGACCTCGGCTTCGTTCTATCTGGACAGCGATCCATAATTAACCATTCAAAACATCAGAATATTTCATATTGTTTCAATTGAGCAGTGCGTCTAGATAGCCGAGCTGTTAACATCCCATGCAGCCAGGGACGTTTATGTTGATGATCTTGCTACCATATCCTCTAATATCTTGATTTAGTGCCAAACGCGCTTCGCTTGAACCCTTTCCGCTCCGCGAGCGCTACTTCTCTCACCAAAGTTGCGTCGCATAAAGACCTGCAGACACCAAGAGCTGGTAAATAACGTAAAATAAACACAACACGGGAGTGGGAGGGAATGGGAGTCATTCTTCCGGGATTGGGGCGGGATGGGATTTCCCCCCAGTTTTTTTATGGGATTTGGATGGAACGGGATTTTTTTTTGTGGGAGTGGGACGGGAGAGGCTTGAAAATCCACTCCTGTGTCACCCTATAATCCCTGGCAAGCGAACATCTAAAACAACAATGCTGGTCGTAGGGTTGTGGTGGTGTTATGTGAAGATTGACACACATTCTTTTAAACTCACATAATCAATGTTAAGGCTTCTTAGCTTTTGTGAGGATGTGTTTCCTGTCATGAATCTGTTCAGCATATGTGTTGTGTAAGAGACCGCAGTGTTTTTTCTTGCCCAGATTTCATGGCGTGAATAAGTCTCTTACTAACATCTGAAACACGAAACAAAAATTCCCAGCTGCTGTTCGATGACAGACAGAACAGACAGTAGCGGGTTCGTGTTTGTGTGTATGAGAGGAAGAGATTTTTACGTATGATTATAGTATAAAATAATAGTCTATCAAAGATTTCTAACAAGAAAATGTTACACAAATAGTTATACTTTTGAGTTATTGGCTTTGGTGTGTCCTATTTTAACTTTAACAGCCATTAACTGCTATAAGTAACTTGTGGTAGGTGTGTACCCCATTCACAATGATTAAACATCTGTTAGGAAAATTAGACTTTACAGGGTCCTCATTTCAACGGATAGTTTTATTATTGTGTTGCCACTTGAAATGTCCCTGTAAACAGATCAAATCTGTCGTCCGCATGTTTGGATTTAGGGCCTGTTCACACCAAGAACGATCATTTTGTAACTATATTAGCGACCACATTAACAGACAATATAGTTGTTTATTCTAAGCTTGCGTGCTGCAGTGTCACATTTGAAATGAATGAACATCCTTTGGATGTTAGACTGTTAGTGTTTTATTGTTCATCATCTGAAAAAATTGCTCTTAAAGAGATCACAGCAGTATCGTTCCACTACATCCCTAATAGATATAGTTGTGGTGTGGACTTTGCTATTCTCTTAAATTTAAAACATTTTAAAATGATTATGATAATTTGATATTATAAATAATGATAATCATTATTGTCATAAATTATATCTCATTTTGGTTTTTAATATTTTTTTACATTTTTATCTTTATAGTTACTGTTATTTTCACATTGCACATTGTAACAAAAGTCTTACTTTGCATATCTTAAGTGACAGGTGTGGACCACGCCTGACCTTATGTTCAAAATCATTTGTTTGTAGATATCTGGGGCGAGCAGTCATTTCAGACAGACCCTGATTTGCCTCCAGGATGGAAGATGATGACAGACATGGCTGGTATTTATTACTGGCACATTCCCACGGGTACCACACAGTGGGAGAGACCCGCCCCGTGCCACCCAGTGCCAACTGGCCCCAGCCATGCCAGCCGCAAACACTCGCTGGGCTCCCTGTCCCCCTCACCCACCCCAGATCATGAGGTACGCACAAACCCATGCATGAGGTTTGAAGTCATATGGTTGAAAATGGACACGGACACCTTCCACTTAAGTTACTTTTATTGGCCATTTTGTTCAGGAATCAAACAGAATTCAATCAGATTGACCCTTTGTATCTTTTATTCTTTCCCAGTCAATGTCTCACGCCGATGTGTTTTTCGGAGCGGCGAGTCGTTCAGGAAGCACCACCTCCGACAGCTCCTCTGACCCTGCTCCCATCCCCTCCTCTTCCTGTGTAGACCCCACCCCTATGCTCTCTTCAAACTCGTCCTCTGACGGCAATGTTCCTTCCTGCGGATTTGTCAACAGCTGCTACTTCGTAAGTCCTTTCATCGGTAAACCATTTTCCAGAAGAACCTAATCTCAATGGGCATATCCTGCAATTCTGTAGCTGTTCAAGTACCAAAACATAAATGGATATAACTCAAACTTCAGACAAATTACAATACATTAAAGCATTAGAACTTTGCCAACGTCAGTTAGCCAATGATAGGTTATTACAGACTTGACAGAATTTTTAGAGCTGGGTAAATGGTTTGTATGGTTACAGGTATGGCTCAACTGTGTGATGGGATGTATTTAAGAATGTTGTTTATACAACAATAGATACTGCTTTGCCTTATGCACGTGAGTGGCAAAATAGGACTTAATCGGGTACAATAGCAGTTGGTTTAGTTGGGTAATAGTCGCTTATGGTAAGTTTGCATATGAATACAAATTAAGTCATTTCTAAATTCAGGTGTTACATAATGAGACATTTGTTATGAATCACTCCTTATAAATAATTTGAGGGCATTCATTAGCTGCCAAATAAAATAATCATGAGAAGAATCACTTAATAATTGAATGTTGCATTTTAATAAATAGAAATCATTGTTCAATTTCCAGCCAAAATGATAAGAAACAAAACTGTGTATGTGTGCAGCCTCGTTCCTCATCCCTACAGATAATGCCAGGAAAGGACAGACACTCCGAGACACGCCATCGGGAGGAAGACAGGGTAACTGTTCTTCCCGGTCACTTTTTGTTCTCTCCTCTTCGGTCCTCTCCTTTTCTCATCTGTCCTTTCCTCTCCTCTTTCGTCCTCTACTCATCTCTCCTCCTCTACCCTGCTCCTCTGTCCTTTTCTCTTCTGTAGGGTTGGAAATCGAAAATCAATTCCAATTTGGAATCGGAATTGGAATCGAAAGGCTAGGAATCGGATCGGAAACAAAAGGAATAGGAATCAGGGGGCGTATTACAGAAAGTTTCTTATCTTAGGTCTTAATTTAAGATACGATACGTTAAATTACAGAAGCAAATCTTAACTTGATTTGGGATTCCTATCCTATCTTACAAAATCGTATGTTTTCTCGAGTTAGGAAATCCTAAATTGCACCATCAAGTTCGGTAATCCACTTTCAGGTCTGTTACCAAGCAACCAACACTGCTAGCTGCTGATGAGGTAAACAAGATGGAAAAACAAAACCGGCGAGCTTTTAATTCTAATACGTTTGGTAGGAAAGGCAAAGCCGATACTATTTGGCAAGTCTTCACCTTCGCTCACTAACGCGATAATGTGTCTGCAGTGTCCGCCATTAACCGTACAGCTGAGATTAAAGAGCAGTTTACCACCCTTGCAAGCGACACAAAAAGAAAGAGGCCTACAGGCAAAGGAGATTTAATTGTGAGCGGTTTTTCTGTTAGTTTTGATATCATTTTGAAGTGAGGACAGCTGTGGGGTTGTCCTAAATTTAAGACCATTTATAGGATTATTTGTCAAGTTATGACGCTTTTGTAATACCCCTTTCCTATCTGTAGTTAAGATAAGATTTTGTCCTAAATGAAGTCCTAACTGAAATTACCATGGTTACCGAACAGATAGGATAAGATTTTCAAGACTTCTGTAATACGCCCCCAGAAATTTGAGATTAAAATTTTAATTATTATCAATTCCTGTGTGCATATTTTCAGAAAAGTACACACGTTGCGTGATCTGCTGATATCTCAATAAAAGACATTATGAAAATTAACAATATTTTTACTATGGTAAGCATAGTTTAACTACTATAGTATTTGCATTAAAATGCACAAAATAACCATAGTTTCATTATAGTTACTACTTACCCATGATGTAATTAAACTATGGTAATACAAAATTAATATTGTAATAAATCTGAAAAAAAACATGGTATATATATATATATATATACACAAAACGGTGCTCATAAATATATACTGTATATATTTTGCAAACAAGTCAATAAGCAGGCTAAATGACCATACAGGTTGATATCTAAATGTTTAACTTTAACTGTGGATTCGAAACTGGGAAACGATATGAATCGGAATCGATAAGCAGAATCAGAATTGGAATCGATAAAATTCAAACGATTCCCAACCCTACTCTTCTGTCTTCTATTCTCTTTGGTCCCTTGATCTCGTGTCCTGTAAAGGAATGCGAATGTAGAAGAATCTTGTGCTTGTACTTTCATTGATTCTTCTTACAGTGTTTTAAAAACTGTTTTTGTCATGATCTGATTCCAAAATGACTCTCGATGCATCAGAATTGCAAAAAGAATCCACATAACACATGAAAGGAACAATACTTTTTTACCTTTGCTTGAGTGTGTCAGCGGGTTATATCAATAAAGATTTCCAAGCATTTGTTTTGCCATTTACTGTAACACCCAAGTGAGAATGTATGGCATCCTAAATTCATAAGAACTCTTCAAGTTCTTCGTCTGTAATGTAGTATCTTTTGTCCCCCAAATCCAATCAACTCAAAAATTCTGATTATTCATTTTCATTGATCATTCCAGAATCATTCAGTTAGGAATCAGAATGCATCTGTAAATGGATTTGTTCTCTTTACACCTAATTTGTATCACATCTAACCTCAATCAGAACCAAAGACACACAGTCACCCACATTCAAAAGACAAACACACACACACACATGCTTGTCGGGTGATCTAACAACCCTGTGTTGTTTTTTTCCTCCCTCCTGCCCTTGATCCCCCAACCTTGTTTTCACTGTGTGCGCGTGTGTGAATAATGGTGCAGAAACAGCCGTGGAGTGATTTTGCAGTGGGAAAGATTGATAGTGAGATCTGGAAGGTTAGTATGTCTCTCGCAAAATCAAATACACAGCAGAATGTCTTGTCAAACTGTTGTTGACACACTGTGATGTTCTACACTTAGTCTAGAATTGAAGTCTTGCCAAACCTGTTGATGTGTGAATCGTGAAAATTCTTTTTATACATAATGAATATTTCTTAGAAATTAAATTTTCATTTTTCATTGAGAAGATTTTATCCATGCGCTCTGTTGTAGTTCCAGCCAACTGGTAAAAAAGTTTTATTTACTTAACAAAGCCAACATTAACTTTCATGTGGTGCTTGGCAAGTGTTAATTTTGGAGCCTACATATTGAAATAGACCCAGAACAAAACCCAGAGCACAATACTTTTGGCCAAAACGTCTTTATAACTGAACTTGATTAGTCTTATAAAACATTTTAATCTCTTAAACCGTCTTACATGTGCATTTGCAAAAATGTTTAAACATCTGAATAATGAAACTTCTTTCATTTTTTCAAACCTGTTGGACTTTCGTTCTTCTGCACAACACAAAGAAAGATATTTTGAACAATGTTAGTAATCAAACAACATTGGTCCCGTTGACATTGTATGGACACAGAACCACAAGACCAAAATGTCTTGTTTTTATTCCCACAGAAAGAGTCATAGGTTTGAATGACATGAGGGTAAATAAGTGATAACAAAATTTGTATTTGAGGGTGAACTATCCCTTTAGTTAACTAATAACACACAAATTGGTGTATAGTATGCAATTTTAAATGGTTCACAAACTGTATTTTGTGGAAATTATCTAGTTATTAAAGTGCTGTTTGGATTTACAAAAATGTTGTAAAACGTTTTAGCCTTTGTCACACATCTCAGATACTCAGTGACCCCGGTAATGATGTATGGGTTATGTGATGTCACAAACCTTGTAGACATTCTACTGATGTAGTTGTGTGCTGCTTGAAGTTTTTCACTTTTTGACCTTTAACCTCTCATCTGAGGATGGCTTTCTTCCTCCTGTGCTTTTTTCCAATTGTGTTTTTACTTTGTTTTCCATTGCATTTTACAAAAACAGATATTTTTCATCATCATCAGCTGTACCTCTATCTTTCATTTAAGGCATAGCACCTCCCAAAATGAAAAGGAATGGGTGACAATTCTTAAAACCTTATGCGTTCACATGATATAAACATCCTTTTTGTTCCACATCAAAACAAAGTGTTGTCAGAGCCGATAGCTTTGAATCCCGGCTCGAGGTCCTTTGCCGATCCCATTATAGGGTATAGTTTCCTGTCCTTTCTTAACCTACTGTTCTGTCCAATAAATGCAGAAATGGCTCTAAAACATATTTAAAAATATGTTAATATTTGTATAAATATATAAGTACATAAGGGTAAGTAATGCATTTTCATTTTGGGGTGAACTGTACCTTTAATACTGGGTTAGTCATTTCAGGTCAGTTTGTTTACCACTCATCACAGAAACTGTGATTGTTTTTCTAGGCATGATTTTCACAAACACAGCTCTCAGCACATTGACTCCAGGCATTGGCTGCATGTTTGGGTTTGTCTGGCTGTGGGTTTGATAGATGCATGCAAACTCTCAAAAGCATCTCTGCTTCTTGTCTGTCTCAGGATCTGCAGGCGGCCACTGTAAACTCTGACCCCAGTCTGAAGGAGTTTGAAGGAGCAACTCTCCGCTACGCCTCCCTTAAGCTACGGTGTGTGTTTGGGAAAGAAAAACAAGAGAGAGTAATATACAGTAAATACATTTTAAGTGAGATGTGTGTATACGTTTCCTGATTTTGTTTCTATATGTGTGTGTTCAGAAACCCCGCCCCTCTGGAGGAGGAAGATTCCTGCAGTAAAAACAATGACCCTGAAGTCAAGGTGAGAGAACTTGAGTTTGTTGACACTACAAGAGGACTTATTTTATTGAGGGTAATTGATGTGTGTAGTATTTTCAATGTCAAAGTCTTAGCCTAATATTCAGTAACAGCTACAGTTCAAAAATATGTATATTCAGTCGTTCTGCCTTATATAACATCCATAATAATAATCAAAGTACAAACTTTCTAAACATTCATAAGATTGCATAATTCAAACTTGTTTCCAGGGACTGTCTTGAAATTAATGCTGTCATAGATTTAAAAGATTTAGGTAAAACCTATGTAAGATTTCATTTAAAACATCTTGTACAATTTTGCTACATTAAGTAAAGGTGCCTTTTCATTTGAGGATGCAATATTAGGACTGAAATAAAGACAAAGATACTTATTTTAAAAAGGATTTTAAGATATTAAGATTTTTTATCATTTTTTATTTATTATTTTTCCTTTCTGCTATTCAGTTTGTATATGCTAGGGGCACAATTTTAACATAACATTAATCTACCCTGCTAGTCCTAGTCTTGTAAGCATGTTCATGACAAAGATTTTATCATATTTGTGTCATGTGGAGGCATCAGCACTACTTTTCTGAAAAATATTGTTAATTCCTCTCTACCTCCATGTTTCTTTATGGACTTGGTTGGAGTTACCAGGTGAATGTATTTCTAGATATACAGTGCCATCTGCTGACCGCTTAAAGAAATGCACATGCACGTTTCAACTAAATATTCAGACTGACTGAAATCAGACTCAATCTATCATAATACTATAACATGTCATGAATGCATATTTGTCATCTGTGACACAAATCATAAAATATAAAACAACACAATACACTTATATAAAAAATTAAATTTTTAAAAGAATCTCATAATCAAGAGCTTGACAGTGACACATTTGTTATATAAAGTGTTCCATAGTATTGAGTTATCGCTCAGAAAAATTCAAAGGAAGTGTAACATTATTCAATTTTTCAGTGGGGTTGGGGCTCATCAAAAAGAAATAGAAATGAATGATGAATGAGAGCTTATTCTGGATGCTCGGGGAAAGAGGGAAATAGAGAGAGAGAGAGAGAGAGAGAGAGAGATGATGTAGGAAAAGAGTGGAAGATAAAAGGAAAGTTTGAGTGAACATGCTCTTTTCTTTGATCCCAGCTCCTTGCCCTGAAAGTGTGTGTAGAAATGATTGTGCATATGCATATGAAAACACACACGCACATTCGCTCTTGTGCCTACAGCTATTTTTGGAAAATGGTTTGTAAAAATTTAAAGCGTTGTATCCTAGTATCACCCTCTATCTCCTGCTTTGGAGAAGATGAGGATTTTGAATATGAAGCATAATGTAATAAATGTAATTGATTAACAGAACACTATAATATTTTGCTTAACTTTATATCAATTTAAAGGCATCAGTATGTTATGTGTTACTGGACTTTGTCTGTGTGCGTGTGTAATCGGTTGCATTGTTTTTATCACAGTGTTTCGCCGTGCGATCTCTCGGCTGGGTAGAGATGGCCGAAGAAGACTTGGCTCCTGGTAAAAGCAGCGTCGCTGTTAACAACTGCATCCGTCAACTCTCCTACTGCAAAAATGACATCCGAGATACTGTGGGCATCTGGGGAGAGGTGAGACGCACTCTCGCTTTCTAAATAACATAAACAAACAAGCAAATATAACATTAGAAAAACACTTTTCTTATCATTCCTTTATAACCTTAAAAAATATGAGAAAGAGATCAAAACGAAAAAGAGAGGAAATGTCATGCAGGAAAAAGAAAGGGAGATGCAGGAGAGGAAGAAAGAGAGTTTAATGTGTTTTGACAGGACACGGTGGAAGGCAGTCTCTGTTCTCCGGCTGCCTTTTATTTTCTGGTCTGATCATTTATTCATTACTTCCAACACACAAGCACAAACACTGTTTGGACCTCACAGTTTCTTGTGACGTTGGGTCTGTTTTAAAACCTATTGAAGGTTGACAGCATTTTACAGCGTCGTTTATGATGTTCTCCGAGCTCGAGAGGTGTTTTCCTAAAAAAATGGCCTTTTGAGAGCTTTTGGCCATTTAAAGCAGCATTGCATGTATTCCAGGTTCATAATGAATTGAAACAAGCTCAGTGGCAAAAATCCATCCAGTCCAATGTTGATTACAAATATGCTTTTAGTTAATTTAATTCTGCAAGTTATTGAGTCATAATGGTTCATCAAGTATTGGCTGTATTTTCAGATAATGTTCTTGATTTTTCTCTTTATTATGAGCTATGTAAGTCGCTGTAGTGTAGTTTAGATGCCTATGTAGGGAGAAAACAGCTAGTTTGGATAGAGTTTTGAACAGAGCCATCCTCATTTCCTCTGCCTTTTGTGTTTCTCCAGGGGAAGGATATGTACCTCATTCTAGAGAATAACATGCTGAATCTGGTTGACCCAATGGATCGAAGCGTTCTACACTCTCAGCCAATCGCAAGCATTCGTGTCTGGGGCGTCGGCCGCGATAATGGAAGGTAAGCAGCAGTTGCCATGCCGACGATTAGTATGCGTTAGATAAATTGATCATTCTGTCATCATTTACTCACCCTCTTGTCCTTTCAAACCTTTATGACTTTCGTTCTTCCGCAGAGCACAAAAGAAGATATTTTAAAGAAAGTTGGTTACCGAACAGCACTGGACCCCATTTACATTGCATGGACACAAAACCAATGCAAGATTATGGGGTCCAGTTAAGAACATTTTTCAAAATATCTTCTGTTGTGTTCTGTGGAAGAAAGAAATTCATACAGGTTTGAAATGACAGGGTGAGTAAATGATGACCGCATTTAATTTTTTGGGTGAACACTTTCACTATAAGGAGAATGTGTTAAATGATGAAGAGTTTTCAAATGTTTAATAAATGACGGAGATAAACTGAATGTTTATCCGAGATAAACAACACATTTCTTATTTAAGAAAATTTGGGAGGTGTTTTTGAAAGTGCTCTTGATTTATAGACGGATTCAAAGCAACAACATAAAAACGTGACCTCGCATGCACGCTTTTTCTGGCCCTGATCTGCAAAGATGAGAGTCCCTGTAAATTATTTCAATTGCATTAGTTAAAAGTATGTCTAGTCAGTATTATTTTGGGTTTCCAGTTGAAGAACTGTTACTTACCTAAACTTAAATGAGACAAAGTTACACGACCAATTAAACAGATGTTTATTTAATAAACTAATACAATAAAATTCAACAAACTGCTTCTTTATTACAATTATTATTCAATAAAATATTTATACAAATAAAATATAAATAGTTATATTATTAGCCACTAGCCAGACCGATCAACAAACGAAGACGGGAAGTTAACTGTGGGCTAGGCGTGTGCGTCTGATGAAACCGTCTTTAAATGGCTCAGTTTTGGAAATCGAGGGTTATGATTTAGAGGAATTTCAGATTCTACGTCTCACATGCACATTCAGGACCTCCAATTTTCTACTTATTTTGGTTGGCTGGTTGTCGTCTATCCACTGAATGTTACCAATTTATGCATATTTAAATTGACATTTTTTAACATTACAAGCTGTATCAGTGGCAAAATAAAATACTGTATTTGAAATAAGAAAGTTAAAAAACCAGTCTGCAGTGGGCAACCCGCCCAGATTTAAGTCATAATTTGCGAGAGTTCAATTTGTTATTTGTACATAAAGTCTTGCTAAAAATCTCCTTAATGCTGTACACCACACTCCACTTTCTAATCCTGAATCATGTCAAGCCCGTAACCCGTCACATCTCATTTTAATTAGAAATTTCAGATCAGCAGACCTCAGCATCTTTGCACCTGTGATGTCTTCATTGGATTTAATGCTGCATGAGAGATTCATTTAATCTCTCTGCTTTAATGTATGCAGAGACGTACTCCTTCACCCTAAAGGTCACTTTAATGATTTTGGACTGAAGAAGTCGCCCCACTGAAAGGAGGACAGAAATAAAAGATTGATGATGGAGAGACGGGTGCTGATGAAAGTTTAATCCACTGATATAGAGGGCTGCCCGGGTGTCTATCTGTGTACGCAGGGTTATCTCTCACAGACTCTCATACTGAGGAGATGCACTTTTTTGCTTTAGTCCCGGAAGGGCTTACCGGTGTGTGTGTGAGTGATGCAGGGGAGGAATGCAGCATACTTCATCAGGGCTGCTGAATCACCGTTTTGCCACATTGATTCTGAGTAGTACTGCGTTCTGACCACCAGAGGGCGCCGCTCATATTTTCAATCTTGGGGTGCATTAGACCCAATCATGTAGGCTGGGTGTTTAAGTATTTGTCGTGTCGGATCGTCATGTTCTCCTATGCTAATACGCCACTAAGCCCATCAGTAACATTTTCCTCCCGAGACCCCGCGGGAGGTTACCGTAGCGACAAGCGGAGCAGAAGGGGGAGGGGAGAGCGAACGCTGGGATTGGATGGAAGGAGAGGGAGCGAAAAAGAGATGGGGTAAAAAAAGAAAGGGAATGAGCGTAGAGAGGTGAGCTGCATGTTTTAACAGAGCAGAGGATGAGACAAGAAGGTAAAATCTGTAGAAGAGCGGAGCAGGATAATGCTACAGCTGGAAAAGCATGGTGCTTAACTAGATGTGAGTATTCTGCCTCGCTTTCTGTGTTTTTTACTTTACGTCCTTTAAATAAATTAAACACGTTTTATACAGCGTGACATTTTTATACCATGCTGGAAATAGCTTGTGGTTTAAGTCCGGTAGTCGGATTTTGTAGATTTTCACTTTGGAAGACCAGCTAAAGACCGCATGGCATGCTTGATCTCAATGAAAACATGTGGTGGAGTGTGAGAGGAGGAGTAAATGAAGGTGGAGTGGGTGGATTCGCTCCTGGGTGTGGATGAGGTGTTGTTTTTCTTTCTTTTTTTGGAGAAATGCATGTATTTTTATCCAGTGTATTATGTACAACATATGTATTTTATTCATTCTTTATTGCTTTTTGTGCGATAATAGTATTTTGGAGAAATGTGTAATGAGGTCACACAGTAGGATGTTCACACCATTAAATGGGTTACCTTTGAAAGAAACTGCAACATTTTCAGGTGTGTTCCTTCAGATCGTTCTGGTATCATCCCACACATGCATGCAGACTAGCACAGATACCATTTTTCAACCCCCTCAGGGGATCCTCAGCATTCTGTCCTCGGTCCGCTTCCATTGTTCTTCGTACTTGTAGTTTCTCCTTGACACATTCTCTCCAGCATATTTGCCTGCTGTCGGCTCCTGCTGAGGCGCTGTAAAACATCCCAACCTGAGCAGCTTTAACACTCTTGGGTTCATTCTGGGCAACCATGAGTGCACTGAGTTCAGTTGGATTTATCCTTTAATTACCACAGTGTTACATATTCATGCCTTCTGTCGGCTTTGCTCTGCAGCCCTCGTGTTTAGGTGTCACATACATCATGATAAATCTCTGAATTGTGTCATCACACCTGCAGCTCTTACTTTCTCTCTCTCTCTCTCTCTCGCTCTCTCTCTCTCTCTCTCTCTCTTGCTCACACACTCATGCTTATGCAAATGCTTTATTGCAGAGGTTCACAAAATATAGCACTTCTGCAGTAGGGGTCTTTTCTTGAACTGAGAATATGTTGTTCACACCAGTGGCAGAATGTGGGGAGATTTATTAGAGAGGGTGATCTATAAATCAAGATTGCGCAACCAATAAAATATCGTAGTAGATTCTACTCTTATATCTGCTTTCTCATAATTCTGCTCACGTACACAGGTGAACATTTTCTCTTTAAAAGCATAAGAGTTTAAATGATTAACCTCATATTATAATCTTCCAATCACCAGCCCACCATTTATCAGTGTAGGGAACATCTAACATCTACTATGTAGTGCAACTACACAGAATTTATAAGTTGCTCTGTTGTGCTGCCGTTCACTTGTCTTGAGATCCTTCAGTAATTTGACTTGATTTTAACCTCATTTATAATATAGTTATAAGAAGTCACCTGTTGCATGCTTGATAATTGTCACGCCCGGTTGCCTGCACCATTGTGAGCCACTAGAGGGCGTTTCTGTGTTTGTCTTGCGTTCCTGCCTGTTGTTCTGGTCATGGACTCCATTTCCCATCATGCTGTGCTGTCGTTAGTATTTAACCTGGTTCAGCTGTGTAACATTTCCCCTTTTCAATGTATATAAAGCCCTGATTTGTCATTGTCTAGCGTGAATTGTTAAAAGTGTTACGTTCCTTGTTTACATCTTTTCTTTTGGATGTATATCACTTTGGCCTGTCATTAAATGGATTTAAACTGTATTTGGACCTGGTGTTTGTTCCTGACCTGTTTACTCTCGTAACAGAACAACTCGTCACTACAAGGGATCCAGCAGTTTTAATCATGCGACCATGTCAAGGTACTCGTTGTGACTCATTAAAGAAACTTTGTTCTATTTATCAAGCAAGGGGGGCATAATATTGAAACGTATGTGGAGGAGGTTCTCTTGTACTGCCACCTTGTACCTGGCGATGATGCTTTGCTGAGTGACTTTTTGGAGTGGACTTGACCTTGATATCGATCTCATTTTGCCAGATGAGGATCCAGGTTGGACCCTGGCGCAGTATATTGACTCTGTTTTACTGTTGTGTGGATCTGAGTTTACTGTGAGGGAAGTGGAAGAAGAAGTCTCCCCTAAACATTTTTTGGGAGGGGGCAATAGGCCTTGGGCTCCAGTGGCCCCGGAGTTTGGCCGACCAGGATTGTCATCATGCCAAACACTGATGATTGCTAGTCCAGTGTTTGTCCCCACTGCCATATACCACAGCCAGGGTCAGCAGTCAATATGGCCGCCAGCCCAGAGCCCATTCACAAGATGGCCGCCAGTCCAGAGCCCGTTCACAAGATGACTGCCAGTCCAGAGCCCACTAGCAAGATGGCTGCCAGTTCAGAGCCTCCGGCCATCATGGCCGCCTCGCCAATGGTCTCAAGTCCAGTGGTTCCGGGAGTGTCCGTTCCTGAGGTTCTGCCCTTGGAGTAAGTCAGCTGTACCGGTTGGGGTTGCAGCCCACAGCTCTTCCGCTCCAGAGGCTGCTGACAAGATGGCCGCCCTGGACTCCCCTGTGTCCATCGCTTCAGCCAAGATGGCCGCTCTGAATTCTCCTGTGCCAAATGCCTGGTCCAAGATGGCCGCCTCTGAGTTCCCTGCCTCATCCAAGATGGCCACCACTGGCCTCCCAGCCCTGCTCGCGCCTTCCTGGCTTCCATCCCTCCCTGGCCGCCTGACCAGCCTGTCAGCCCCCACTCTTCTGCCTCCACTCCACCACCCTTCTGGAGTTTGATATTTTAAGGTGTCTGGAATCCGCCCTTGGAGGGGGGTTATGTCACGCCCGGTTGCCTGCACCATTGTGAGCCACTAGGGAGCGTTTCTGTGTTGTCTTGTGTTCCTACCTGTTGTTCTGGTCATGGACAATCTTTTGTTAATGGTGTCAAATGAGGCACTGAGGTCCAATAATAATAATAATAATAACTTTAAAAAGTTGTTTAAAATAAATGTTTTGTTTGATAAGGAACGCACATTCATCACCGACAGTGTTAATTCAGCAGATACCTCCTCTGAGTTAGGTTCTTGGAGAACTTGCCGGAGATTCTGCAGGTTCACCCTCTGTTTGCACAGCTGAGGAGTCCGATAGCACGATGATATGGCTCTGTCGGATGGACTCGGCGGTAAAATCCACGGCGGAAAGCATACTTCGTCCATCGATGATTTAAAAATCCAAAAGCGTTTGCCGGTCATAAATTAGCATGGTAGAGGAGTTTATCACACAGAGACAAAAACACAAATAAAATAAAGACAAACTTGCAGAGAGAGAGCGAGAGACGGCATGTCACGTACACCAGCTCCATCTTGCCAGTTTGTGTGTTCTGGTGGGTGGACCATGATGCATTTCCCATTATGCTGTGCTGTCATTAGTGTTCAACCAGGTTCAGCTGTGTATCATTTCCCTTTTTCAATGTATATGAAGCCCTGATTTGTCATTATAGCGGGAGTTGTAAAAAGTGTTACATTCCTTGTTCCATTTTGGCTTTTGGATGTATATCAATGTGGACTATCATTAAATGAATTTAAACTGCATTTCCTATATAATTATTAGGTGGTATTAAAGGGGTCATATGACCGGGCTTAAACAAATATTATCGTTTGTTTTAGATGTAATGCAAGGTGTATACTCGATTTAAGGTTCAAAAACGCTGTGTTTTCCACATACCGTGCATGTTTGTATCTCCTCTTTGCCCGCCTCTCTAAAACGCGCGGGTTTTTAACAAAGCTCATGGCTTTGAAAAGCGAGGTGTGCTATGATTGGCCAGTTAACCAGTGCGTAGTGATTGGTCGAATACTGCAAGCGTGTGACGGAAATGTAACGCTTCTTACCATATTTGGAACATCAGGTTCCAAAGCAATTGTACTGACAGAGACGCTCACCTTACTTGCGTAAACATTTGGGCGGTCTTAGTCAAATCATACCTTAAACTGACGTAGATTTGTGGTGGTGTGGTTACACGAGGCATTTCAGGCAGGTCTGGGTGAGCATTCGCTTTTAGATAGAATCCTTTTTTTGTTCCGACACTTTAATTATTGCAATTCTACGTGTCTAATACATGCATGGGCAACTTATAACACACCAAAGACACAGAAAAACACGTATTCGCCCCTTTTGACCCCTTCAAAATAGACACAGACGGGGTCCTTGTCAACAAGCAGTGCATGTGGATTGTATAGCTCTTATGGTTTTGGAAGGATCTGATGCAAAATGCAGAGTTTGAGACATTGTTAGGGACTCTAGAGGAGGAAAATCTGAGAAGCAGAGAACCATTTACTCTTAACTGATTCTCATTGTTTGCGTAGGAGAAACAATTGAGATAATAAATAGACCTTTTTTATTATGGGTGCCTTAGGAAATGATTTTCACATAAATGGGTCCTGCGGATGTTTCATGAATAAGGGCAATTGTGTGAATTTTCTCATCATATTTCTTCTCTTTTACTTGACTGCTTTCCTGGATTCAGAGAGAGGTAAATTGATTTAATCTTTTTGTTATTTCATAATGTCCTTGTAGTTAGATATGACACGGTCATTTTTGTTCATAATAGTTTTTTTTAGCAGAAATGTATATGATACAGCTGGATGTGTAAATTAAGAGACACTTACTCATCCTAGACAGTCATGTGCACCTGCATATATATATACAGTATTTATAGTGGTAGTAAAGGTGTGTGCACGTGCATGTGTGTTTTTTTTGTTTTTGGCGTAAAATGTGTGTGGGTTTCTTTAAGTAACTGTTTGCTTTCAGATTGATTGTCTCTGTTGAATTTAAAGGGCACCACATCCATCAGGGTCTTTATTTGCATATATACGCGCACACATTCACAAATCCTTTTTTTACAACTGTCTTTTTTTCCTTATTTATTTTGTTCATTGTCAACATGGCACGGAAATGACCTTACTTACTTTCTTGCTGTTCCATTTTATTTGATCCCCTGTAAAAATCATGTGATCGTGAAATGGGTTTTGTGTTGTCCTTAAATTGCTCTTTACAAGTTTTATCTTGTTTTGTTCTCTTTGTGGCCAAACAGGGATTTTGCATATGTAGCGCGAGATAAGGACACCCGCATATTAAAATGTCATGTGTTCCGCTGTGACACCCCTGCCAAAGCCATCGCCACCAGTCTGCACGAGATCTGCTCCAGGGTGAGAATCTACACGATGCATAAACAACACTAATAATGAGGGGTTAATGCAGATTTTTCTGCCCCAGAAACTGTTTTTGTCATGATAAGTGTACAGAATTGTTTCAGACTAGGCACCAGCATGGCACCCTGTGGGTGAAAAACGGGAAATGAAACTGGCGATCAGGTTGTATATCTGTATGTATGATGTATGTGTTGTGTAACAGATCATGGCAGAACGCAAGAATGCCAAAGCTATGGCTGGAGGATCCCTGCAGGATAGATCACACACTGGACTTGACGTCCCACTACAAGGTAACACAACCGGGTTTTGAGTGTGTTTGTTTCGCTGTGTAAGTAGAATTTGTGTATGTTAATGTGTATGTTGTGTATCACCCTTAGCAGAGTTCCCCACGCCAAAGACTGAATTGGTGCAGAAATTCCAGGTGTTATACGTTGGTATGATACCCGTTGCTAGACCTATAGGTGAGAAATCACATACCTTTTTATTCGTTTTTTTCTCGTGCTCTTTTTTTTTAATTATAGGTACATGCTCACTTACGAACACTTATTCGACACAGTCTTTCTTATGCATCTATTCAGCCAACATCACTTTTATACTGTATGATCTTTAATTATGTTAAATAACATATAATATGAAATTATAGCACATCCCTAACACACACAGGCAATAACAAGGTCAAACTTCCCTATTCCACAGGCATGGAAATTCTCAATGGTGCGATAGACAGTTTGATGACATCATCAATCCGAGACGACTGGACCCCCGTGCTGCTGAATGTAGCCGATGCAACAGTGACAGTCATCAAAGAAAAGGCAATTACCTGCTTAAAATCTTGAAAATCAAAACTCTTTAGAATGTTGCTCAGACTCATGACATCATATCCCATATTAGGAGGAAGATGAAGTGTTGGTGGAGTGCCGTGTGCGTTTCCTGTCCTTCATGGGCGTAGGAAAAGATGTGCATTCATTCGCGTTCATCATGGACTCTGGGAACCAGCACTTTGAGAGTCATGTGTTTTGGTGTGAACCCAATGCTGGCAGTGTGTCTGAGGCTGTTCAAGCAGCGTGCATGGTGAGTTACAACACCAGCATAAGAAATCAATAATGAATCAATTCTAAGCAACAGCATGTGCTTTACGCACTCTGTTGTAATTGTGGACAATAACAGTAACAATACAATCCGTCAGACTTAAGACAGTGTCCAGACAGGGCATATTTATTGGTTTTACAGCTATAGCAGGACTAGATATTACATACTTCAAATCAATTTAAATGTCTGAAACATGTCTAGTTTAAATCTAAATTAAGATTCAAATTAAAAATATCCTAACTTTGTATTATTTTATTTCCTCAGTGAAATAGGAGCGTTAGATGTTAGGCAAAACATTTACAATGCAATTAAGGTGTATTTTAATGTATATTAAAGGATTACTATTATTATATATTTTTTTCATATTTGGACCAGTAGAAATTCCCTGTGTCTGATAAAAGAAGGAGGTAATATTCACTTTTTTCTTTTCCTCTGTGTGTCTGCAGTTGAGGTATCATAAGTGTTTGGTGGCACGCCCTCCGTCTCAGAAAGCCTGCTCACAGGCGCCCCCTGCTGATTCGGTCTCACGCCGCGTTTCCACCAGCGTCAAACGTGGAGTTCTTTCACTCATCGACACGCTCAAACAGAAGAGACCAGTCACTGAGCTGCCCCAGTGATCTGACCCACAAGCACTCATACTCACTGTCACGCTCTGCATGCTTACAAATACCAGAATGTCCTGTACATAGCTGCCACGTCAATGGATGGAGACGAAGAGGAGCCCATGGGTGAAAACAAATGTTGGAGAGACGAAATGAGCCCATGCCTAGAAATCCACCCTTCACTCACACAAGCACACACACAACTTATCCGCCATCTTCAGCTTTCGTCGATTACCTGGATGTCAGTCATGCGTGTATCTGCATGGGAAGGCACGCCTCTCCAGCATGACACAAACCAGTAGGCTCCGCCCATCTTTAAGCGCTGCCTGAAGAATCAAATCAGAATTGAGCATCAAACATCATTCGATTTGTGTGTGTCATTCAGGCGGAACACACACAGCTGCTTCAACTCACCAGAGCTTCAGCTTCATTGTTAACTGTAGCTGCTTGGCCACATATGTGTGTGAGTTTGGCCTTGGGGAGGATGTTTGGTACTTTTCATGAATACAGTTTGGTGTCCCGTTACTTTTAAAGCAAAATCCATTTTTTTTTGTCAGAACAATAAGATAAGTTAGATAAACAATGTGATAAGGTAGATCAATGTAAAAGTAACTAGTATTAAAAACATCAAATAATTGATGCATTAAGTTCTATATATAAAAATTCTTGGCTTCATTTTTTTACTTTTATTTTAAAAATGTAAAAATTACTTTTTAAAGCCTTATTTTGTTCCATGTTCATGGAAAGTCCTGTTTAGCGTCGACCTATTTTTGTTCCCTCCTACGTCACATCCTTTGTTGTCCGGATAAATGCAAACATTAGTGAGGCACAGCATGGATGGATGAGAGGAAGTGATGTCATACGGTTTAACTAGTTCAACTAATTTAAGCTTTTACCAAATTAGTTCTATTCAATAAGCTCTGCTGACACGGTCTTCTTCACTGGACTCACTTTAGGCGGCTTTAGAAAACACACACATATTAATGGATCAAATATCCCAGCAGACTTGCCCTGCATTAACACAGTCAATGCGGTAGGGCATGACTTGTTCAGTGTGTAGATGTAATGTATGAATGTGCTTTTTTATATTTCCAAAGTGACTTTGCCTTTTTTCTTTGAAAGAGAGAATATAGAGGAAGAGAATTGAATTACTTCTGAAACGTCATACAGAAGAACTTTTGCTCGGAGCCAAACAGTTCAATCGCGTTGAAATCGTGCTTCGACCCCCAGCGTAGCGCTCACATCCTCGAGAACACAAACTGTGTTCTGCTTCACTAACTGCGCTCCTGGACAAGGTCGGTTCTAACTGAAATTCTGGGAAAAACCGACCAATAGGAATGGCTTTGCAGCACATCCAGGTTAGCGGAAAAACCCCAGTGTCTGTGAAGAGCTATTTCAGTTTCAGCATCCTGACCTTGCTTTTGGATACCATTATTGTCCTGGTAATGCTTCACAACTGTTTCTTTCTGTTCTCCCGGTGTGGTCGTTCCTGACCAGTAGTCCCTGTAAAGTCACTTGTGTGTGTCTATATATTAGCAAAAGTCATATCATTAGCCTTTATTTTTCATATTTGAGATGCTTTTATTTTGTAATGTTTTTTGTTTGGTCATACTTGCCTTGGCATGTCTAGTGATCCCGTTTCATCTTGCCATAATGTACAAAAATCATTGTGTGTGTTGTAGATAAACCAAGGCAAAACAAAGAAAAACTGAAGAACGGATGATGGTAGAGGTTGTGAATATAAATTTATTTTATGGTCCTTTTTAGGAGAACTAGCTATAGGAGAGGAGATGTGAATTTGTACGTGTCTTATATCTATGCATTCTTTTAGCGCTGAGGGCGGTTCGAGAAAAAATAGACACATTGCCTTGCATGTCCCGGGACAGTTTAAGGAGAAAAACTGTACTGAGCAGAAATTATATTTTTTATTTTATTTATTCTATTTTATATCGGTATTTACTGGTTTCACTCTATCGTGCTCAGACGTTCTGTAACCTGTCTCAAAGAACAAAGGATTTATTCTAGAAGCAAGTCAATCCAAAACATCGTACAGTTACTCTCAAAAGCTGCTTGCCATCGTAACGTAACATTTAAAAGGCCTTTACATTCTGCCCAAACATTAGATATCACAAGTACAGCTTCAGTCCGCCAATTTGTTCCAAAATCTGATGGCCAGTTTAAGCAAAATGATTCAATAGAAGACACTTGTCATGAATTTGTTTGGGCAGTGTGTGGATGTGTTTAGCAAGCTCCACTAAAGCATTTATCATTATTCTTGTATCTTTGGCTGCACAGTGTCATCAGATTTTTACAGATAATCACAATTCGAGATGATGAAATAACCCTCATCTGCATAGATGTGTGTTAAAATGAGCTGACACAAATCAATCTGCCTGTGCACTGCACCTCCTTTGTCTTCTCTCATCTTTTTTTTCAGTTTTGAAGGAAGCGCAAGTTTCTCCTCTCATGTGAATTTCAATCCGCGATACGCTGTAGATGTATCGTCTTATACAATTCAGTGTATTTGTTACTGATGATTGTTGATCCACCCATTTTTGGTTTTCATGGTGAAAATGAATTGCACTTTTTTAAAAGATATGCTCTCCGTGGCAACCTTCACAGTCACTGTAAGTGCAAAACCGGCAAGATGGAGGAGGATTATGGGTAATATAGTGCAGTACAATAATCTAGAATAGAATCATCAGAATTATCATGTGTGCCATGAGTAGTGTATTGTTAGACCTTAATGTTCTTGCATGGTGAAACACTCTCTGGATATCAGGGGAAATATCATCACAAGGATTGACAAGCTAAGAATTAACACTCTGGTGAATCACACACACAGACACGTTTATGTGGAAACGTTGGCTTTATCTGCTCTACACTAATTTGTAAACCATATAAATGTAAACTGTTGTGGAAATAAATGGCATATCACAAAATACGTCCACGAGAGTTCTGTCTGTTTATTGATCTCGTCCCTATTTCATGTTTAATTCAGCACATTATACAAATAAGACGTTTCTTTAAAGGACTAACTCCCCAACTATAGTTTAAGGCCCACCACTTACAATTTCAATGAAAGATACATCTTTTTTTATGTAAATATAAAGGTTATAAAAAATTACTGAAGACTAAACAATATCTTGTTTTTTTGTTGTTTTAGGTTATTTTAATGGCAGTTTTGTCTTATTTGAAAAAGCTTGAAGTCATCTGAAGGTTAAGAAACAAAATCTAAATTGCATATTACAAAATACAAACATTTTCCTACAAATTTAACGTATAAGATGTTATCATTTGCAGAAAGAGTTATTTGATAACATACTCATTGCAATGGCAGTTGCTGAGAAAGTTTGTACACTATAAACATTTCACATAAAAATGTATTAGCCAGAAAAAAAGAAAAAACTATTATGTAACGTAAAATTTTGTTTTTCTTGTGATTTTACATCAAACATTTGCAGTTGATTTGTGTAATTTTCTTTTACTGCATTTCAAAAATATTCTGCAAAATATTTTTTTTACAGTGTACAGATGCTTTTGAATGGCTGTAGAGGAAACATTTGAAGGAAAGTTTCAACCAAAAATGCAAACTTGTGTCATTTCAGACCTGTATAACTTTCTACTGTAACTGAACACAAAATATATTTTAACGAATGATGGTAACCAAACAACATTGTGTCCCATTGACTTCCATTGTATGGACACAAATTCACTGAGATATTTCTCAAAATATCTTATTTTGTGTTCCCCAGAAGAAAGAAAGCCACAGTGGGTGATTAAATGATAACAGATTTTTTATTTTTGGGTGAAGTACTCCTTTAATAGTGTAGTTATGTGATTTCTCAGCATGGGCTAACCTACCAAAAGCTAAATAATCAACCATAACCCACTTGATATATAGTGTTGTTGACACTATATATAATAATAAAAAGTTTCCTTTGTATTGAACAATGGATGCGTGTAATGAACAGGTTATAGCTCAGCGCCATATTCGTGAATGTGAAACCATCGAGTCCTTCTCAATGCTGCTGGAGGAGGAAATGGAGCTGGAGAAGTTAGAGGAGGTGGAGGATAACAAATGATGGAGGGATGAAGAAAGATGTGCAGGACTGTGCTGAAAAACAGGAGGGAGCGAGAACTCTCTTTCCAACCTGTTGACCTTTGATTTGATAACGTGTTTTGAGTTAAGCACTTCCTGTGAGGAAAACGAGTCCTGTTGAGATGCGGCCCTGCTGTGTAAATGTTTGGATGCGTATGTGGTTGCTGGAGTTCTGAGATCAGATCGATTGGTCGGAGAAGTTTGTTGAGATGGCCGAAGGTGGAGCAGTTTCTTGCTGGTAGGTTGAGTCCTGCTTTGATGTTCTTTACGTGTGTGCGACTTGGAGGTCTTTTTTATTCTGGACTGCTTGGGAGCCTTCGTCCGAGGCCTGTGTCGTTTGGTTTTTTTCTTTTGAACGATGGAAGATGGAGTTGGATCATCGGATGCTTGATGTGGAATATTGAAATGTTTACTAGAAGTGCCATCCATAACCACAGATATCTGATCTAGGTTTGTGGGACTTTGAGTTGCAGAAGTGTGATGTGGAATGGTTGCTGTCTGACTGACTGTAGTGACGAGTTGAGTGTAATCTGGATTTAAATTGGTCTCCACGGATGTGATTGGCTCATTCTGGGTGGAAGCTAGTGGGGGCCCTTTTTGTTTCTTTCTCTTTTTCGGTTTCTCCACATTCAGGGGGTCTAGTGACATTAGCCCCCCAAGTAAACCTTTAGCAGCAGCTCGTGCCAAAATATCCTGCACTGTTTCTACCTCTGCTGGGTCCTGCTGTTAGAGAGATTTTAAAAACACACACAAATAATACAATTATTACCCAAATCACATCTTTCTAACCAGCAAAAATGTTTTAATAAAACATGACCGATTTATTTTTTCATTATCTTTATTATATTAAAAACACATTTTATTGTGTTATCTGGACTGTGTAGGCAACACATAATTTTGTACAATTTATGTACAAATAAATTATTACACTGTAAAAAACTGACACAAAAATGTTGCTCTAGTTATGCAGGTAGTTGCCAGTAACTTACTGTAGATTTATATTTATCTAATTTATTGGCAACAGTTTGTTCAAAGATAAATGCACATTAAACATTAACAAGTCTTAATCTTTACAGAAAAAAAAAAAAAAACATGAAAATGTTTTCTGGGATCGTTTTTTTTTTCTAATTTTGGTTCCCAGAATGTTTTTCATGAGGCTGTTATTTTGTAGTTTTGTTTCTTAAAGATAAAGACTTGATAATGTTCAATGTTCCTATATCTTTGTTGCGAGTAAATTTCATAAATGTAAATCTACAGTAAGTAACTGGCAAACTGCTGCCAGTAATACTGTAATTTCGACTTTTACAGTGTAATTTCATGGAATTTGTTTTACAGAATTTTCACGCTTTTTTTTAAATGTTGCTTAAAAAATTTATTGCAGAAATAAAATGCAAATTTACAAGTTGGGTGTGAAATAAAATGTCATTTTATTTTACAAAACAAATATTTTACGTTTTCTTTCTGGCGCCACAGCTGCCAGAATATTACCGCTTTCTTACCGGATTTTTACACTGTAGGTTTTGGCTTAATTTTTATTCTTTTGCCCTTATAGCCCAAACCATGTTAAAATGCTAAAAACAATCTTCATTTAGTATGTTCCATGCTTATTTTAAGTACATACATATGAATTAGAGTCTAAATGTAATAATGTAATCAGAATTTCACTACACATGAAATAGACTTAAAGTTAAGTTCTATTCTGTAGTCACATTGCAATATATTTTATACAGTATAAGTCCTGATGTTTCTTATAGAGGGCATTAAAGGAGATCTGCTTTGAAATAGAAAAAAGTGAAATAAAAGGTGAATTGTGATATCAGCCCTCTTTTAAAACCAATTAGAGGAATTTCACATAGCTGATCATTTTGTATCTCTGAATTGATCTCCCAAAATGGAAGCATTCGGGTACGCTTAATGCTGTGTTCTGTGTAAGTGCAGCCTTTAAAAAAATAGAAGAAATACTCTCCATAAACACAAGGCTACAGGCTTGCTTCTTTTACTGTGTGTGTTTAAGTGTGGATGCTAATGTGTTTAGACAAGAGTGTTCATTATTTAGTGAGAACCGGAGATACGCTGCTAGTTTTTAGGACACGAGAGTTGGGTGTGTGTCTGTTAGCTGTCTCATTCTCCTGATCTCCACTTACACAAATTTGACTTCAAAATACTCTTCCGAAAACCTATGTTCTGTTTGAAACGTGCATTAATGTAAACTGCATATTATTGGAAAGAAACAAAGCAAATTGTTTTCTTTTCCTTTATTTCTCTCTCACTCACCTCCCGTTTCATCACACAGAGAAAGCAGCCATTTGTCAAGTCAGATGCTTCTGTTTTGAAAAATGTATCTTCCTCGTCGCCCCATCCTGCACTAACCACCCTGAAAGTATAAAAAGCATTTAGTAGCCTTAAATCATATTCGTTTGTCGTAACTCAAACATTCACAATTCCCTCTCCAAATCCCAACATCCTATCCCTTATGGAGGATTAACTGCTGTTTCCATGGATACTGCAACTTTAAATCCTCACAGTTAGTGGCGTGTGAAAAGAAGGATTTAATGTCTGGACAGCATGTGTGTGTGTACCTGAGGGGCAGAGCTTTCGGTTTGCTATCGGCCTTCTCGAGTGCTCTCTTCACCAGTTGTTCGTTCTCCTCCGGATGTACTGAGCATGTGCAGTATACCACGGCTTTAACCTTAGAAACTGTGGATAAGAAATGCACCACAACATCATATTTATAAATACGTGAACTAATAAAGAAATATGGAGATATGGAAGTTGCAAACCACTGTATGTATCGGGTCCTATTTTGTATTTTCTTGGTAGAAAGTGCCATCAAATATTCGAGTGCTCATGACCAGAACCACATATTGTTTTCTCATTCTCACTTAGTGGGAGCTTCAGGCGTGTAATTATTCAGTGTCACCGAATCGAGCAGTAAATGATCGAGCGAGTGCACGTGTGTGTATGACTCACAGGTGAGCGCATGGCTGAGGTATTGTGTTTGTTTGGCAACCAATGCCTCCAGTTTACTGTCAGAGATTGTTCCTTTAGATAAACCATGTATCAGCCCCCTGTCTGTAAAACAAATTTATGTAAATAAACCTTCAACAGAGAAAGTTTCAAAATGAATACGAGAGATTCCATAATGTTTGGTGTATTTGCTGCCGTACCTCCACTCTCATTAAGGATGAACTCAACAGGGTTGCACAGTGCTGATGCGGAACACTGGGGAAGCACAACAATCACCCGAACCTTCTGTATGCGTGAATCCCATTCATTCAGCTCATTAAAGTCATCAGACAGAAGTTTTATATCTGTACACAGACAAATAACAAGATGTAACATCATTTTGAAATATTGCTCACTACCAAAAACAAAAAGGACAAAAATGGTATTGGGTCATATCTGTGAAATCCAGATTTAAATCTAAAAATGGAATTAGGAGATTAGGAGCATCAAAGGATTCACAACCATTAAGAGATGAAAAAAGGTAATGTTTGTTTATTGCTGTAATTGATAAATTATTTGATTTATATTATAGCTATCCCCAGGCCATGTATAAAATTGCATGAATATTAACTTTAAAATATGTACATTCTTTTATAAAATGTGTCTTGCACATTCAGAAAACTGTGAATAAAATTTAAAGCGCATAAAAAATAGAAATTTATAAAGGATACATTTTCCAAAAATTGTCATTGCGGTTTTTTTTTAAATAAAAATCCATAATAATTTAGATACATTACACATTTGTACTCGTGTCCCAGGTTTATGCTCAGTCCTGTACCAAGTAGGCGACCTGTTTACCTACGCCTACACACGTTTACCCTCGAAAACCTTGGAACATTCTACAAAAAAGTTAATTAACTCATTTTCTTTTCTTTATGTTTGATTATATTGACTGGAAGAGTCGATCTCAACATATAGTCATGTTACCTATATTATCTTTTGGAAGTTATTTGGCAATTCACTAGAATGTCCTCGTGTTATTAGCATCTTCGCCATGTGGCTATATTTCATTAATTTATTAATTCTATGCTAAAGATTCTGTCCTGTTATTTTTTTTTTAAATGTTACAAACATTTATCCTCTATTTAAAAAATAAAAATAGTAAAAAAAAAGTCAAATGATTTTCTGAGATTTAAAATGATTTTATTGACACTAGATTTGATTATTTTGATCAATCTTTAACATCCTCTTACTTATGTTAAAGATATCAAGTTAAAATTTTCACATGTTCTTTACATTTTTTTATTTTAACAAAAGGTAAATAAAATCATAAATAAATAAAATATTTTGTTTGACAAAGTAGTTTTTTAAGTACTTTTGTAGTACGATGTAAATGTACTAGTATGTTATATTAAAAATATTAATAATTCAGTATCAGGATAAGCCTGTGCATTCATTTATTTAATCAATTTGTTCATAATTGGAAACCATCAAATTTACAGATAGTAACACTCACTTGTGCAGCCAATGGAGGAGAAGCTAGTTTGCAATTCTTCTTGTATTATGGGACTAATGATTCCACATACAAGTACACATGCAGAACAGGCAGCGGCTTGGACAGCCACATGAGCCACTGTATGAGCGGAGAAGGACCCCACCATCAGAACGTCACATTTCTCTGCCAACAGCGGGCGAACCGCACATGCTACGAGACTGCGGGATTTATCCTGGGTACATAAACACACACTTAGATTGAATCTAGTTTTTTTGAGTCCCATTAATGGTTGTGTGTGTGTTACCTGTATTATGAGTGTGTGTTCTGTCACAAGTTTGATTTTCTCCAGTTGTTTCTGAACACTTCTTGGAAACAACAGTACATTAGAACAGTGCCTGTCTTTACAGAACACATTTCCTGCGAGCTGTGTGTGTGAGGCCACCTGAGTGAAGCCTGCTGTCTTCAGAATCTCACACACGTTTTCAATGCTGTTGGATTTATGCGCAATTGATGAGCGGGTTGGTACGGAAGAGTGAACATACACATGACAGGTGAACATGTTTAAAAATACATGTTGTGTGCATACACACCCTCATTACCTGGCTTTGGGGGTGTTGACCCAGGCGTAGAGAGGTATTGTTCGCCTTCTTTGTTGTTTTTCCCTCACAACCAGCGGTAGGCAGTTATCAATGGTTAGCAAATTCTGCTTTATTCTACAGTGAGCCAGAGAGGCTTCCAGTTTCGTCTTGTACCTGAAACAAGCACAATATCAGTTTCTAGGTTTCCAAGGCCCAGTCTTGTGAAAATCTCCACATGAGTTGTTCTTTTGAGACTTAACACCCTATGGGACAATGTTGCCTACAGGCGGCACGACCGATTTTCGCTTGCTGCAATGAAATGCAACCCCCACATCATGAGCCCTTCACAAAGAGGAGAGGGCCTAATACTTGCCAAAGAAAAGCACAAATTGATAATATGATCCACTGGCAACAGTTATTTATTCCTAGCAGATGTGTACACGTAGCAGTATTTTCTCCTGTGAATAACAAACAGAGGCTTGTCATTTTTTATCAAAATAAATGATTATGTACATGAAGGGAATGAGAGACTGCTGGCGTGCAATGGTACAATTTAGCCTGAAGGCAACAACTAAACAAACAGCTTGACTCTTGAATATTTACATGTAAAATATAAATAATATATTATAGCACAGGAGAATGTGCATTGGTTCTCTAACTTATGTACTCAGATTGATATTTTTTTTACAAATCTCCTATTCTTGCATTTAAACATCAGTTGCATTTATTTGGACCCCTTTTTTGAACTCCAAAATGCCTCAAAAGTGAAATTATTAAAAAACATATACAACGATTATGTTTAGTACATAGCAGAACAACATTTCATTTAAAAGGGATATTTCACCCAAAAATTGAATTTCTGTCATCATTTACTCACCCTATTGTCTTTTTAAGCATGTATAGTCTGTATGTTAAAACATCAAAATATCTTTCTCCTCAAATTAAGCGAAATGAATTTGATGAATTTCTTCACTGAAAATGTACTTACCTATGCAGTCTTTCTTCCACCTGCCTCACTTCCTCTATAAGTCCCTCCCCTCTTATCATTGCCTCTCTGGGCTGGAACTTCCTGTCCATGAGGTCATAGAGCAGAACCACCACAAGAGCCATTAGGTCATCTGGCTGAACATATACACAAACTTGCACATTAGACATATAAAAATCATGAAAAAGATGTAAAGATAAAGGAGTCCATGACATCACAGCAGACCCACCATTTGTTGTGAACGGTTAAATAAGCTGTCAATCAGGATGTCCTCCAAAAGATCTAGGTCTGTGATTGAAGGAAGAATAAAATAATATTCAGTACAGGTTAGATAACCCAAACCCCAGTAGCAGACCTCCTAAGATACACAACAATATCAGACTTTATATAACCCAGATTTATATGTTCAGATTAAAAACAAGTGTGTGGCCAACCAGGCTGTCCATTTGAATGAACTGAAATAGAGAAAAGGCTGAATTTATAGTAGCTGAGCAACGGCAAACTATGGGGTCATTATCGCATTATAATGGTGCTCCAGGGCTGAGACCCAGGGCAAGTCTAAGGATCACAACCACTAGATCTGGACTCTGGTACTGATAGCAGAGATTGGTTATGATGAACAGCACAAACTGGAAGGAGATATGGAGCACAAAAATTGTTATATACTCCGGAGAGCCAAAAATAGCCCACAGCAATGATGTGTGAAAGTTAGAGAACTGAATTTTAAAACTGCATACTCGCACTGGCTTTTTTGGCTTCAAAACTAAATATGAACTAATTTTAAACATGGAAAAGTCATTTTTAATCATTTTTATTGAATTAAATGTCTTGAAAATAAAATAAGAAAAAGTAATAAATATTCTAAAATAAAATCACATTCATGTGCTTTCTTACTGTCTTATGAAAAATCTGATTTCAAAACTACATTAAAAGTGTTGCATGATACTAGACTTTTTATTTTACCATGGGTTTGTGTTGTAGTTTTGTCTTATTGATTGTATGATACATACAAGTAATATTCATGCAAAGTCATTGACATATAGTCCCGCATAAATCATAATATGAACTTGATAATATGAAATCGTTTGTTGCTTTTGTGTCCCTCTGGACAAACTGACCTCATGCTCAGGTTCAGACCATTAAAGTGTTACAGGAGTAAAGCAACAACTGTCTGACCTGACATGCCTGCACTAGACTAAAAGCAAATGGATGTCCTTAAAAATGGAAAAGCTTCCCCTTAAGCAAAAAGTTTGATAAAGTGCAGATGAAGGAAAGAGAGAGAGAGAGAGAGAGAGAGAGAGAGGAATGAGTCAGAGAAGTGTGTGCTGCAGTAAAAAAGTCAGCCGAAAATGTGACCAGACGTCTCAAAATGATCAATTCAGGACCTCAAGAAGGGCAAGGGTGGGGTTACGAATGGAATACGTAGATTGCAGCATTGTTTAAAATATCTTTGCCACTGAACAAAATAACAAAACAATTTAAAATTATAAGTATTACATCTTTAATTTGAGATTTGTTGATGGCATTGTATTGAGGAAAACGGGACGAGAGCCGTGAGGCAAGGAGGCGGGGCCAGTGGCACACAGAGGTAGCCATTACCACTCACGTCACCGGCCCGCCTCCTTGTCGCACAGCTCTCGTCCCCCCTTCCTCGCTACAGGCATGTTTTAAAACGGTCTTGGAAAACGTAATGTTAGTGAAGTTTATTACCCTTCATCTCGACCTCACTGCACCTCTGACTCCTGTGTCAGGGGAACTGAATAATTTATGTTATAGATTTGTGGGCAGCAAATAGCATGACATCAGTAACCAGGAGGGGCATTTGCTACACACTGTAAAACATAGATCATCTGGACATTCTTGACATCTTTATAATATTTAGATTGTATATTACACTCTATATAGAACTGTTAATGCCTGATTAAAAAAGGAAATAACAATGCTACGTCTGATCTCTGGTCACATCATTTTGATCTGGTCAAAACAAAATGAAACTGTTGTGAGTGTGATTACTATACTCACATTTAAGGGTGTTAAATGCCAGATCATACGCCCAGTGTTCATTCTGCTTGATGTTGACATCACCAATAATTCCAGAGTCATCGTCTACACCACTGGGCCCATAGCGAATGATTCTATGCACATGGTCTTTCTCCACATGAGTCTTCTGGAAAATAGCTGCAGCTTGAGTGTACACCGAGTCGGGGAATCCCGGAGGGGTTTTCTCTCTCTCCATTCTGACCGTGTTCTTAACTAAGGGCACCGTAGAGAGCTTTTTAAGGGACTGAGGACAAACTTTTTTCATGTTGCCAGTAGGAGAAGATGGTTTATTTTTAGGAGCTGATTCTTGATCCAGTAAATTCAATGATGTGATGTCAGGCATATTTGAGTCCAGTGTGGAGGCGAATGTCGGCTTAAGCATTCCTATGGAGCCAAATTCTGTGGAAAAAACATATTGCATTTATGATTAATTATTCATGCATTTTGGCATATGCCTTTCTCCAAAATGGTCCACTGTTCATTTAGGTTATGTAATGTTACATATACTGGTTATATATGCTGGGTTATTTTCAACCCAATGTTGGGTCAAAAGGGACAAACCCAGTCGGTGGGTTATAAATCAAACCAAAACCTAAAATGCTGCATTGTTTTAAACAATTGTTTTCTGGGTTAATTTACCTAAATAGCTGAATTTTGACATTTTTAGAGTGTACATTTATCACTATGCGTGTTTTTTGGGAGGGCAATTTTGGAAAAATGTCAACCTTACCATGAAAAAATATACTAACAGTTTTTACTAACGGTACAGATATGAACTATGTTTCTAATACCCATGTGACGTCTCTCTTCAAGTTTTTAAAACATTTGCTTTATTTTTAGTGCATGATTTTTCAGAGTGAGGTAAGTACCATTTTCAGGATTGTCACATCCATAACGGTACATATTCACTTATAAATGGGCACATGAAAATTACTAGTAACTATTTTATGTTCTATGATGAGGCATAGGGATCTTTGTGCATTTTAATTAACAGAAATCCTACAAAAAATTTTGTCTCCGTAAAACGGTGTCCTTTTTGTCACGCATGTTCATTTCCCTTTTTAAAATAGAAAACTTGTGCAAAGACTGATATTTTTCTGATGTTTATACTCCATCAACAATGGTTTAGTTAAATATAAACAGATAGTTCAGTATATTGGTATCAAAAACTACATAAAATACAAAATCCATAACGCAAAATGTCACATCCATAAATGGAAATTGCCTGGGAGTCGAACCTTAAGTTGCTTATGCAATGCTCTCTCAAATGAGCTATAGGAACACTGATTCAGAATTAATTCTAATTACATAATAATACATTACATTTTGAATAATTACTTCAAACTAATTATGGAGTTTTTTGTGTACCTTGGTTAACTAAAACATTCAAATAAAACAAATATTTCAATGATAACCATAAGCTTTAAACACTTTTTCTATGTTTGCTTGCCCTTCCCCATTTCTATTTTAAATCTTTATTTCGATAAAATCTTAAAAATGTAATTTTGCTTTATATATAACTTGACTTTAAGTTAAGTGTTATTTGCTGTGTGTGTAAAATGTATCCGATTGATTTCTAATGAAATGAAACGAATAAAGTTTTTTCTTTGCCATTACCAAAACAGAATTGTTTGAAAAATCTTTCAAAATAAGCTTCACGATGTCATAGAAGAACCTTTTTGGTCTAAATGGTTCCATAAAGGACCTTAAACAAGTCTTTCACATTTCTGTTTCTTTGTGGCAAAAAAGGTTCTTCAGATTCTACATAACACATAACATTTTTCACATAACACGTAATAAAAGTCTCATTTTCCAAGTTAGGCTAGTTAAATTTGCACCAAATTGAAAAACGTATAAATAAATAAAATTCCATTGTTTCATTTTAATACGTACCTCTCATAATGTAAGTGCAGTCAGCTTGGCAACAAGCATGAAGATGAGTACAGTATGTGTGGATGAGGAGGATCTCTCTCTCTAGCTCTGAGATCGTGTGTCACTACGACAACGAACACACTTGCTCTTGTCAACAAAGCGTGAATCTCTCAACAGATAGTCGCTCAGCTATCAGCATCTTATCATTACACACACACTCTCTCTTCACACAAACAATTGAAACAGTCCACTCCTGTTTCCGTGGAGGTTGCTCTGTAATATTGTGCTGTTTTTATGGCAGGTCATGTGTCACACATTCTTTTAAGTGTGTTTCTTGTATCCCTTAACAACTTTTCCCACAATTGCGTAGCGTTGTGTGTGAGTGAAGTTTAGTTAAGGAACAGGCCGCTGACATTAAGGGTAAGCAGACTCCAGAGTAACGCTTAATTTCTGCTCATCCGAAACCCTGTCATGCTTGACGCACATCGGCTCCAAAGAGACACAATTAGCAGACGTTTGCATTCATCATGCTGAATGATTCATTGCTTTGGTTACAGAACTGATCTGAGACCAGTTTCCCTCAGTTACCCCCAAATTAACAAATCTTAGTCGGTAGTTTCCATTAAATCCCAACTTCTATCAAGCTGACCACCTATCAGCTGCATTTAATTAGGCCACACCCAGGTAGTTCCTGATTGGTCCATGCTGCCTTGGTTTGACATTTAATTAGTGATAAGATCTGCCAGTCACTGTGAAACAGCGTTAGTCAGTCCAGTGGAACAAAACCAGTGGAAACATGAGGGCCGACGAGAGACTTAATAAATAATGTTGTGTACACTTCCATATGTGTCTGCGTGCTGAATTAATAATGTGGTGTCCGGAGAAACACGCCTTTTGTTTTTCCTCATTAACCCCCCTCTCAATGCATCAGGAACAGATCGGTGTGTCCAGTGACACCAAAGGTCATTCATCTTTCTTGCTGTTTTAGCTCAAACAATGTGCCATCACTCATCCTGCTAAACGCTTTAAAGAGCTCTGCATGACGTTCTGCTGAACTCGACGTTGGGTTGAAACAGTACACTGACTGGCATATGTGATGGTAATGCATTTGCTGGAGTGAAACAATTCCAGCAGGCCTATTGCTAAACACATTTTAATAAGTCGAAATGAATGTTGCCTATTGTGCACATTGCATTCAAACAGACAGCAGGTGTTTGTCTGGAGGTTATTTTTGGTTTTAATGACCGCACAGCAGGGAAAACTGTAATACTTTAGCAATTTGTTTTGGAAATGTCTAACCTAAAACTTCAAAAATCTGAGACATCAGCAGTCATCTAATTTGTCAATTATACTCTTAAGAATTACATAATTAAAAAAGAAACCCTCAAAAATGAGTGTTACATTTTGGTGTATGATTGCATCATTTTAATAACTGTAACTATGACCCCAAAGATATTCACAAGGTGAAATCTGAGAAACACTTTTATTTACATACTACATACAGAGAGAAAAATACGGTGAGAAATCTCAACTGGTGGATAATTGATAGGAATTTGTATGATGTTGTACGCTTGATTTACAAATTTCATGCAAAATTCAAACAAAATTGCCACCTCAACCTAGACTATATATTTTTTCGTGAGATCAGCTTGAAAAAAAATGACTCGCTCAAAACCTACAGCATTACATTGCAAATACATTAATTCATTGACCATTGTTGGTGCTGGAACAACATCACTATCAAACAACCAGATTGCAAGATTTGGTTTTGTATCAATGATACACTTACAAGTGAACATTAGAAGTGAGGTGACATGTGGCCATGTACAGTGCACATACACACATCACTAAGACCCAGAACAGTATTATAAAGCAATTATTTCCTTCTGAATTTAGATATGGTTAGTTAGGGTTGAGTAAAGTTTAGGTTATGGATGGCTTTTTGGACGGGAATGTTGTTCTAGTACAACAATATTGATAACATGAACACAAACCACTGTCATTTATACAGGTTCTTGCTTATTTTTTTATGTGTTTTAAGTATACAAGCCATATATTTTATAGCAGCTCGCCACCACAAACCTGTGAGCTATACATTTTACTCTCACTGGCTTCAAAACAACTCTGCATTTTGTCACCGGTGTGATCAGAGATCCCGGGACAGTCCTTGTTTTTAAGTTGCAAGTCATGTTATTATTTGCCTACTTTGGCATTGAAAACCTTGACCAGGATTTTTTTAGTATCACACAATTTAGAGAAGTGCAACAGGGTATGATTTATCGTTGCGATTCATCACAGCATTGCCTAAAAGGGTAATAATGCAAAAAACAATACCTGCATTATATCTGTTTATTCATAGCTATTAATGAGAATTATATATTGACCGCTGGACAAGAAATGCCCAGTCTCCCCTTTTAAAAATCTGGTCACAGTACAGTAGCATTTCGTCCCTTTAAATATCCTAAAACTCAGCCTTGCTGCCCTCCACAGGACACACAGGAACTGTGCTCTTGACAACATGAGCTCCTCTACTCCTTGCAAATTATGTCATTATTTACTCGCCCTCAAGTTGTTCCAAACCTGTATAATTGTCTTTGAACGAAGAAAGATGGAAGAGAAAAAACTGACATTTATGGGACATCATTGACTTCCTTATTGTATCATTTTTTTGGTTCTGTTGAACAGAATAAGATATGACAGAATTTTAGGGAGGAGTATCCCTTGAATTTGAGAGATTAGAGATGGTGGCAAAACACACGAGTTGATTCAATAAATGTGCAAATGCACAATAAAAAAATAAAAACAATGCTTTTAAACGTTCCATATAAAATGTGGGTTTAATGACAGACTGTCTTGAGGTTAAAACAATTTATGTGTTTGTCACCCTGAACAGCTATTGACTTAACAATCCTTCAAGAGTGAGTACAACAGCCTTAAAAACATATTGCTACTTACGAAACACTAACCAAACAATATGAATCCTATGGAAACTCATCAAATTTCACGTACAAAAATATCTCAAATCAGATCACATTTTTGTTTTCAGTCTCAACAAAAAAGGCATGTTGTGTATTATCGTGGCAGGAATCCACGATGTGGACCACCACGCCCTCTGAATCCACCTCGGTCTCCACGGAAGTTCGGCCGGTTTCTGTCTCTACCGCGATCTCCTCTACCCGAGCCTTGACCACCCCTACCTCCTCGTGCTGCCCCCCCACCTCTCTCTGCCATGGATTTAGGAGGTGGGGATTTGGGACGCAGTCTCTCGATTTCCTCAGTACAACCAGACAAATAAGCATTGGGCTCGTTGAAGTGGCCAGAGTACGCTTCTGCATGGAAGTTGCTGTTGGTCAGGGTTGGGCCTATAGTTAGCCAACCTACAAAATACATAACATTAGATAAATTATCACATTGGGGATTTCTCAATCTCTGAATACAGAGTATTCTTTTCTGTCAGGCTATATGGCTTTATTTAACAAATGCAGTTTTAATTCTCAACCCTTTGCAGTTAGAACGGTCTAACCTGGCCTGATGGTGCTGTCCCTGCCAAACAAATGCAGGCGTCGACGGCCCAAGCAGAAATGTTCGATGATGTGGAAAATCTCCACTGGCTTCTCAATATTGCCCATCTCTGGCTCCTCTGTAATGATCAGGTCTATGTCCACATTAGCATGAATAAAGTCGCCATCTGTGCTGCGTCTAACTGTGCCTTTGATGCCCATCAGACAGTGTTCCTGAACGTACACAAAAAAAGAGACACGTAAATTGAAAACTAGAGAGCATTTCTAACACAATGCTGTGGCAGATTTCCTAGCGCCTCGATCAAAAGAAAAATGGCTTGACTTGTCGCTTACCTTGGTCCTCTGGAACACAGCTTTAGGGTCCAGCGTTTTGGTCTTGCCAGGGTTGTTTTTGTTGGTCTTGATCCAACAAATGTCCTCACATCTCCTGAAGCCCCACTTCCTCAGACACTGCGAGAGACGACACACACAGAACTAAACTGAGACAGACCTAAAGATGAGAGCTCCAGAGCTTTGCTGAAGTTTATCTTGAAGTATGACGTTAGTTTTAGAGTATTACACACACAGAAACATATGTTTTGTTTCATTGTTCAGCCCTCAAGTCAGAGGAAAGAACAAGTTTATATCAAAATTGAACAGGAAGTAAACCCTGTATTGGGATCATCACATTTTAAGCCTGGGATTATGATTTGGAGAAGAGATAAGAGTGAACAGAAAGATATTACGCATTCTATGTGTGTGTGTGTGTGTACATGTGTACCATTCGGCCGAGATCAAGGCCTTCTCCGGATCCACACCACAGGAACACGAAAGAACGAATGGCAGAGATTTCCTCTATGTCCAGCTTCATGATCTTCATCAATCATAAAAATTGAGAAAATAAAGGAAAAAAATAATACCTTATGTCATCATTTTATAATAAATAATGAAATGCAAGTCACACATGTATGAATGCATTTGGCAAGAAATATGTGTCTGAAATCTTTTTAAATTCACACGTGGCGTAGAATTTAAGAAACGAGCATAGTAACTCACATCGTCCCAGTTCCAAAAGCGCTCACTGGCGATGATGCCTGACTCTCTGTAATATTCCTCTAATGGCGGCTCTACCAGAATCACATCGAACTTACACTTTAGATCTCTCAGATCAAACCTGTCCATATCTGCCTGCAGATACCTGGCACACAAACAAACATATTTACAAACACAATGCAAGTGGGGTCATTAAATCTGAGACCACTGGTGAAGATGACTTTTCTAAATTTATAAATTGTTTGCAAATGTAAAGATAGCATGCACTTGAGCTGGCAGTGACTCCACAAGCTTGTACTTAGCCTGATGTTATCACAATAGAAGCAAACGGAATATTCAATAAAATAGAAGAAAGCAAAGAAATTCGGCTTTGATTTCTTTGCAATGTCTTTCGTAGTTGATAAATAACCTACAAATACTTTAATTTCTATTACCTTTTTCTGTCATTCTCTCTTTATCTTGTAATCCTAAACCTATGTATTTCTATGTCTAAATTAGATTATGAATGCACTACTTTTAATGTGGTGTCAGACTGGAACAAAGAGAAATAAAAAAAAAAAGTCAAAGAATCACGTTCTCTTACATTGGTGGCGTGTTGGTGGCAGAGATGAGCTCATCTTTCAGCCGGATGAGCTCTCTTTGTTTGGGGTACTCCTCAAACCTGTCAGCCAGACCTAAAGCAAAGCAAACAACACAGGTTTATAACTGGTCTCAGAGTTGGGGGTTGAAAAAATAGGAGCAGATAAGACAAAAACAGACATAAATCTGAACATTTACCTCCATCTCGGATGAAGTTCTGAGGTCTATGGCCTGTGTCCACAAAGTGTTGGCAGTAATCGTTGTGAGGATTCAGACTCTGAGTGCCCTGTAAGGCAAAAATGTGCGAGACAATATATGAACTAATACTTTCTATCACATAAATGGAAACAGAACTATTAAAAACTGTTTAAAACACATATTATTCCATATCTGATGCATTTCAGATTTAACCAGTAAAGTCAATGAGAGTAAATACTTTACTCGCACCACTCTTACAACTAAGACTATTTATTAGATATAACAAGTGTTATATCTAATAATGTGTGATATTGTGTTTAATTGTACCTTTAGGAAAGTACTTGAGTCTTTGTACACTTCTTCATATTGCCCGCCCTCCTCCTGCTGCTGAGTTTCAACATCTTCCTGCAAAGCCATACAGCAGATCCAAGATCAGTTAGCTACAGCCTTTTCCTACATACACTAAACAAATCTCATAACTACAGCTGATTCCTGATCAGCCTTCACTCGCCTTTTGTTCCTCCACGTCCTCCTCTGGATCCTCACCTTCATTCAGGCATTTTCTTTTAGCAACGGGAATTGATGTGTCAAATGATGCCCTATAGTACCATAATGCAGATCAATGAGCAATTATTATAACCATGTTCTGGGTTCATATTGAAAGGAACTTCACGCAGTTTGTTTAAGCATCACATGCGATCTGTGTGGCAGTTCTACCTTATTCATAAGTTTGCTCAGTTTGGGGGGAATAGCACTTCCTCCAAAATACGCACCTGCATGTTTCTCTGGTCTCCTCTATCTCTTTTTGTTCATCCTTACTGTTGAGAACAGCGCCGAGGCTATCGGGACTGTCTGCTCCGAGCTGCAAAACAAACCGGGAACGTCATTTAAATAATCGCTGGATTTCGTGCTCGCTATCCACAACAGTCAAGCCTAAAAGCCGTAGACTAGCCATGTTCGCCAATAATGGCTTTGTGAAGCGCGCTAAAAGTTGCATTTCTGTTACCTGTTGTGCAAGAAGCTGTCGTCTGAGCTTCTGCCTTTCCCGTATTTCCTGCAATTGACTGTTCATGGCAACACTGTATTGGAGAGAATTCACTTCCACGTGCAATTATTAAAAAAATTAAATCTGTGCGGCAAAACAAAACATCGAAACCCCCAATGTGAGAAGCCGTCGCCGGTGTTTTACGTCATCGCGTTGCGACTTGCGAGGTATATGCGATGACGCCATTCGCAGAATATTACTTGTGACTACTTTTTGTTAATCCTGTTGTTACATTTATTTAGTATTTTTTATTTTATGTATGCAATTTTATATGGTTATTTGTGTTTTATTATATTAGAAGTTTCAAAGTTAAATCAAATTTCAAATAAGACCCGATAGATTTAAATAAAAAATAAAAAACGTATTGCTTTTTATGTAAGTAAAAATGTATGGTTTTATGATTGTTTTGCTTTTAAAGTCCTATTTTATCCACAAGTAACCCCATGTTCGTTTATATTTTACTGACACAAGAGGGCAGACATGGACTTCCTCTCAGGATTGGTCACTGTGGACGTCCCTGGCTGGATGCTAGAACAGGACAAGCCTCGTAAAAGACCATCAATGCTGATCAGACACTTGGCCAGACAGAGATATTGTGAGATGCTATTATTTCAATTAATTTATGTGTGTGAATTGATGCGATTAATTAAGACTGTAGCACTATTGAATACTCGTAACGTAGAGCACGTGTGCTGGCTTTAGTTGTTGTGAATGATTTAACATGTTTGTAAAGAAATATTTAAATCATTTGGCCAATCACGTTCTTGTAGTAAGAATAAATGAACGAAAACCTAAAAAAATAACGCAAGGATATATTTAGGTTATTTGCGACTTGCAAGGTTATCACTATTGATTTTGATCTATTCTGTTCTAAAACTTCACATCTCTGGGGAGTTCATCGTCATTATGCACGAGTCGTTAAGCTCCAGGCTTCCCCTGTTTCTCCCTTATTGATCCTCGTCTGTGAACCTCCTGAGCTGCTCGGATTACAGCCAATAGACAAGATGAGGCAACTTCAGGACCATGTCTCCAGATAGACTGGAGAACGTTTATTATTATCATTATTTTGTAGTGACAGACACATGTTCATAATTTATGATGGATGCGAGCTCTGGGGTTTTCTTCACTGTCTGCGTGCTGCTGCTCATCGCGTGCTGTGACGGCTCTCCGTTCACCGACTGTATTCAGGGCAAAGGGAAAGCTGGCTTTTACGAGGGATTCATAGACGTGACCGAATCCGGCGTGAAATGCATGAACTGGAGCGAAGTGGCCGGTGTCAGAGAGCGGTACTCGGGGAAAGGTCTAGGGGAACACAGTTTTTGCAGGAACCCCGACGGAAGAATTCGGCCGTGGTGCTTCTTTACTAACAACCGTGGACGTGTTGACTGGGGCTACTGCGACTGCAAACAAGGTATGTAGGCGATAATAATGAATGGGCAAGGGGTATAACGTTATATACATAATGTCATTATCATATGATGAACTGTGAGTGAAATCTTTCAGTTTTCTACACAAAGAGTTAACGTTACCCACACACACCTCCAGTTGTTCCACATTTTTTATGAAAATCGTTTCCATTCCATATAGCTGTGACATAACGTATGAAATGGAAATTGTTAAGAGTCTTAACGTGGCCAGATGAAAAAGACATGGTAGTGTGTGCAAGCTAAGACACGTCTAACTTTAAACCAACGCTTCACCTTGGGAAAGGTATGCGCGGGCGCTCCAGGTAGCACCTTTACAGAGAACAAAGCAAACACTCTCATGGCGTACTTGTTTTTACTTTGAACACGATCTTCCATAGATATACTACAGAGCATGCTTTCTCGTTCAGTCATTTCAATGCATATCTTGTTGAAAAGTACATGCTAGTGGATATGGACGAGCGCGTCTCGTAGGTCTTGAGCTCTGAACCGCTGTAAAGTTAGTTTGACATTCGGTTTCTACCCATTAAACTCTTTGCGCCTGTTATGTTTTGAGCCCAAACTAACTCAGATAGACATACTGTAAATATATGCCCTTTACGTTGCACAGGGCTAAATTTCTAGAAGAAAAAAAATTAACCATGCACATAAATTAAACAATCGAACATCATGACATTATGCTATAAAACCAGTACTAAAATGTTCATAAAACATGCCTTATTGCACAAGGCTCCATTTTTTGGAATGAGCAGTTTGTGTATTTAATAATGATTTTCCAACTTTTAATGTATGCAATTATATAAATCCATTTAACAACAACAACATTTGAGATAAAGGTATCAAATCAGCTGTAAATATTCAGAATATTATTCCCTATAATGCACAAGGCTTGTTTTTCTGATTATGCCTGTATTCTTTTAAAGAAAGTAAAGTGCTGAATCCTTATTTTTGATGTTTAAAACACAGTACAGTACCTACTTAAATTCATTAAACTCTGACACTGTTTCAGATAAAGGTATCAAACCAACTGTAAAATATTCAGAATATTTTCACTATAATGCACAAGGCTTTTCTGATGCCTGTTTGTTTTATATGCGGTACTGAATACTTGTTTAATACACTGTACCTACTCAAATTTATTAAACTTTGACACCGATTTAGATAAACGTATACAGGCATAAACAATGCAGGCATAATCAGAATAAAAAGCTTGTGCATTATAGGGAATAATATTCTAAATATTTTACAGTTGGTTTCATACGTTTATCTGGAACGGTGTTCAGAGTTTAATGAATTTAAAGGTCCAGTCAGTGAAATCTAGCGGCCAGTTTGCGAATAGACCCTGTCCACAAGCGTAGCGACGAACTTCCGCTGACGCCAGAAGTCGGGATGTCAGTTTCCGGTTTGCTCTCGCACCGTGCAAAATGTCAGTGTTTACAAGATGTCTAAAAGATCTGCCAAAAATAAGCATAAACGATGTGCACCGCATCCTTGATGCCTGGTCCCCTGCTCCAACAAGCAAATGGGACAAAGGATTCAAGCTCTATATATCGAGTTATATCCACAACTACAAGGGTGAGTAGTTAAATCTAATGTGGTGTGCCGTTAATGCTTATTTTTGGCAGATCTTGAAGACATCTTGTAAACACTGACATTTTGCGCGGTGCGAGAGCAAACCGGAAACTGACATCCCGACTTCTGGCGACAGCGGAAGTTCATCACTGCACATGTGCACAGGGCGTATTGCAACCAACCGCTCACTCCACCCTCCCTTTCGAAACACTACGACGGCTGACAAACATGGCGAATAATGGGGACCCGCGGTGTATGTAGATAGAAATAGCTCATTCTAAGGTAATAAAAACATAAAGCTTCATAATGTAAGCTCTTTATACACCTCTGAAGGCATAGCTATGTATAATATATTGCACTTCTATTAGATCATCCCAAAAATTACACACTGGATCTTTAAGTAGGTACAGTGTATTAAACATATAAAAAATAAGGATTCAGTAGTGTATATAAAAAAATACAGGCATAATCAGAAAAACAAGCCTTGTGCATTATAGTAAATAATATTCTGAATTTTTTAAAGTTGATTTGATATCTTATCTCTAATGCTGTTGTCATTGGATTGGATTTATATAATAGCATACATTAAAAGTTGTACAATTATTAAAAAATACAAAAATAATTTATTCCCAAAAAACGGAGCCGGTTCTGAACGGTTTTTCTGAACGTTTTAGTACTGGTTTTATAGTCATGTAGGTAAATAGTTTAATTAATTTACATGGTTATAATAATGTATACGACACCGGGGATGTTGTCCCAGTTTTAACTGATGTGAATTTTTATTTTTATTATCCAGGAAAACAAACAACAGTTTTCTGAACACACCGTTGGGTAGTATTTAAGAATTTGTTATAGTTGTCCAGAGTTTTTATGTGGTGTACAAGAACTGTTTGGTTACAAGCATTCGTCCAAATATCTTTCTCTGTGTTCAACCAAACAAAGAAATGTATACAGGTTTGGAACAACTAGAGAGTGAGTAATTCATTACATAATTTTTTCCCCAAGCATAGTCCGATGACATTAACCAAATTTCATTATTTGAGTTAAAAATGTGAAGTATAATTACTACTCTGGAAAAGGGGTCTATAACTTAAACATTATGTATAAACATAATGTTTGTGTTCCAACATAATGTTTAGCATTGCAGTATTAAAGCAGTCTATGTTTATGTTGCACAGAACAGCTAAATCCACATAAAACAAAGCCTTTAAAATGCACATTGCATGTCAAAATCTTATCAATCTCTGGAGGTGTCTGCGTGTGCTAAATGGGAACTGGATGAGTTCATTCTAATGTTTTGGTATTCTATTAGTTTATGTTTTCAGCACGCGCACCACCTCTCTTTTTCCAAACACATGGTGATTGTTTTGAAGCACTAAATTGTTTGAAGAACATGTGCTGCCATCATGTGAGGTGGTGCACTGTGTTTGATTTACTTTATAACTGCCCTCAATCCAACAGCTGGACGACACATAAACACTGGATATACTGTGTGAAACGTGCTGTCACACACACATTCATGCATCTGTTCTAGTAGCTAATGAAATCATCTTAATATTTAGTGCAAACAAAAGTGTACTAAAAGTATTCCAGACTCCTCCATCTGAAGTTTGCATTATTAATCTGTTTTATGTGTTTTTAATCCTTTTTTTGGGGCATTAGATGTTTTTTGTTACAATTTTAAAGCTCGCTGACAGACATGACATCTTAAAATTGTTCTAAATTCCAAAATGTATACTTGTTTATGTATAGACAATGTAAATGTATACTTATAGCCACACCAACTTAATATGCTTTATCCAAGAATTTGTGAGTCCACTAATTTCCAGTACACATAAAGATGTATTTTAATAAAGCAATAGAAAAATCTCATTGATGGATTTTCTTATCTCTTTGGCTTTTTTAAATGGTATGCATTTTAACTCGTTCTTAGTAGCTTACATTTGTTTTTATGATGCATGCATTGGTATACTGTAGCTGTCGGTAATGTCAATGTGCAATATCTTAAATGGAAACTCATATGGAGGTTAAAGCATTCCTCTCTCATCACGTAAAGCAAGTCATGGAATACGATTTTGTTCGGTGGGAACTTTTTATCAAAGTTATGGAGACCAGCGGAACCAAATGTTTGCAGAACATTGACTTTTATCACTTAGTTTGTGTGTGTTTGTAGGCTCTTTGAGGCTGCAGGGTGGCAGATCTAAGTTGGATGGTACAGTTGAAGTGTATCTAAACGGTGTGTGGGGAACCATCTGCAGTAATGGATGGGATGACAGAGATGCCGCTGTGGTGTGCCGACAGCTGGGACAGGGGTAAACTCACGCATACACATACATAGGTGAATAACATACAATCATTCAACTTGTAATATTTCTGCAGTACGTACGTATACTGTGCAGTAGGCAAGTTTGCTATACTTGTTCTGTTGATAGAAATGAAGACATTGTTCAAAAACGATTTTTCTTTGATAACTAAATACCAAATCATCACCAGTGGTTGTCATCTCTATTTTCAGGGATGTTTTCATTGCACGGGAGAATTGGCTCTGGTTGTCTGTTGGAGAAATAATCACTGAATTTTGATGGCCATATGTTGCCGGTGCATTTTTTACTTAACCACAAAACAACCTTTGTTGTGTCATGGAATGCTTTGGTATTTGACCCCAGTGGTTCATTCTTCCACTGGTGGGGTTAAAGGTCAATCTTCTACCTTTTAAACAGGACATATGCTCAGAGTTGCCAAGCAGTGAATGTGTGTGTGTGCTGGACTGGTGTTTAAAAGTGTTCTGATTTCCCTGGAGTTCTAATCTCTGGCACGAACACACCCACCTACACACACCCGCTGTTTGTGTGTGATGTCATCATGGTGCGTGCTCAGAGAAAGGTGACCACAGGGTCTCAGAGATCACATGACACAATAGTGACTGCGTTAAGTCTGACCCAAAGTATTACTTTACCATCAAAATACAAAAGCACACACATAACCACAGACACACCTGTCATCGTTTGACCCCAGTAGGTTGGAAACCATTTGTCATTTGTTAATAATTCATCGACTGTCTCGACTTTGACACATTCATACACTTGAATTATGTATAAGCTATGGAGACAGTCAGATTTTGATACTATGTATGTTTATGTCTTCACAATTTGTGTTGAGATTGGTTGCTAGGATATTGCTATGTAATTTATAATGTAGTTATGGTGTTTTTTCATGTTGCTATACTGTTGTTAGGAAGGTTTTTATGATTTCTTGTTCTATTATGTGACAGGTGAAAGTTGTAAATCAGATAGTTTAGACAAGTAAGAGCACACTTGTCATATCCATCACCATGCTCTACCTAAGTATACACAGTTTCTTCTGTGCAACAACTGTCACTTCCAATATGTCTTAAAGTGATAGTTCACCCAAGAATAAACATTCTGTCATCATTTACCCTCTTTTCATTTTAAACCTGTATGACTTTCTTTTCACAGAAGAACACAAAATATATTTTGAAAATGTTGTTAACTGAAGAGCGATGGTAGCCATTCACTTCTATTGTATGGACACAAAACGAATGCAAGTCAATGGGTACCACCTTTGTTCGGTTACTGACATTCTTCAAAATATCTTCTTTTGTGTTCTGCAGAAGACAGAAAGTCATACAGGTTTGAAATGACAAGAGAGTTAGTAAATCATTACAGAATTTTCATTTTTGTGTGAACTGTCACTTTAAAATATCACAACACTTACACGGTATATACTTTTAGTGTATTGTATAAGTATGCATAGATTTATATCATTGCCCCTCAGTTCACTCATCCTCTTTCTCTCCCTCTCTCTCTCACAGATATAGGGCACGTGCACGTGCGAGTCCTCTGTCGCGCCTGGCAGTTTCTGTAGTTCATTGGCAGACCGTCGAATGTGAGAGGGACATGAAGGGGACTTACTGCAGTGCAGCCGCACCGTCTGGAATGGAGGAGACTGTAATAATCAACAGGCGGCTGCTGTCTCTTGCACCCCAGTGGAGGGTACACACATGACATATTCTCTGCACGCATTCATAAATGATAAACATTCATGAAATTAAGACAAAATAAACTGTGTTTAGCTTCAGCGCTTGTCCCCGTGCGTCTCTCTGGTGGTCCATCAGCGTATGAGGGCAGAGTCGAGGTGTATTATGCGGGACAGTGGGGGACAGTGTGTGATGACCAATGGGACGACAATGATGCTGAGGTGGTCTGCAGGCAGCTGGGGTTAGGGTAAGACACAGACGCATTTCAATTTAATTTATTAAGTTAAAGTGATTAAAGTGATTTAAAGGGATGGTTCACCAAAAATGAACATTCTGTCATCATTTATTCACCATCTTGTCATTTCAAACCTTTGCAAAACACAAAAGAAGATATTTTAAATAAATATTGTTTCAAAGTTTTGTCCCTGGATATTTCCAAAGGAAGTTTTTTCTTTCAAAACAGTCGTGGGCATACACACACACACACGCACACACACGCACACACACGCACACATATTGATGAGCTCACTATTATAAACTCTTGACATGGTTTCTTGGGAACAAACTCTCTATTTAGAGGAACACCAGGGTGTCCTTAACAACTGAGATGTGTTAAAATAGAAGACAGACAGAAAGGAGGTAGGAGTGATAAATGGGCGGAGAGAAAAAGAGAAGCAGAGTGTCTTTTCCCGCATAAAAATGCGAAATATTTTCTTGGGAGGTCCCCCGCACACAAAGCCAGTGTGTTCTCTGTGAGACGGCGTGTGTGTGAGAGAGACAGAAAACGGAGATGATAATGAGAGAATGAGAGCCAGAGGAGAACGCAATGAGAGGCGTAAAGGATGATTTAGAGGGAGGAAAGGAATTAGAGAGGAACGGAAAGAATCAACTCGGTGTGAATCGAGTTGATTGTTTCAAGCTCTTCAACTGAAATATAATGGCTGATGTAACAAATAATGCCCGAAACCGAGCAGGTGTGCGTGAGTTTGTTTAGTAATCACTCATGTAGATGGGCAGGAAAAAGTGAGTTGGTGCAGATGCCACAGACTTTAGCTGCACATGTTTCTTTCGGCGTTCACTGATGAATGACTACTAAACCATGTGTTTGATTACTTAATGATAGAACGAATGAAAAAAAGATAACAGAATCTCTCAGCACAAAATTATAGGGGCGGATTCGCTTAGCAGTTGTGGCACTTCAGTGCATCATATTTTAGTTCGAAAAAACAACATTGTTCACTAAGCAACAGCAATCAAGATGCTAATGAGCTAAACTTGTACGGTTTTGTATTTGTTTATCAATCTTGTCAGTTTTAGCCACTTTCTTTCTATATAAATTTGGCTTGATATGGGAATAATGAGTGGTGTTGGTGCGGTGATGTACGGTGCCGGTCAAGTATACCAGATTAAGGTTGTGAGGTCCCGTACGACCTAGTACAAAGAACAAGGCCTGGACTTTCAGAATGAAGTAATATGATTTCCCTAATTCTATGTGTTAATCTGTTTATAAAACAACTATGCAAATTAAACCAGTATTAGTGACTTAAAGGGACAGTACCCCAAAAGATTGAAAGTTTTCAGTCATTTACTCACCCTCTTGTCATTTTAAAGCTGCATGACTTACTTTCTTCTGTAGAACGAATGAAGATATTTATAAAAAATGAGATAGTAATTGTAGCAAATCTCCATAAAAGGGAAGGAAGGAGTCGGGAACCGGCAGACATTTAAATAAAGTTTTAATAAAATAAACAAAGTAAAAGACAGCCGGCAGCCCCTCACGGACGACTGCCGGCGAATAACAAAATACATAAACATAAACATAAAACAACTTAACATACGTTCGGGCCCGGTCCTCTCTCATCGACGGTCCGGTCGCTCGTTCCTTTTATATGCTCCCATCTCCTACGTGATTCGAGCCCGGTGTGCGCACAGCTGGCGCTTATTCACAATTACTCACCGGTCTCGAACCACGGTCTCGCCCCGCCTACTCCACTACAGTAATCCATTCACTTCTAATGTATGGATACAAAAGCAATGCAAGCGAATGGGTACTGCCATTGTTTGGTTACCAACATTCTTTAAAATATCTTCTTTGGTGTTCTGCAGAATTAAGAAAGTCATACAGGTTTGTAATGACAAAAGGGTGAGAAAATGACGACAGACTTAAACATTTTTAGTGAACTATCCCTTTAACTCGATATTCCCTTATAGGTTTCTATAACAATTCCTCGCTCTTTAGAATTTCAGGGATTAACATTTTACAGAAGTGACTATTGTACTATAGTTGGTCTGCTGGTTTGTATTATAATCTTATAAACTTGTTTTAAGTGTCTGAGTCTATGTGCACAGGGGCATTGCTAAGGCTTGGTTGGGAGCGTATTTTGGCTCTGGCTCAGGCCGTGTGCTTTTGGATGACGTGAGCTGCACGGGAAATGAGTTCTCTATAGAACAGTGTCCAAAACCCGTCTGGGGGGAACACAACTGTGACCACACGGAGGATGCTGGAGTCTCCTGCACCCCACTTACAGGTACACATTTGTATTTATTACACCATGGTCTGGAATATTCATTCTGATTGGTCAATCGGAACCAATCACCAGTTAAGCTGTAGCTCTGCTGTCTAATCAATGCACATTTTGGGAAAATCTGCACGTTTATGCCACAGATTCAATGCGTTTCCTCTGAATGTGACTCATTCTTTGAGACCGAGCCAGATGTTAATACCAGGTGTAAATGTGACCTCTCATTCTCAGAAAGTGCAGTGCGTCTGGTAGGGGGTGCCAAGGGTTTCGAGGGCAGACTGGAAGTTCATTACAGAGGTCAGTGGGGGACGGTGTGTGATGATGGCTGGACACAGACCAACACGCAGGTCGTCTGCAGGCAGCTGGGCTTCAGGTAGCACAATGTTTTTTTATTTTATTGTCTATGTTGATTTTCGGCCTCATTGTTAATAGGGTTGTTTCTGTGCAGGTCAGGTGAGAGTGTGTCATCGAGACGCTTTGGGGTGGCAGCGGGTCCAATTCTGCTGGATGATGTCAGATGTACAGGGAGAGAGCCCACCATTACCCATTGCAGGCGGAGGGGCTGGCTGAAACATGACTGCACTCACAACCAAGATGTTGCCCTTGTGTGCAGCCCCCAAAGCTCCAGACATGGAGCGCCCACCAGTAAGAGCTCTTTCATACACGGATATGTTAACCTTCAGTCTGATGCATTCTCCCTGCTATTATCATTTTATCAGGTTTTTATATGACTGTGTAACAAATATTTAAAATGTGTGTTTAAGTGTAGTTCTGTAGTTAAGTGTAGTTGTTACATTTAGACGGTATTATATACAGTTTGAAGGCTCAAACGAAACTTTATTAGCATTTTAAAGCCCCAAAACATTGTTCCAACTATGAAACTTATTGTAAACTGACTGACGTCTCTTGACATGTCTAACCCATATGGCTCTACGAACACCCATAGCAAACCCCTTTGTGCAAGTCGGTCTGTTAGATGAAAGTTACACTAGGCATAAATGAATATATATGGCAAATCCACAGACTCTTAAATAGGAATTATTGAAGAATATGTTGGATCTTTAGTAGAAAGAGCTCTCTGATTTCTCATAATGACTGAGCTTTGATTCAGCGTTATGTATTGACCCTCTCAGGAGAGACTGAACAAGTTCTGCTAATGTACAGTGAGTCAGACATTTAACAACTAGACTTATCATGCCTGACTCCTGCTGAGCTTCATAAAGAACTGATGGGTTTACCTGATTCGCAGGCAGACACATGGAAAACACTCCCACACGTCCAGATGACGGACATCACATCATTTGTATTATTTCAGCTTTGGCTCGGATGTTATTCGGACATTTTTTTTTTCATTGATGTCATTTTGCCTCCCTTTCTTTCACTTTTTCCCACAGCCAATTTGTAAATTCCAGCATATAGAGCTGTGTGTGTGTGTATGAGATCTTTATAGGAAGTTGGCTAGTGAGTGAGGCTGGGAAACATTGAAAAGTGTGTCATTGTGTGTGTATAAATGCCCTGCTGCAGTCCTTTTTCCCGCACTGTCCGGCTGATTTAACTTCATTGACTGCGGAAAAGGAAGACAATGATTTGAAGTGACTCACAGTTGAGGGGACCTCCCTGTTTAATTCATCTTGCACATACAAGGACTTTCTGGTCTAACCTACACACTAAAGACGTCTTTAGGATTTTGATCCAAATCACTTTTTTTATTATTTTCCTCGATTTACTTTAAAAAGCCCTTTAACACACACATACACATGCACATACACACACACACACACACACACTTTTAAAGTGAAGACCAAAGATGCAATGGTTTTCATGAATGAAAAAAATGAATGAAATTATATTTACTTAACCCAACCCCAAAACCTGAGCCTCAAAAACCTGTTGAAATCATTACATTAAAAGCAAAAGATGATTTATGAGTCTTTTAAATTGACCCCTTCACAAGTCAGTTTTTGACATTTTATATATGTGAAGACATTTTCAAATTTCCCTCTCACAAGTGAGGCCAAAACACATACACATAAATGCTCACACGCACGCACACAGAGCTTTACAGACTTCTGTTTTATATTTTACCTTTAGTGTTGCCCCCATGATTTGCTGCTTGCATTCATTTCAAATGGACATGCACTCACACACACTGAGCTCACTTTGTCTTACTGATGTCTTTATTAAGATATGGAGTGAGTTTAACTCAATGGCAAACTCTGAGCTAAAATAGTGTTTACTTCTCACTGAATAAACTTAACATTTATTCAAGTCTGCATAATACAATCTGTTCCCGCAGAATGTCTGTAGATTTATAAAATACAACTACAACTATTGCTGGTGTCCCCTATAAATCTATCCAACAATGCAAATTAAATATGTGTAGGCTATGAAAAAGTATAAACTGTAAATAGTTAAGAGACAACAGAATATGGTATGAACATGAGTCCAAGAGAAACATATATGAGATATACGTACACCTCCAGTGGTGTGTGTGTGTTGTTTTTAAAGTCTCCGAGAGAGTTGATGAAACATGAAGACCATCTGAAAAACCCATTTCAGCAGGACTGGCATTTGTTTTTCTTTGTGTGCTGGTAGTGCTGAAGGCTTTATGAAGTAACGTTTATTTAATAAAGAAGTACTTAAAAAAACACTGACAGATGAGAACAGAGCTCTGAATCTGACTGGGAGAAATGAACTTTACCATTCAAACCTAAGTACTTTCGCAGATGTTCAGAATGTTGTATGGACTGTCATTGTATAGAAATATGGATTAAAGTGAGTGAACGCACACCTTCATATGGCCTGCAGCTTTTAGTTGTGACTTAAGGTGGTTTATTACTTTTATACAGACACCAATGTTAAACAAATAATTTTGTTATAATTACCAGGATAAAAGTAACATAGTTAGCGTTATTATATACAAAATGTGTGCGTGTGTCTGTAATTGTTAAAAAAATTTGAACTTGGAGTCAGAAAAATTGACAATGTGTGAGTTTTGTCTATGTATGTACATTGAGTGTTGCATGATATTGCAGACGGGTCAGTAGCTGTGGTGATTGATTGAGTTTATGTGTGTGTGTGTATGTATATGTAAGTGGAGGCAGGTGTTCCATGAGTGGAAACATAAAACTCTTACTCAAGCACCAGGTTTTTTTTATGTTTCTTACTGCATTACGCACACATGCAGTCACACACACACAGTTTTTATATTGATAAAAACGTCTTCTTTCTTTCTCTATTTCTTGGTTGTAATAATTTTAGTTTAGGAACTCTAAAGCAGTGATATACATATAACATACATAGATATAGCATATAATATCTGTCTGTTTATCTAAAATAAAAAAAATATATATATATAGGCATGGGCCGGTATGAGATTTTGATGGCATGATAACCTTAAGCAAAAATATCACGGTTTAATGGTATGCAGATGTTTCGGTTACATGTTCTTTTAAATGTGCGGGTTAAAACTGTTTTTACATTGAACACAATATATTTTACTTTTAAGCAATATTAAAAATATTTGGAACAGTAGTAAAATTGAACAGTATGTCAAATCTGTTATATGAGTGGCTAGTAGTTTGTTTACAGGCAAATTTAGTCATTAAACATGCGTACATACATACAGTATATAAATATAAAGAAATTAAATGCAAATGAGCAAACAGCAAACTAAGCATAAACAAAAATATCACAGAACCTCATGGATTCCTGCACTTTCCGTTTTTGATGAAACATAAAGACAGCTCATACCTTGGGAATTTAGGCCTTTATGTAACTCCATTGTTGCAATTTGACATTTACTCTTTTATTCTGTTCATAAGATTCTAAAAAGGAGAAAATGACGGCACGTCCTATAGGAGTGGTTCTCAAACTGGGGGGGCCAAGATGGATCCAGGGGGGCCACAGATTTTGTGGCATTTTGGGAAAAATAATGTAATGTTATGCGATCAAACATAAAACTAAGCCCACCAACCAAAATAATTGATGTTCCAGCATTGTATAACTGAATATGTTTAATAAAAATTCTAAGTTTAAGATTATAAGACTTTATTTGGGGGGCCACAATGCGATTCACCCTACACACAGGGGGCCTTACAATGAAAAAGTTTAAGAACTACTGCTCTATAGCACTTTATTAAACCACACTGGGCAGCTTAACTATTTAGCAGGAGGGAAAAACTCTTCCTGAAAACATTGGAGCGGTTTGTCAGTGCATGAATCTCCCACACACACACAATCACTAGTGGAGAACCTATTTATTAGTAAATGATGGAGAAAAAGTCTCGTTATGGATCATTTATTTATAAATCACAATCCCAGATGGGCCATTTAACAATCTGCATTCTTTGTATGGTGCAGTCCAGATCTGTAACCACTGAACTACTGCACCAGTAGTTTTTCAACGCGACCTGGAGAGTGTGTATTATGGTTTGTTTTACCTCTGTCTCAGGTGTGCCTGTGAGGCTGGTGGGCGGGGAGAATGAGAGAGAGGGGCGTGTCGAGATCCTGGTGGGGGGCCATTGGGGGACGGTTTGCGATGACGGATGGACAGATCGGGACGCAGAGGTGGTGTGCAGACAGCTGGGCTACAGGTGACAGAAAAAGATGGTCTTGCAAGTTTATCTTCTGTACTTGTTTCTATCAAAAGTTTAAAACATAAAAATACTTTATTTTATTTGTCACAGTAAATTACACTCCTAAGGGGATTTAAAAACTATTACCATGATTAAGACATATACACAACTCGGATAAGTATATGACTTGTTAAGGTTTAGTTGATCCATCTGGAAGAAATAAGTGCATTAGAATTGAGCTCTGTGATAATTGTGTGTGCGTGTGTGTGTGTGTGTGTGTGTGTGATGAGCTCTTCCTGATGAGCGAAGGTGACGTGGTTGGTATAGAGCCAATGGTCTTAATCTTTATGTATACAGATGGCTTTGTGTATGTGTGCGTGTGTTACTAAACATCTGTAGAAGTGTGTTTTTTAAGACTGAAGTTATGATTTTCAATCCTACATGTGTTATTGTTCAGCTCGAGTTACAAAACTGATAAGAGCCGTCAGCTTTACACACGCTAATGTGATCAGCACCTTTCCTCACGCTCACCTCCTGAGGGTGGGTCGGAGGTCAGGTTATGACACTGTAACTGATGCTCATATCTGTCTGGTGAGCTCAAATCTCTCACTTCTCCATGTGTTATGTGTCATATTCCGTGCTTGCCCGTATGTGTGTTCCAGATATATGTTTCTCTTGTGTATTGACTGAGAATACACCATATCAATTTAAAAAAGAGGAATGCACACTTGATCTTTCAGCGTTCAGTGTTTGACTTTTGTTGATTTTTGTAGGTCCTGTTTATAATTTAGATGAGTGACGTAACTGAATTGTGCTGAATTATGTGATTCTGATTGATGACTATTACAGTAATACATTGAGGTTGAGTGAGGTTGTTAGAGCACCAGTCGTGTTTTCTGTGGCTTTTAACAGCTTTGTGAAGTTCCTATAGGTGAGGTCTTAGAACAGCCACATTGAGTTTATCAGGTCATTGGTAAACATTACTTAAAGGTAGTGTGTGTGATATTAAAGGTATAGTTCACCCAAAAATGAAAATTCTGTTATCGTTTACTCACCCGCTTGTCATTTCAAACTTCTTCTGCAGAGCACAAAATAATATATTTTGAAGAATGTTGTTGACCGAACAGCGGGGGCAGCCATTGACTTCTATTGTATGAACAGAAAACCAATGCAAGTGAATGGCTGCCAACGCTGTTCGGTCAACAACACTTTTCAAAATACCTTCTTTTGTGTTCTGCAGAAGAAAGAAACTCATACAGGTTTGACATGACAAGAGGGTGATTAAATGATAACAAACTTTACATTTTTGGTTGAACTATCACTTTAAGGAGGATCCATTGACTGAAATGCAATATAATATACATAACTCTTCAGAGGTGTACAAAGACCTTATATAATGAAGTGTTATGTTTTTATTACCTCAGAGTGAGCTATTTCTATCTACATACACCGCGGGTCCCCTTGTGTGGAATTCGTCCATGCAAGGGCGAAAACGTAATGACATCTTTGTCCTGCGTCAGTCTCCGTAGTGCTTCGAAAGGGAGGGGTGAGGAGTGGAGTGAGCCGTTGGTTGCAATTTGCAACCTTACCACTAGATGCTGTGAAAAACTCCACATTGCTCATTTAAAGACACTTTGTACATTTCATGTTCTGCAAGAAAAGGCGTAACACTTTGCAAGGATGAACTTGAGCTTAAATCACGTGTTCCCCTGCCAATTTGGAGGTGTTCTCGAGACTTGATCCAGGACGGGAAGTAAATTTGATCATGGCAGGAGTCGGGATGCTGTAAGAATTGTTATAAGAAAAAGGTAGGCGGATGCTTACACACGCTTGGAGAATGACAGATATACAGGTTAATAGTTAATAGTAGAAAATGCTGAAGTATGGATACAATTAAATGCACATGTTTTGATTTTCAAAGAGGCTTATATATAACATACTGTATTTCACATGTGTTTTACACTGTCATCTCGTTTTCTCTAAAAACAGGCTGTTTAGTTCTTGGTTCAATGAAGCCTCTTCTTCCGAAATGCTCTAATTGGTCAAGCTGAGCTAGTCTTTTGTGATTGGTCTACCGCTTACCGTGTGTTGAGATGTCCTGCCCATTACCCTATATCTGTGTTCCAGGGGGGTGGGTTTATATAAAATGTGTCCATCATGATGTAACTACTGCAGGAAGTAGCTCGTTGTAGTCCCAACGAGTCGTTCATTGTAGTCTTTAAAAAGTGATTTCTGTTCAAGAAAATATCTTCCTCTTTTGTGAACTTTGAGCACTGCGACTTTGCGATGTTGTTCATGCTCAGCTATACTACTCACTAACAAAATTTAAAGAAGTGAAATTCCATCAGACGTCCCCTTTAAATGCTCATGAAAGCGTCTGACATGTTCCAATGTTCTTCTCATGCAGCGGGATGGCCAAAGCTCGTGTAATGGCCTATTTTGGAGAAGGCGAGGGACCTATCCACATTGACAATGTAGAATGCAGCGGTGGGGAACGGACACTGGCTGACTGCTTCAAACAACCGTATGGAACCCACAACTGTCGTCATAGTGAAGATGCTGGAGTTATTTGTGACTATGGGTTACAGAAGGATGCCCCTATGGTGAAAGGTGAGGTGAAGAGGTGAAACAACAAGTATTTGATGCTGCCATGGCAAGGTGTAGTTAACCTCAATTAAATGCACAGATGTCTTTGGATTTTCCAAGAATGTCTAAAACACCGACGTGGTCATTGAAACTCTCCGAGAAGCAACAAAGAGTTGTGAAGGACAGATTTGGGAATCCTCACACCTGTCAAAATACCATCCTTAAACACAGGAGATGGAGATAAAGGATCCCCTGTCAAGAGCTTTTGCTTTACACAGACTATATTATGCAGGAATATTGGTGTGTTTGTTATGTCTGTTCTGAAGGATGTGGTCTGGTTCTCCCATGATCACTTCCACTCTTTTATGCTTTATTATTCTAATCAATCTAATACCGCTTTAATGCAAGTTAATCCGATCTGCTTTCTCCATTAAACCGCGAAGGCAGACAGCACACAGACACACATCATTTGCGCTATGAGGTCTCACACTACAGTTGGTTTAGTTCATGGTTCAGCAAACATGTCAGTTTGTACACACCACACACGCACACGCACACACACACCAAACATTAATAAATTATTAACAATATAACAGTACAAGAAATCACAAACATGCACACTTATTGTAAATGTTTGAATACAACTTGAATAATATATCGTCATTTATCAAAATTACATTGTTAAGAAAAACATTTATAGGCTTCATGTTCTTTAAGCCAAATATCATTTCAGGAAGAACTTCTTGGCAGGTTTCTTGAGATCACAAATAAAGTTCAAAAATGTGTATGTGTGTTACAGAGACAGTGATCTCCATGTGTGGTCTAAGACCCTCTCATACCCGCCAGAAGAGAATAATAGGAGGAGAGAACTCTCCACGGTAAGCAAATAGGGACAACTTGTATACAAACGCCGTAACAAATGACACTATTCTAAGTAAATAAAGGAGAATATGAACATACAGAGCAGAGTTTAATAGCATGTTGGCTGTGTTTTTGTGTGTGTGGTGTAGGGGGGGCTGGCCTTGGCAAGCAGCTGTGCGCTTACGGGGTTCTCAGGCAGATGGACGATTGGTATGCGGAGCCACTTTGATCCACAGCTGCTGGATCCTCACCTCTGCTCATTGCTTTAAGAGGTACACGCACACGCAAGTGGACACAGACACTATTTCTTCAGTTTGTGTCACATCTGTCAGGCATAAATTAAATCCACCCTCACACAAACATGTACACACGCTCCTGGCTGTTTCTTGTGTTTTCAGTTTTCCACGGTGACTCATACAGTTAGAAGATGCAGAAAATAGCCTGAGATACAAACAAAACACATTTGAGTTCTACATTGAAGAGTCCATCGTCTTCCCACACCATACCTGCGGGCGGTGTCCAATTATTTAATGGTTATTTGTGACTTGTCGATAAACAGTTTTAGTGAGGCTAGGTGCAAAACAAACCTAGTTCAATTCCAGTAAACGTAATTTAATAATACAGGCAGTGCATGGACAGTAAATAGAATACTTACAGTTCAGTATGGATGTTGAAAGTTCAGATCTATATGAGGAAATTATCCATGAAAATGACTTCAGTTAAAGCACAACCGACCAAGTAATGTTCATTGTCTGAGGTTTATTCATGTGTAGCTTTAGCAGTCTTGTAAATGTTGCTTGAGCAGTTGTTGTTATTGCTGAAATAAAACACACACACATTGCTGGAGCTGTTGTGGCTGGTAGTAGCAGCACATGATTCTCCTGATAGACTTCTGCTTTAATATATCAGCCTTATTTCATTATCGTTCCGATACCGTTAGCATTGAAATTACCATTTATTGTCTAATACCGCTATGGCCGATAATTTATTGTCTTCTATAGTGGTCTGTATTGTTAAAAAAACTAAGTCTTTCTAACGTTCTTAAGCATTCTTTCAAGAACTCTGATTGGACAATAGAACCATTGTTCTTAAGCTAGGTCAATTTGTGATGCCATTTGTAAAGATGATAACCCCCATAATCATTTTTTGAAGAACTTTTAACGGCATGAAATAGATTTTCGTTGCTTCATATCTACTGCAATTTTCAAAATAGTCACATGGTGTTTACGACTCACAAAGCTACAAACTATTTCTTGATCTGAGTCCCCATTAAAGGGACACTTCACCCAAAAATTTTAATTCTGTCATCATTTACTCAACTTTGAGTTGTTTCAAATCTGTATACATTTCTTTCTTCTGATAAACACAAAGAAAGATATTTGGAAGAATGCTTGTAACCAAACAGATTTTGCCCCCCATTGACTCCCATAGTAGGAAAAATTACTTTATTTTTTTCTGTTGAACACAAAAGAAGACGTTTTGAAGAATGTAAGACAGCATACAGTTCTGGGGCACTTTTGACCACCATTGTTTTTTTTCCTACTATGGGAGTCAACGGGAGGCCAAATGTGTCTGGTTATAAGCATACTTCCATATATCTTTATCTGTGTTCATCATAACAAAGACATTTATACTGATTTGGAGCAACTCGAAGGCGAGTAAATGATGACAGAATTTTTTGGGTGAAGATGGTAGCGTTTAGTTCAAATACTTCTGAGGTTGCATTTTAAGGTTTTACCTGCTGTTAAATCATTTTATTACCCAGCGCTCTTGAAAACTTGATTCCAATTGGCCAATTGGGACATTCCAAGGTTTGATATTCATAACAACTGCTCAAAATTATTTTGACAGGCACAGTTTAATATTACTCAAAAATGTGTATTTTAATAACATACTGTATATGACATTATATTTCTACACTAGCCCAAAACAGACAAACTGCTCTACTGAGCGCGTTTCGTAAATTTTTGATCTTCTTCGGCAAAAAGACAATGTCTTTATCCCGGGAGAGCCGCCGTAGTGCTTCGAAAGGAAGTGGCGGAATGAATCATTGTCTGCAATTCGCAAATTTACCACTAAATGCAGCTAAAATCTCCACATTGCTCCTTCAAGAACGAAAGTAAACAGATTTTCCTCGCAGAAAGACAGCATGCGTTAAAAATGGGCAAATTCAATATTTCATGTTCAATAACTTACTCATTATCCCTTATTAGAAAGTTATTCTGGGATTTTCGTGTAAAGGTTGATGGACTGTCCATTTCAAAATTTCTAATTTAACTGTTAGCTGCTAGTCAACCATACATCCCAAAATTACACAAAACACTATTAGCAACAGGCAGTTTACAGTTTGGTAAGTTTTTACAATTGTGTTATAAAATTCTAACTGTTTAATAAGACTAATTGTAATGGTAAGGCGAGAAATAACAAACTTTTTTACACAAAGACCTTCTGCTTCCCCTAAGGATCCGTTTGGTAAATGTTCTGTACAGAGTTTCCCTATTCCAGTGAAAAATGTGTGTTAGTCGTAGATTCCTGAATCATTTAAACCTTTCATTTAAAGGAAGACTCCCAGCACTTTGGCAGTGTGTGAGGTTTAGGTAAGTTTGGATCTGTTTTTTATCAAGCAGTCCAAGCACTGAGCCTTCAAAATATGATCCATGACATCAGACTTCTGCTAAAGTTTCCTCTGGTTACATACCATCTCTCTTTCTCTATTACACACACACACATACAACTAGACACGGCTATAAATCTCGATACCTCTGCGGCTCCCTCCCTCTTATCCTTAAATACACTCACTCGTTTTCTCAGGAATGCGATTAATGACATGCAGAAGAGCATTACAGTTGTTTTAAATCATTTAAGATCATTTAGCTTAACAGGTATAAAGTTAGCCTCTCACTTCCGAGTTTATGGAGGGTAACATGACATTTGTGCAAAAATAGCGTGCGCACACGCATACTAGGGCTAAACTATTTTTATGCTGAACCCTGGCCAATCGTCATTAAACTGGGTTACAAACAAGTGTGATATGGAGAAGCACTGTCAGCCCATGTGACGGAACTGCCATAATCTACAACCTGGTTTGATGGTTCGATGGCTGTCAACCTGTACAGCTACTGGGTCTTGGGGAACAGAGTGTTACATTACAGTAATAAACAAATGTATGTTGAGTTACTGTACTGTGGTGGGCATTTGTGGGGTCTTAATCATTGATTGATGAGTAAATTATTCAAATTGAATCGAATAAAATAGTTTTTATAAAACATTTTTGCAAGCTTTTTGTCTGTAATTGGGTATGATAGTGGACAGGTGACTGGGAAATGATCCAGATTTTAAGTTGGGTGACCCGCACATAAATGCCAGTGTATTACAGTAAGGATTTAAAGTTAATTGGAAACATTTTGAGCATTAAGCCCCGGTCACACCAGAATTTAGCACGCAGAATGTCAGCGAACAGGATATGATGTCATACTTTTCTGTTTTAATAAAGGCATCATATGAAGAGTTTGGTTCCAAAATGAGATTACTCATGTTTTTTTCTGTGCATTCCAATTAATATCAATCGAACTTCAGTTGGTTGGTTTTGATTTGAGCCATAATAAAAAATATACAGCAATACAATAAAACGCAATAAAAACATGATAACATAGAAAAAAAACATGATTTTTGGAAATTTGAGTTATCTCATTTTGGAACCAAACTCTTCATATATTAATGTGAATTTATACAGTCGTGGATAGTTTTCAGCACACCTGCAAGTTTGCGTTAAATTCAGTCAAGAGGTCAGTCGATACGTTATGATCCTCCCATACTTTGTCGTCATGGGAATTCATTTTGGAGAATCTTGGAGATGTTTTCACAGTTCTTATGGATTTACTGTAGGCTGTCTCAGTTTTTCTATCTGTTCGTGTAATCCCAGACTCGATATCGGCGAGATCAGATGTCTTTGTGGACCACACTGCATTACAAAACACTTCAAAATGTTAATCTGACACAGTTAATGTACAGTCATTGACATAATAGGCGAACGATATAAAAACACATTCAAATTAGTTGTTAAATAAGTGTCTTATATGCCTATTATTAGTTTTGCACAGCACTGTAGATGTGACAGATGTTAAGCTTTAAAATGCTATAATATTAGAATGTAATATTTTGAGGAATTTATGAATCTTTGACCTGGGTTTAAAAAAATCTATGCATAAAATGCAGAAAGAAGGTTAAAAAATAGGAATATAGGACCATCATAAAACAAAAAGGAAACTTGAAGTTGAAATCATATACAGTACGACTACAAAACGACCCCACAGTACATGAAGGTGTCTGTGGTAAAAGTGTCTCAGGCTCAGAACTGGCCTTTCAGGCACCTCGCTGATGAATGTGCTGCTGATCCTGCTGCTGGTAACTGCCAGACCAAGAGTGTCATACCGGACAGAGCAGATCCTTTTCCAGAAAAGGTCTGACTGTGTAACAAGACACTTCTGTCCCTCTCTCTGGCACTACATTCATATTTCCGTTACACAGCGATGCTTTCAATCACTGACAAGTAGCCAGGAGGGCAAACACATACACACACAGGGCCGGCGCTAGTATTTATGGACCCCGGCCTCCAAACGATGGGCCCTAACATAGTCACAAACAGTTAAAAGTTCTTGTTTAGTCTTTTCAGTCAGCTTAGATTTATATGGATATCTATGTTTCAAAAATGTTTATGTTATATCATTTATTTTAATTTGATAAAATAATATAACATTATAATTCTATGAAGATCTCCACAAAGTTGTCATAGCTGTAGCCCAGTGGTAAGCGCTCCGAGACACATATGAGCTGTTGGCTCACGGCCGGGGTTCGATCCCACACCCTGTCTCATACGCTCATGCTCCTGTCTGCCTCCACTGTCCTATACACATAAATAAAAACACCAAAAACGCCCCAAAATATAATGATCAAAGACGAAATGTACACAAAGTTGGTTAAGTTAAAAGTGTACGATTTTCCTTGAGTCTCAAAAAATGATGCCAGTCACAAACTCATCCCTATCAAGAGTAGGGATGAGTTGTTTAGTCTGAAGGGTATTTTAGTTATGTGTTATTTGTTGTTTTATAGGTATGGTAACAGCACTGGGCTTTATAAAGTTCGTATGGGTGACTATCACTCTCTGGTTCCTGAAGAGTATGAGGAGGAATATGCCGTGGAGAAGATCATCCTTCACCCGCGCTACCACGCTGACAGCAACGACTATGACCTGGCACTGGTGCGCGTGTCCGGTCACAGAGCTCACGGCGGGGGGGCGGCGGGCGAGTGCGTCAGGCTGAACCGTTTCGTGCTGCCCGCCTGTCTACCAGCTCGGAGGGAGAGAGTGCCAAAGGGCATTTCCAAATGCTACATCACAGGCTGGGGAGACACAGGTTGGAGGTTGAATGAAACGCATACAGAGCACTCTTTCCTTTACTTGGATCATTAGAGAAATGAACCAGTGACCTTTCTGTTTGCCCAAAAATTTAAATTCTGTCATCATTTATGTAGCCTCATGTCATTAAACCTGTATATGACCTTTCTTCTGTGGAACCTAAAAGAGGATTTTGAGAAATATCTTTTGTGTCCATACAATTGAAGTCAATGGGGGATAGTGTTGTTTGGGTACCAACATTCTTCATAATATCTACATTATTTTAGTCCGATTCCCACAGTCCCAAATGACTTATTTATTTTATAGCTTTCTCATTGAAGCTCTGAATGCACCCCACCATGTGGTGGTAGTGCGCTCTCCGGTCTTAAAGGGACAGTTCACCCCAAATAAATTTGTCATGAATTACTCACTCTCTAGTTGTTCCAAACCTGTATACATGATTTTGTTTGGTTGAACACAGAGAAAGATATGTGCACGAATGCTTGTAACCAAACAGTTCTTGGACCCCATTGACTACCATAGTAGTGAAAAGTGCACCAGGACTGTTTGCTGTCCTACATTCTTTAAACTATCTTCTGATGTGTTCAAAAGAACAAAAATATGAAGTCATTTTTACTACTATGGTAGGCAATGGGGTCCAAGAACGGTTTGGTTACAAGCATTCTTCCAAATATCTTTCTCTGTGTTCATCACTACAAAGAAATGTATACAGATTTGGAGCAACTCGAAGGTGAGTAAATGATGACAGATTTTTTATTTTTGGGTGAACTGTTCCTTTAACTACTTTGACCAGCAATGTTTTGCCTTACTAGAAAAGTTGTGCTTGTCAAGCAGCTTCACCAACTAGGTATTGCTGGTCGATCATCAGCAATACCAACACTATCCAACATACAAAACATTCAGCTGGAAGAATAAGGTGAGATTTTAACAACAACAGCCACCAAAATCTAGTTGGTTCGAGTCGGTCTGGGATGTCGCCTTAAAGCATTAAATATGAAAGATACGGAAAGCGGTTGACTCAGAAGGATAGTAACCGACCGCATGACAGCCATAATCATCAATTGAAAACCTCAGCTGTCATTGCTGAATCTAAGGATGTTTTGAGCTCAATTTGAGAAAGTGTGTGCGCGCTTGTGTGTGATATGAATGTGCTTTTAACTCTGTTGAATAGTGTAAGCTGACAGTGATCAGACAGTGTGAAAGCAGAACTGACAGCAGTAAAAGATGATCACACACTGTAAGTGGATCTCACAGAGAAACAGTCTCTGTTCCTCGTCCTGTCTAAAATAATCACTCTACCACTGCGTCATTCTTACACACTGTCTGAAGCACACAGACACTTCTGTCCAGCATTTGCATCAGCGTCAACTCGTCCAATCAGAATGTAAAGTCTGAATTATCCATTTTGTAATATATTTTTTGTTTTATCATACGCTACAGTTAATAGCTTTTAAGCCTAATAACAAGGCAGACTCATTTAAAATGCCCTTTCACAGAATGTTTGACATTGTTGATCCCTATTTATGCAACAAGTGTGCACATTCTTTCAAATGAAAAATGCATCAGCATTTGCAGGAAACCTTTGATGGTTGATGCTTGAGATAAATTGTTTTTGTTTGAATGTTCGCCGAATACTTGTTAGGGTTTTTTATCAATAAAACATCTGTTCTTCAGCAACAATCAACATCATCGATCTTAAACAAATAATAATAATTGTGCGTACCGCTGAGCTGTAGTTACAAACAAGGCTGATGTTTGCTTATGATTCCACTTGCATATTTGTAAGCACTGCTGCGAGCATATGGCGTGAGAGACACTTGTGTTCAGAATTACTAAACAGCGTACGTATTTTTTTTTTTTGAGGGGGGGCGATCAAATGACTTTATTAATAATTGTATCCATAAATGAAAAAGAAAGGATTTAACATCAGTTACACCACACACATACAGTATAACAGGTTGAGTCTTTGATTATGATATTGTTTTTAAACCAAACCGACTACACAGATGCACAGGTCTTCTTTAGGGCCAAATCTGTCAAACTGTCTAGAAAAACATACAACTCTTTGTGCATGTTAACTTCTGTAATTTCACAAAACTCTAATTGGTGTTTGACACAGCATGAAGAAATCATTGAGAGGCTATGATGTTTAATTATAATGTCAGTGTCAAGCACGTACAGATCATCATGTGTACGTCTGACATGCCCTCAGAGCGGGGGGTTTAATTCTCATGTGTGTCATGTTCTGTTGTAAATCACTCTTACACGAGACTTCTCTCTCTCTCACTCTCTCTCTCTCTCTCTCTCTCTCTCTCTCTCAGTAGTTTTCTCCTAGTAAGTGGACTTCAGTACTCTAAGCAGAATAATAAAGTACTTTAAGTGAGATGAATGAAGCGTGCGAGTACCTTGACAGAAAAGTGACCGCACGCCGCATTGCATAAATGAAGAGTTAAGCTTGATCTATTCCAGACTTCGGCAAAGTTCTTCGTGCATGTGCATACGAGTCAAAAATAAGATGTAGATTTTTTCAGGTCATGCTTATTCATAAACACTCCGACAGGCATCAGTTTATAGGAGGAGGTGCTATTGCCACATGTACTGTATACGTGTGCATTCAGCAGGGGCTTTTATCCAAAGGTTCTTACTGTACAGTGCATTTAAAGGGGTAGTTCACTCAATAATCATTTATTTACCCTCAAGTTGTTCCAAATCTGCATAAATGTCTTTGTTCTGATGAACACAGAGAAAGATATTTGGAAGAATGCTTGTAACCAACATAGTATTTTTAAATATAAAACATTTTTAAATACATTTCTTTGTTCTTTTGGACACAAAATAAGATATTTTGAAGAATGTTGGAAAGCAAACATTTCTGGTGCACTTTTGACCACCATTGTCCTTTTTTCTACTACGGTAGTCAATAAAGCCCAAGAACTATTGGTTACTGACATTCTTCCAAATATCTTTCTCTGTGAGACAGAATTTTCATTTTTGGATGAACTGTCCCTTTAGGATCCTATGCATATGAACAACTTGGAATCAAACCAATAATTCTGGCATTGCTGGGGCAGTGCAATGAGTGGTTCTTAACTGGTGGCTGGACTGCATGGAAAACTATAAATGCAAGTTAGAATAGCAAACAAATAGGAAAAATAGTCTGTTGTTGTTGGTTTTGCAAATCACAAACAAAACTGTTAAGAAATGTGACACGGTATACATTACACATGGGTTCTCCAGCAACAATTTGCTTTGTGCAATGACAAGAGCATTTAACTGCTATATTCTATATATTCCAACCTTCTACAAATTATTCGTTAATGTGTTTAAAAGTACGAAAAAACTTTTTGTAAAATGTCAGAATTTCAGATTTTTCATGTTTCTTTTTCAGGTCGTGCCTATTCGAAAACCCTCCAGCAGGCTTCAATTTCCATGTTGAGCAAGCGCCACTGTGAGCAACGCTATTCTGACCAATTCACAAGTCGCATGCTGTGCGCCGGCTCCTCCCATGACAACCATCGTGTGGACAGTTGCCGCGGTGATAGCGGCGGTCCGTTGGTGTGTGAAAGGTCAAGCGGAAGTTGGGTTGTATATGGGGTCACGTCGTGGGGTCACGCTTGCCGACTGCAAGATGCACCTGGTGTCTACACAAAAGTCTCCACCTTTGTGCCATGGATTAGGAAGGTCATTGGCCAGTAGGACTTTTTTTTCGACAATTTTAGTGAACCAATAACAAACATTCTGACAAACTGGACAGAGAAACAAAGCCAATTTTAGAGTAAAAAGCTTTAGAGATGAATTTTTTTCTAGATACTAATTTAACATGATAATACTAGCTGAGTATTCCAGATATGTCTTAAGGAAACGTATTGCCGTATTATTTAGCATGTGGCGTAAATGTAGTCAACAAAAAATGATACCTTGCAATTTGCACTGAAATTATTTTTGTGACCGTTTTGAAGGGCAATTTTAATAGCGACAAGTCCGGTGGGGTTAAATCAGCGTAATTTCGCTCCTTTATTCTTTGATATTTTTAGAAAATGGAAGCACTTCTAGGTTGAAGGGACCACAAGATTATTTTGAAAATGTGTAAATGAATGTGACTGTATACTTGATGCTCTATAAAACAGATACAGGGTTTAATCCTTTCTAAAATAACAGAATGTTCCAATTTGATATACAGCGGTTTCAATAATGCTCTGATGACTTGGAATCACAAACTTTAATGTTGAACTGGGAGTATTCTGGATTCTTCGCCAAGAAACGTATGGCAGATATAATCCCCCGGGATACGGTTGCCATGCCATTGCTATGTAACCAACCACATCACCTCATCAACACAGTTGAAATCATAACGCCTCCACAGGAACAATGACATCATTCGCTATCGATCAGATGTTCATGATAATCATACTGGGACTTGCCACATGTCAATGTGAGATATTGACATATCACATACTTGCTTAAAACCTAGTTGCCTTCCCACTCTTCCATAAGCCGGAGATCTGGAAATGGCAATGCAAAGCTGCTTATAAATGTTTATGTCTTGCAGTGTTGTGATTATGAGGAAGAAATCTCATCTAAAGCATTAAGGACTCACAGAAAGCAACAAGCCTTTCAATGTGTCATTATTCGACTGTAGGAAAACATTATCACATGTCGAGCTAATGCTAGAGTAATTCAACATCAAATATCTGTTTTCTGTATGAGTTATAAAAACAGTCTTCAGGCAGACTTTTTGCTCCCTTTCGAACACAGCATGATATTGGTTTTAAGAGAATAAAATGTGACCAATCACAAGCCCTGTAATTTTGCACAAGCTGAAGCATTGCAGTTCAATTTAGCTGCAGGCTTTTGGAAATCTAATGATTTTGTAATACATCAATCACATCAGTTTTATTCTAATTTACTGTACAGTCGAATTGTAAAAAAAAAGAATTCACGTAGGGTGAACAGTTCTGTTTTTTTTGTCGTGCATATTGTGTCATGTATGTTTAAATATTTCTGTGCTTGTGGTGGCATGGTGCTATTGTTTTTGCATTAAATGAGTTTTTAAAGTCCAGTGGTGTGTGATGCGCTGTTCAGAATGTACTGTTAAGTTATTGATGACATGGACTTGAAAACAAACAAAAGATGCCATATAATACATTAAAGATTGAGTGAGTGTGGAATAGAGAGATTATCAGACATGTAAAATGAAAATACTGTATTTTAGGAATAGTTAGCGTGTATTATGTTTGTATTTATTATGTATTTAATGCACATTTGATATTTGAGGTTCCTGACATCTAGAATACATATTTGCATTTTTAGCTGAATTTGTTTAGAATACACAAAGCTAAACTGTCACATTTAAGTCCAGTGTCTGTGTGTGTGTTTTCACACAGTGGTCTGGATCGGTGTATACCAGACTGTCATTGCCATGTTAGCAAAGTCTATTGAAGTCCTGTTTACACAACAGTTACAATCTACCTAAAGGACAAAAGACCGTTGTGTGTTTGTGTGTAGACTGCATTTCAAACACAACATCTTTGAGCTAATCTCTACGGAGACAAGTTTAAGATTTAACAAATCAAATTTTATCAATGCAATTCGATGTAGTTTATTGTTAATATTAGGATTCTTTTGGGTATTTTTTCAGTACATGTCTAAGCAGCAAAAATCATATGATTATTTTAACAAAGGTCTTAAACGTGGGTCTATGGTGCTACAGGGTGTTTGATTGTCTGACATATTATAAATATATATATATATTCATAAATAAATAAATATATTTAATCAAACAAAAAGGCAAAAAAGTTAATGATAAATATTACTAAATTGAAAAGCATTCATTAGTTCCCAGATTAAAATGAAGTGTACTCCAAGATTAAAATGTTGAATTTTATATAACACATTTGATGTCCCTTTTCTCTATTCAGCAAGGGGTTCTTGGGCTGAACAAGGATGAGGACCTGTTCCACATATCGAAATGTATGCTTAGTAAACTAAAACATATGAAAGCTTTGCCAGAAGCACAAATATATTTGTAAAATTGGAACCATATGGATAATGTAAATCTAAAGTCAAGCAGTGCTGAAACGAAATAACAGGGACTTTTGAAGGGAGAACAGTTTTTGGCAAGTTTCCCAATGACTCTTTGTAACGTAAACTTGTTCTGTCTGTAAGCATAAGCACGTGAAAGTCCGTCCAATGCTGCTGACAGGTCAAAAAAAGATGTGAACTTTATCAGTGCTGTAGCGCCGCCCTGTGGCCACTGTTGAATACGATAACGTCTCATTGCTAAAGAAACAGAACTGACAGAGGTGCAACATCTGGAATTTACACTAGCATTGAGACCAAAGTATTCGATTTTAACCTAGTACTCATTTGTTGTAGATATACAATGGTAGATTAGGATGCTTAGGGGCTAAAACAGAATTTGACAGCTGTAGGACTGTAGGACTCATATAATACGATAGATTTCAGAAACATACAGTTTGCTGTGACAAAGTTTTGGCTCTTTGCTCTCTCACAAAGACTAAATTTATCTTGCGTGGTTCACCTTGTCCTTGTACAACGTGACACATAACCTATAAAAGGAAAACAATTGACTGGAAAAGTTTGAGAACCTTTGGCATACAATATCATAGTGTACTTTCACTCTCTTTTCTTACTATAAACCAGCATTTACTGGTTCAAATATAGACAATTAAATTTGGCCAAAACGTGAGTGGCAAACATGTATCAGTTACAGGAAATATCTGTTTTTGAACTCTCTTTCCACACCCGATATCATTTTGTGTAACCAAACTAATGTGAAACAAAATGCATTTTGTGACCTCTAGAAGAAAGTATTAAAAACGTAAAGATCGCATCACCTGTGTAATATTTCTCTGAAATATATTAAACAATTTTATGTAACTTAACAAGAGAAAAATGTATAATGGGTTCTACATCTTCATTATCATCAGTTTATATAATTTTCCAGCCCTGTGCACTTACCTTAATGTCCTGGGCACTGATCTTCATGCTTCACTTAATACGTCTGAGAAATGAAGATGTATGGCAAAGATTGTAACCAAGCTAATTCCTGGCAAATTCTGTTCTTCGGTGATGTCCAGGATGGACGCGTGTTAGATCTGCAGGTAAAAGTATGTGGATTGATCCTAACCTGACATTATTGAAAACATTGTGTAAATATTAGCAGTGCAGGGTGACCAATGCTCAGGCTAAAGAACTCCCCAAAAAATCAATTCAGGTGTCAGTTTACCTGAAGTTCAAAGGATTAGAGGAGGTAGTAGATGTTGGACAGAACTGCCCTGCCCTTTAAAAAAGGCTTGATCCTCACAAGAAGCGCTGCTTGATGTAAACCTGGAGAGAAACCTTTGAAAAATGTTCTCAGCATTGTTGTGCTACTTTAATAAGAATAACGATGACCGCAAGAGCACGGCACGGAATGCACAGTAGTTATAAGAAGAATCCTACAGTGTCAACCGAAGAAATAAAAACTCTTTAGAAATCTGAAGCTTGCAAAAGAGAAACTGGATATTTTAACACAAACTTTTTACGAGGTCGCTCATCCGTACGTTAGTTTTTTCACATTTCAGCATTTGACAGATGCATTCATTCAAAGTGCATTAAAAGTTCCTTTCTAAATAAAAATATATGGGAATATACTGAAAAATATCGTACATACAATATATTAAATAATCCATTCACATGTATTGCAACTAAGTGCCTATATTAAAAATTCTTTAAGTATCATTCAATATATTGTAATATATAATATGATATATATTTTTCTATATAGTTTCAGAATCAGAATCAGAAAGAGCTTTATTGCCAAGTATGTTTGCACATACAAGGAATTTGTTTTGGTGACAGGAGCATCCAGGAAACAGTTCACAGAGAATATAACACAATAGAATACAGTACACAGATGATTTAAATAAGGGCCTATGTGTATAAAAAAAAAAAAAAATACAATACAATAAACATAAGATAAAGATATAGAGAGTAAAGCTATGTGTGTATGTAAATATGTACAAGTAATAAATAAGAATTGACTATTGTAATACAAGGTATGTGCTAAATACAGCAGAATGAAATATAATTTACAGAAAAAGTTGTATAAAAATAGATAGTTTATTATCTGCATGATATAATCAATATTGCATTTAATTATTATTGCACAGTTATTAATTACATGGTGGGTAAAAAACATTTAACTGTAAAGAGGTAGATGGCCTGAGGGAAGAAGCTGTTTTTGTGTCTGGTTGTTTTGGTGCTCAGTGCTCTGTAGTGCCGACCAGACGGCAGCATTGGGAAGAGATGATGGCTTGGATGCGAGAGGTCCAGGGTGATTTTCTAAATCCTTTTCCTCACTCTGGATGTATACAGTCCTTGGAGGGTGGGAAGGGGAGCACCAATGATCTTCTCAGCAATCCGAACCGTCCTCTGTAGTCTTCTGATGTCTGACTTTGTGGCTGAAAGCTGGTGATCCACTGACAGATAGAGCCAGGAACAGATAGCTGGGTTAACTTTGTCTGGAGCAGTGATGGGATGATGGTGTTGAAAGCGGGGCTGAAGTCCACAAACAGGAACCTCACGTAGGTCCCTGGTCTATCCAGATGTTTCAGCACAAAATGCAGCCCCATGTAAACTGCATCCTCAACAGACCTGTTGGCTCTGTAGGCAAACTGCAGGGGGTCCAGTAAGAGTTCTGTGATGTTCTTCAGATACGCCAATACCAGTCTCTCGAATGACTTCATGACCACAGATGTGAGAGCGATGGGTCTGTAGTCATTCAGTCCTGTGATTTTGGGTTTCTTTGGGATGGGGATCATGGTGGAGCGCTTGAAACAGGAAGGAACTGTGCACAGCTCCAGTGATCTGTTGAAGATCTGAGAGAAGATGAAGGCCAGTTGAATAGCACAGCTTTTAAGACAGGCTGGGGAGATACCATCTGGGCCTGGTGCATTTCTTGTCTTTTGTTTCCTTAAGACTCGGCACACATCCTCTTCACTGATCTGAAGTGTGGGAGGTGGGGTGACTGAAGGTGATAGGTGTTGTGTAGAGATAATGTCAGAGTTGGTGTGAGGTGTAAAGTTAGCATTTTCAAATCTGCAGTAAAAGTCATTCAGATCATTGACCAGGTGTTGATTTCCTGCAAAATTGGGGGATTGTGGCTTGTAGTTGGTGTTGTCTTTAAGGCCTTTCCACACAGACTCAGGGTCATTGGCTGAAAACCGGTTTTCCAACTTTTTAGAGTAGTTTCTCTTAACCACTCTGATCTCCTTTGTCAATGTGTTCCTGGCCTGCCTGTAGAATACTTTGTCCCCTTTTCTGTAGGCATCCTCCTTGGCTTTGCGAATCTCTCTGAGTTTTGCTGAGAACCATGGTTTATTATTGTTGTATTTTAGGGAATGTCCTAGTAAGAATGCACAAATCCTCACAGAAACTGATGTATGATGTTACAGTCTCTGTGAGCTCGTCCAGATAGGTGGTAGCAGCTTCAAAAACACTCCAATCGGTGCACTCGAAACAGGCTTGTAAGGCCGCTCTGTTTCGTTGGTCCATCTTTTAACGGTCCTTACCATAGGTTTGGAAGCTTTTAGTTTCTGCCTGTAGGCTGGGATAAGGTGAACCAGGGAGTGATCAGACAGTCCTAAAGCTGCTCTAGGGACAGAGCGATATGAATTCTTTTATTGTGGTGTAGCAATGGTCCAAAATAGTTTTGTCTCTGCTAGGGCATGTGATGTCTTGCCTGTATTTTGGCAGCTCGAGTGTAAGTTTTGCCTGATTAAAGAATAATAATAACAGAGTCTGAATGTTGTTGCTCAGTGTCCGTGATGTGATCGGCGAGCTGTTGTAACGCCACGCTCACGTGCACTTACGGTGGAATGTAAACACACACGACAATGAACGAGGAAAACTCTTGCGGCGAATAAAAGGGCTTACAGTTAATGAAGAGTGCTTCTAGGTCGAGAAAGCACATCTTCTTCATCACTGCTGTATCTGTAGACCACTTTTCATTGATGTAGAAACACACTTCACCTCTGCGCAATTTTTGGTTTTCTATCATTTTAATTCTATAATTTTATATTTCCCTGGTAATCAAACCCACAACCTTGCACTGTTAACACAGCTGAAGGAATACCTGTCTACAATCTTTTGCCAGTATGTCTTCACTGGTAATATATGGTAGTTGACAAATGAGACCAAGAGCGAGTTACTTGGAAAAAACAACATACTAACATCAGCTCATTCTAGCTATGAAGTATGGTGGAGGGGTCTTATATGGTTTAGGGCTGCTGTTCCGCCTCTGGGCCTAGACGGCTTGAATTTGTTGATGGAAAAACAAATTTTCTATTTTATCAGGACATATTTCTGGACAATGTAAGACCATCTGTCTGCCAGCTGAATCTCAGCAGAAGTTGGGTGATGCGTCAGGTCAATGATGCAAAGTGCAGGAATAAATCAACAACAGAATGACTACAACAGAAGACAATGCACCTTCTGGAGTGGTCCTAACCTCAGCCGTGTTGAGATGTTTTGGCATGATGTCAAGAGCAAATACTGCTGAATTGAAAATAGTCAAGAGTGAAATTGCAGTTTTAAAGCGGGTCAACCAGGTGTTATGTTAAATGAATATACAAATGCATCAATTGACTGTTTGTTTAAGTAGACTGTGTTTGTTTGTTGGAGTGACATTGGATCAGATCCAATTTATTGAGCAATTTAGTTAAATATATTTGAATGCTCTGTGAGTGGCTTTGAACAAAAGCATCTGCATGCCATCTGTATGCATAAAAGCGCAAAAATTACCATTTAGCAACTAAAAGTACTACTTAAACCGGCAGATTACAACATTTGAAAGACCCTCTATTACTTATGTTTCAGTGAATGACGAAAAAATGGTCAAAACCTTAATACAGAATAACGAATGGCCAGGTGGACTCAGATAAATGGGAATGCTAAGGGATGACTTATAGGCTACTGTAAAACCCAGCAATGTTACAGACTTTTCATGTATTTTTAAAAATACGGTCAAATACCATAAAATTACAGAAAAGACTGCAAATTTACAAGAAAAACAGGGAAAACATGTTATTTTAATACAAATGGTTATTTTACGGTTTATGTATGGTTCCTTTTTACAGGATTTTCTTGTTACAGTTTATTTTTGAAAAAACGATCAAAAAACGTAAAATTACAAAAAACATGTCATTTACAAGGAAAAAATGCACAAACAGAGATGAAACATTGCAAGGACTGTCCAGTGTTTATTGAATATATATAGTTATTTACATATTTCTCAAAGCACTTTCTCACCGTATTGAGGCAAATTGTTTTCAAAAATAAAAGTCACACTTCAGATTCATCAGCCAACCAGTTGCAGTCCAGTGGGCGGAGCTAAGGCTACCTGGCTACAGACATATGCCAAGATTCACACGCATACGTTCACACACACAAACTAAAACTCGAATGATTTTCACTCTTCAGGCCAAACATTAACCGAGACGTGGACTGAGACATGACATCACAATGACATCACTCCACTGCCCAATTTAAAGCCAGATGTTGACTAACTTGGTTCTAAATCTCTTGAAGTATAAAATATAAATGCAGTACTTATATTCAGTGTCTGATGGGGGAAATGACAGCAAATATAAGACAACTGGAAGTCTGAAGTAAACTGAAGTATCTTTTGTCGCGCAGTCCATCCTTGGCTGCGTGTGAAGTTCAAGGGTCACATGTACATCAGCGCATCCCACTGTCTGTTGTGTCTATTCAAATTGTGACAGTCTGCAGCAAATATTCCATGATGCCATGGACACATCCAACCGTTTTGTTCCAATTTCGGATGAGTTGTATCTTTTTATCTTTGCGCCGCAAGCTTGCAGGTAGGGGGCATTCAGTGCTGTTCAAGTGTTCAGTTTCCTTTGAGTTGGTTCGGGCTACCTGACCTTCTGTAGTTCCTCTCTGAGCCAGGCTGGTAGAGGCTGACCCAATCTGTGTAGCAGCTTAGATAATTCAATGTTCTGTTCTCTGTAGAACCTGGAGAGGAAGGCTCGGGACTAGAAACACAGATAGAAAGAAAGATTTGGTAAACAGGTATACGTTGATGCAGTACTTTATATGTACAATGTTCTTCAAATGTTGTTAAAATGTTTTTAAAGCATTTTATTTGCTAACATATTGTTTGTTTTGTATGTATCAGTTATTCAGTACACGAGCTATAGGCATATTAGCTCTTGCAATATTCAACAGTCAGAAGGTCATGTGAGCATAAGACCTAAAGGCTTCGAGTTATCTCTCTCTCTCTCCATCTTGACCCATATTACTTAATAATGACATCTCTGTGTAATGCCGCTGTAATCATTCATTAAATATTAAAGGCTCCATTTTGAGTTTACTGTTGGGAGGCATTACCTCAGAGTCCATGGGGGGGTATTTTCGCCCCTTGCTCTTCCCCAAACACTTAGTCCGGCCCCCTTCCAGCAGCTGACACCAGAAGCCCTTCTGAGGATCGAACCTGTGACCAGACAGAAAACTCGATCAGATCTTTTCATTTCATCTTGACACTGAAGAGATGGAGGAAATCTGGCCTAGACTGTTGTACACACACACTTGCACGCGCACACACAGGTCTAACTGACAGATGTCTGCTGTAACCTTGTCTGGCTGTCAGATGAGACATGGCTTGGTTTGATAAGCAGTCACAAACACATCAGCAATCTCCAAAAACTCTCAGCAAAATGCATTGTGTGTGTGTGTTTGTGTGATACCAGGACATTTTGGACCTTGTGGGACATTTTTTTGGTCCCCATGAGGAAAACAGCTTTTAAATAAATCAAACAAAATGATGTTTATTTGATGATATAAAATGCAGAAAGCTTTGTGTGACGGTTAGGTTTAGGGGTGGGGTTAGGGAATAGAATTTATAGTTAGTAAAGTATAAAAATAAATACATCTATGAAAAATCCCAATAAAACATGGAAGCACGGAGCTCTCTCCGGGAAGAATATACTGTACGGGTGTTTTGTCAGCTTAGCGGTTTAATGTCCCAGGGCTTTATTATAATTAAAACTCATTTTAACACAAATTTGAGGGTTAACAGACTCAGTTGTGGCGTCCCTTCCACTGGAAACAACCGTTTTACCGCTAAGATTGTCTAAATTTAGTGCACTAAGTTACCAAGGTGACAAAAATGCCAGTGAAAGCTTGAGATAAAGTATGAGACATGTGAAGAAAAGGTAAATATCACTTTTTTTTACAGTGCAACCAAGCTGTAATTTTGTCAAATTATGCGAGAAGTGTGACATATTAATTGTATTTGCGCTAGATAAAATTTGAGCTATAAATTTAGCTCCGGCAAGATGAAAGAATCATTTTATTCAATTTGACAGTGTGGAAGAACACAGGCAGACAATGCTTGCACACTACGATAGCTTGCAATTCATAAATGTCATGTGTACACGGAGACTACAGACAGTTCCATTGGATGCTTACCTGAAGTTAACTTTTGGACAGTGTTTGGTTATAATACAACATGTTATTTTATGTTCAATTTATTATTTATTGTATATTAATTGTATAACGGCAAATTAACTCTCAGCAGTTATTTATTCTTTGGAGAGATCTACAGGGCCACAGAACGTTTGTTTATGTTGTTGCCGCTGAAGTCGTCTATACCAGGGGTTCCCAAAGTAGGGGTCGCAGGGCCGCGGGGGTGGGGTCGCTAGATGATTTCCAGAAATCTTTTTTATTATTAGAAATAGCGTATTTAGTCAATAAGTGTAACAAAATATTAAAATAACATTACGAATTTTACGTTAATCCCCCCCTCGATCGTGACCCCTGAGGTGATTATGTCACACAACATTAGTAACCGCATTAGGTTAGGTGCAGCAAGTCAATTTACAGCACAACGTAAAACATTCCCATATGCGCGCGCAGATTATTTTTCAGGCCTTAAGTTTAGGATATTTTTATTTGTCGAAATGAAACGTTTTTTATTATTAGAAATAGCGTATTTAGTCAATAAGTGTAACAAAATATTAAAATAACATTACGAATTTTACGTTAATCCCCCCCTCGATCGTGACCCCTGAGGTGATTTTGTCACACAACATTAGTTACCGCATTAGGTTAGGTGCAGCAAGTCAATTTACAGCACAACGTTAAACATTCCCATATGCACGCGCAGATTATTTTTCAGGCCTTAAGTTTAGGATATTTTTATTTGTCGAAATGAAACGTATTAACCAAAGACAACGCAGGGAGGCGCCACAGTCAGAAAGGCTATTTGCCTCAGGTACGAAAAGAGGCCGACATTTATAAAGAGGACATCCATCAGTACTCAAATCTGTTTGATGAAATTTGACCATCTAGTAATAGTTTATTATTGTTTACGTATAACAATAAGTAATGAGTAAATAACTTTATAATATTATGTTAGACTGTGTTCTTTTATGTTGTCATTATGCGTGTGTTTGGATAGACCTAATAAGTCCATGCGCAACATTTGTATACTTTAACCACCTCCGAGGATAGTGTGGGTCTCGAGTCACTGGCACTGTTATATTGGGGATTGCGGGCTGAAAAGTTTTGGAACCCCTGGTCTATACACCCGCCGAAAAATGAAGTGGCCATTTCAGAGACTGTTCTTCTGATTTTAAAATGTACCATTTATAGGTATGTGTTTAGCTAAAATGCTCATTTCTCAGATTTTTTTTCGCAGCTGCAGAACAGGGCTGAAAAACAGGGCTTGTGTATGTAGCTGATGATGAAATGCGCGCACACTGTAAGCAAACGCTAGTGACGTGCAATACCTTGAGATTTGGTTAAAATAAAAACTCATAAAGGAAAGAGAAAGCAACACAGTAATGTATTTGATGTATGAGGCAAGAATTGACACCAATTCTCAAGCAATATATAACAGGAAGAAAACAAAGGAAAAAGAGGTGATAACGAATGAAACTGACAGAAAACAAGAAGAGAGAGAGAGATGTGTGGAGCGATAGATGAAGTGAGAGAGACTCAGATGGAGGGAGGTTATTAATAAAAGCCAAAGATTGATGGAGCTGTCTGCGCTGCGGTAGAGAACACATGCAGAGCCTCACAGTGGCAAACACACACATAAACACACACGCACAGACAAGACTGAAATAGACGACACCTGACACAGGTAATACTGAGTTCAATCTTTCGGCCTTTTATATCAGAGCCCGTAGTATAGCAATCTGACACAGCCAATGCTTCATCATTTCATAACACCATGTCCCCTTTTCCTGTTGACTAAAGAGTGTTCTTAAAGGGTGATGAAAAAAGAAAACGTGTTTTTTATGGTGTTACCTATAAAAGGAAACAAAAATAGCAATTGCATGCGTTATTTTTTTGGGGAAAGTGGTTTATTTAGAGACCATTTGAGGTGGTTGAAATCAATATTGAGTGAGCAGCACTGCGCTTAATGTGATGCTGTGTAAGATTGTTTGTACATTTTGTGCCTCAAATGATTATTTATGTGAAAGCTTGGCTTTACTTTCTAGTGCTTTATCAGCTAGTTAGAAGCATTGTCTGCTTAGAGTATCTCTGCATGCCTTTCTATACAATAGGAGAGCTTTGAGAAATAAGGACAGGTGGCTTGGGGCTCTGCTGAACAACACTAGCATCACCTGTGTTGTTTGGTGACTTAAAGGGGCGGCTAAAACGAATATTATCGTTTGATTTAGATGCTATGCAATGTGTATACACAATTTAAGGTAAATAAATGCTGTATTTTCACATACCGTGCATGTTTGTGTCTTCTCTTTGCCCCGCCTCTCTGAAACACGCAGGTTTTTAACAAAGCTCATGACTCTGAAAAGCGAGGTGTGCTATGATTGGCCAGTTAACCAGTGCGTAGTGATTGGTCGAATACTGCAAGCGTGTGACGGAAATGTAATGCCTCTTGCCATATCATCAGGTTCCAAAGCAATTGTACCGATGGGTATACATTTGTCTATCTTAGTTTTAGTCAAACCATACCACGAACTGACGTAGATTTGTGGGGGTGTGGTCACACGAGGCGTTTCAGGCAGGTCTGGGTGAGCATTCGCTTTTAGGTAAAATGAATGTTTTGTTCCGACACTTTGAATTTTTGCAATTTTACGTGTCTAATACATGCATGGGCAACTTATAACACGCCAAAGACACAGAAAAACATGTATTCGTGCCATATGACCCCTTTAATGAAAGAATCCTGAAGCTTTTAGCCTTTAGTGTACTGTTCGAGGCCGTCATTTAAGGTGAGACCCCTTCTCCTCTGGGTCCTATGAGTGGGCTATACTACAAATGACCTGAGACAAAGGACCCCAAATTTATGGCCTTCGCACCATTGAGGAACGATAGCTATAAAGCATGATAGACAGAACTACTCTTTTACCGAGTTTATGAGGCAACGCGTGACCAAACTTTATTCCCGTCACTCTGTGGGGCAGCACAGGAATGACAAAAACACAGATAAGGCATCGATTGCACGTCCTTATTTTTGCACTTAGAAACCCTCCTCTCTTTGTCTAGGAAAAAGGGTAAACAAATTTAATTGCCCAGATGCCTTTATTTTATTTGAACCGAAATCACTTAATTATGTCATAACCGAACCCCCCGCCACCATACCCCACTCTCTCATTTCTTCCTCTCTGCATCTACTTGTATTTGATAAAACGATTAGCATAGATACATGGCGGTTTAAGAGCAATCTAACACACACAGAGAAACAGATGAGAGCGAGCTGAGTTTAATTGGAGAGGACTGATGATGGTAATCCTCTTGCTCTCGTGCTGTGTCAATGGCTACAGTCAGATTATCAGAATTAATCGCGTTCAGGCTGTGTATAGATTATACAGGCGTTGAATTGGGAGAACATGGATCTCTCGAATAATTTATCTGCTGATTTTCAAACACATTGGACCGGGGACAGCATGGATCTAAGGCACGCATCTGTTATGTATCACTTGTGTATCTGGTCTTGTTTGTCTGTCCTTGTGCGCACCAAATGTTCCCATAATGATTGTAAAACACACAAGTAATTACATTCTGGAGATTTCAGGGCTGCTCACTTGAACATGTTAATGAGATTACTTAGATATGTTTAAGGACAATAATGTATTTATTCAATTCGACATTGGTTCATTCTGCACTGTCAGATTATTAAAATCTGATTTAAACATTTGGAGATAATTGGAGCTGATCTGCGCTCCAGTGTCACACACATGCAAGCACAGATATATCCCTACAAACTATTGTTTTCATATCAGCCTAATTCATTTTTCACTACATTCTCCATCCTCAAACATGTGGACATCCGTAAATTTCAAGTAAGACATGATTTACACGCACATGCAAAGTCCCCAGCCGAGGACATGTTGCTCAGTAAATGGGGAATTTCTTTCGTTCCTTGTTGATAATTTAGTTACAAATCAAGCCCAGACTGTGAACATTTAACAACAGTCATTTGCATTCTTTGTATGGCAAGATTTAATTAACACAAGTGTGAAATATCACCTGAGAGCGTAGAACCATAATTCATAGCAATGTTAATGCAATTCTACTGTAGGCTATAACATCTTTATATGTCAGATTTTTTCCATGTAGGAAAGTTGTTTTATTATTATTAAACTACTGCAGATTTGCATTGTATGTGCGTTGTAATGTTGCAGCAAGGTAACCTTATTCTACAAAAATATATCAGGTTATATAAAATAGTTTGGTATCAAGACAAATAAAAATATAATACATTATTTATTTTTTATTTCTCAAAGTGGAGGTAAATAAGTGTGTTTAACTATGTGAACTTAAAAAAAAAATTGAGTAACACCCATACTTACAGTATTTCACATACAGTGCTGCAACTTAGCTTATATTAATTATAAAAATGTGACTCAGTGTGTGAAATCCAGGCTAAAGTCTCAAAATGTAATTATGAGATAATGATCATTTTAAAAACATTTAATAAACTCTAATTTTCTATAATTAATTTCACTATCATTTCAATCTTTGACCTCACTCAATCAGTATTAAAGATATCAAGGTTATATTTTCACACAATGTTCTTTATATTATGTAGGATGATTTAATGTACACTGCAAAAAATGACTTTCTTACTTAGTCTTTTTTTCTTGTTTTCCAGTAAAAATGTCTACAAATTCTTGAATCATCAAGATGGATTTTCTTGATGAGCAAACTGACCTAAGAAAATAAGTCTGGATTTAAGTAAAAATGGGGTAAGAAAAATGATCTTGAATTAAGGTTGACCTTTTTCTTAGTCACTCACTTCAAGATTATTTTTCTTACCCCATTGGCAGATTGTTTTGCTTGTTTTAAGCACAAATTTACTGAAATTTCATATTTTTTACTAAAGAAAAGACTTATTTCCTTAGGTCAGTTTGCTCATCAAGAAAATGCTTCTTGATTCAATAATGTTCAGACATTTTTACTGGAAAACAGTAAGAAAGTCATTTTTTGCAGTGTAGAAAATAGCACATCACAAAAAACAACTTCCCAAGTTTGTGTATGAGCGTCTGTGTGTGTGTGAGCCTCACATGAGTGCCTGGGAGTAGTTGTAATAAGGAGTGACACCCAGAAATCTCTGAACCTCATCCATCACTTTGGCTGGATCATTTCTCAACTGCTGTCCATCTATAATCATCAGCTAAAGGAAGAGAAAAACCGAGGATTGAGAATCTGTAAAATATTCAATACAATTCAATACAGCCCAAACAGATGACAGGTGTGCGTTACCTGGTTTGGAGGGTAGAAGGTGAGCCATCTCTCCAGATGTGTGGCGTAGAGTCCGGGTATGAGACAGCGGTTCTGGAGAGAGAGCGCAGCTCTGGTGAAGCGAGCTGGTCAGCAGAAATGACTTCATAGAAGCTGAACTGCAATGCTGCTGAGTCTTCATGAGCCCTTTGGTGCTGCCAATGAGAATAAAACAAATGTCAAAAATCCTCCTTTACAAAACAAGAATATATTTACACAATCAGATTTTCTGCCAGAAGTCACAACGGCATCATGGAACCTTCACCAGGGCAGCTCTGTTCCATACAGTGAAAGTAAATGGTGACCAAGTCTCCTTAATCTCCATCGTCTTAAACTGCATGGAACCAAAGCAACATTTTGGGGGGTGAACTATTCCTTTAAGCTTCATTCGACCTTAAATATTGCTATAATATGGGAGGCAAGATTGAAATCTTTCTCTTTTCATGGTCTCTTAGTGTGTATGTGGTAGCAGCTTCATGCTGTGCCCTTCTGTGCATGCTGTGGATGAGATAACTCTCTCTCTCTCACACTCGAGTTTACACTCAGTGATGTTCTCACTCACACCTACACATATTCAATCTCTCCACAATATCGCACATGAACATGTGTACGCTTGACTTCCATGTAAGACACCTACCCATAAAGACAAAACACACATGCATGCCTCGTAGGCTAATCCATAAAGGGCGTAACTTTACTTTCCTATTATTACAGAATGCATATAATATGCAATTTTTCTGAATGCCCGGATGACTTCATTTAGCAAAATAGGGTTGTGCAATTCATTGTCAACTGTCAATTTTGACAAAATAACCGAAGTGAAAGGATTATTATGCAGCTTATTATTACTGTAGGAAAACGACATTGAATCTGATTGGTTAATTGATTTGGTTGTTGATGTGTAATAGGTCAGTGTTGTACCTGGTACCAGCTGTAGGCCCTGTCTGAAGGGTTGATCAGTAGAGTGAGGATCTTGGCTTTGGGCAGGAGGGCGGCGGCTCTTTTAGGTGTGTCCTCAGAGGGAAAGTAGTTTGCACTTTTCTCAAACAGGAAGTCTGTACTGACATTAGAAGGTACGGGGAAAAACTCCATGTACCTTAGAGAGGAAAGCAGCTTAAAGTTAGAAAAAAACTCCCGTGTGAACACAATAACAGTCTGTCATCACACCCACCAGTCGATGCCTTTGTGGTAATTGTTGGTGTTGAAAAACTGAACTTCCTCGAATGTTTTCGCACTGGGGAAGTTGCTGGAGATGAAGGGATGCATGATAAGGAAGAGGTAGAGTGCTGTCGTGCCTGAAAGAGAGAGAGAGAGAGAAAGAGAGATGTGAAGGGAGGAAAGAGAACGAAAAAAATCATCGAGCCCTTCCCCTCTTAATGATGAAATTATATGTGCAGCTGATAGCATTCAAGAGAAACACTTTGAGCCTAGAGATTCGGCCCACAGACAGAGAAACTAAGAGACATGGGATCGATACACCATTTACCTTATAGATTTTTCTGTGTGTGCGTGTTGCGAGTTTGCGATACGGCAGAAAAGAAGATGAGTGCAGAGAGCAGAAGTGTTTAACAAGCCTGTGTCCTGACACCAATCAAAATCTTTCAGCCCAAAACAGCGCTCCGACTTTTCTCTTGTTCAACCTAGCCCCCTGGGGACCTGTCTGCATTGTTCTTCTCTAAAGCTGAACGCCCGTGGTTGCACTTTCATCAGTTTGAGTAACACGAGGTGAGATATGAAGAAGGATGAAGGGGAACAGCGGAGCGAGGAGATCCGTCTACACGCGCTGAGTTTTGAAGCTCCGCAACAGAAAAGACAAAAGGGGGGAGTTTTTGTGTGAGAGGAACAGAATTACCTGTTTTCTGAGGCCCGACCACCATGAACTTTGGCAGCCTGTCGCAAGTCTTTTCTTTGGACCAGATGTCCTTGTGCCGCTTGTCGTCACATGGGTTCTGAACACAAAATGTAAATGAATATGTTCAGGCTGCAAATTCTGTTCATATACAAAAGCAAACACAGACTGGTCTCAATCATAGAGGTTATATGGATCATCCTTGAGATGACTTTAAATTTTCATATGACAGATATTATTAGATTTTGTTGGATGAGGAGTTGTAGAAGGTCACAACAGGGTTACAGGGTCACAAATGTTCTTAACCAGGCATCGAAACATAACATGATCCAATTTGTTCTTGTCACAATTACATAATTGCATTTTATTTTAGAAAACATCCTTTAACTTGGCTATTGCATTTCTGTTCGAGTGTTAACAATTTTTCATAAATCACAAACAGTATATTTAGCCGTTTAATCTCTTTAATGTCTCCAGTAGTGATCCAGAGGGTCTATAGAAATGATATGGTCCGATTTCATGACTGACCTGCCATTGCGGGTCTCTCTGTTCAGGAAACAGTGTGAAGTACTTGTGCGCCAGCTGCAGGGGGGGAAGCGTGTGCAACCTCAGGTTTGTCCAACACTTGAGGAAGTTAGCCAGGTTTGTGAACGTATATAATCCCAAGCGGTCATTCCCGTAATTGGAGAGATGAGTCATGAATATACTGATCTGAGGAGACAGAGAAATAAGAGTTTATCATACATTCATTTTCAAGTCAACGGCCGTGTTGAATTTCCTCTAATATAAAGCTCCAGAGTGACAAGCGTGTTAGGAGTAATAGCACAGTGTTTCCTGTAGGTGGCAGTAGTGTGTATAATAACCTTCAGGTCATAAACCTTTGCTATTTGCATTTGTCCATAGGCGCGTTTATTAGTCGCATTTGTGTATGATTTCATTTGTCCAACATCTGTCGTAAACGTCCCACCAGATGTTGGACTTTGATTCGTCGCCCGTTGATAAAGGCTAATGTCGCCTAGCAACCCTATACGCCGCTAAGTTTTCCAGCTTCGAGCTCTTTATGGGGCGGTTCAGTGCACCCCCGGGGCACATTCAATTACCGCAGGGCGATCATATGCGTTAAGCCCAGCGGACGCGTCCATTTCGCGCAGAGCTGTGCTGTAATTCTGATGTAATCCACTAGAGTGAGGTCACACGCGGACAGCATCCGTGGAGATAGGATCAATACACTTAATGAGGGTCTGCTGACAGAACAGAAGAGACGAGTGGGAAAAAGCTAAGAGAAAAAGGAGTGGTGGAGGTTTATTCGGTCTCTATGCTTGAGTGGTTTAGTAGGTTGCGTTTGGAGAGGAGAGGGAATATGTGGCCTAGTTTAACACAGACACTCGCGCTGATGCTAGCATCGCTCGCTTCTACAATAAAACCATTAAACATGCATAAAGATGCAGGTACGCATGCTTACACACCTGCAAATATGACACTGGAGGGCCATGGTCTGTCAACAGTTGCACAAACTTTACTGTTGACCGGGCGTTTGCAAGTTTGTGAGACGAGACGAACTTTAGCGCTCTTATATTTAGCACGAAATGTGATATGGTGTATCTGCTCATTTTATAAAAGGTTAAGCCTGCACAATCCATTAGGACATGCTAATGGAAGCGTTTTATGATCAGACAGAATCTAGTTGGATTCTTGCGTGTAATGGACTCTAAATCGAGGCCCGAGTGCCGCTCCCTCATAGGGATGTGGTCGGCACGGCAACGGCAGCAGCTTTTGATTGATGGATGGGATGCCATGTGACCGTGAGCAGGGCGGGGATTATTTATGGGATAATGAGACAAGTTTAGCAGCTTCTGTCACACTGTCGCTCTTAACGCCGAACTGGCACAACACGCTGGAGTACATACCCAGCCGCTGAGTTCAATTTAACCCTCAGGAGAAAACAAATGGGACCTCTGATATTAAAAAGATGTCAGGCATTATAAAGTATCTTGGTGGGATTTTTTGTGGTGTATGTTCGACTTCACTCCACACACGTGAGAACACAAGCTTTCCCGTACGTACAGCATCAATCTGACCGCTGAACAAGTCCTGTTGTACAACAAACAGACTGATCAAGGTATGATTTATGCTTTGCTTTTACAGCAATCAATAAAAAACACATACACACACACACACCACACACACACACACAGACTTTGTAATACAGACACCAGAAAGCAACAACATCTACTCTCACACACACACACACACACACAGCCATGGGTCTTATGATTCATTTTAGCCAGTTCTTACAGGGCAGGGAGGGGAAAACAGAGAGTGAACACAAAGAGAAAGAGAGAGAGAGATTGCAGGTCCACAAGCATCTATCCTGCTTGTCCAACACGCACAAGAGAATGCCAGTACACAAGCTACCTTTTTAACTGCTAAATTTGGATTACCATTTGAAGATAAACACACAGATAGTGTGTGTGTGTGTGCGTGTGTGAGAGAGATAGATAGAGATAGAGAGAGAGAGAGAGAGAGAGAGAGAGAGAGAGAGGGGATCTAAAGGGTTCCAAACAGATGTTCCTTCTGGAAGAGGTTCAGGACCTGACAGAATTATAAATCACTAGCCTGGAAAAGGCATGAAAATTTAACCAGCCAACACACACACATACACACAAACACAAACAAGGATGAGAGACTCCAATTACCTCTGCTCACCTTTCACTGTGACTATGAGCATTACAGTGAGAACTCAAGGTGACAGAGACCTACACACACACACACACACACACGCATGTACGCACGCACACACGGTGAAAGCAAGTAAATTGTGTTTCTGTCCAGTTTTTCCTTCTATAACACTCAACTACATAAACTGAAATGCCTAGACTCTAGTTTGTAGTCAGTCAATGACTTCACAGACAGTATAGTTTTGAACAAAAAAATCACGTAAAACATTTAAGACAAGGCATGACATGGCATGTGTAATAATTCAGCAAATTCAAGTGAGATTGATAGATGGCTAAGAAAAGGTTTTAATCACTACAATGCTTATGAGCATTGTTCCATTATTTATCCATTATTATTATTTTTATATCATTACATATATACACCTTTGGAGTCCAACAATGAGTCCATGTCCAAGATAGTCTTGACCTACTTGGCAATGACTTGCTCTGGCCATGATATTAAACCTCCATGGCCTATTTAGCGAATTTGGTGTCAGTGTTGCTAAATGAGCACACGTTTTTGGTCATAGAGACCAAAAATATCCTTTCACTGTAATTTATTTGGTCCCTTCACAGTAGGGTTTACTAAGACCACATGCACACACACCTATTGTTTTACTTTATAAGACATTTATCAACTCAATGGATTAATTTGTAAAAAACATTTGATGGTTGTACAGTATGTGCTTTTTGGAGCAATACATGAACCAATGCAAATTGCACCCAATGGCTAACTCCACCCCTCCTTCCCCTACTCCCTTTTGAAAGCACTACGGTGGCTGACACAGAACTAAGATGTTGTCACGTTCCCTATCGATACTTCACTCGTGCTGCGTAGCAGGACGCTATGGGGAAAACTAATTTTTCCCTGATGACCGAAGCTTTTTAATAACGCAGTGAATACTGCACGGCCATTGGTTCGTTCAAAATAAAACTTTGAACCAATTGACAGCGAAGCTGCACGGACCTATGGCGATGGAGCCCGCCAAACTGGGCGGGGCTTATGGCTATATAAGCAGGCACATTGCCGTAGGGTCTTCAGATCTCTTCTCCTTCAGCGACAACTCTACCTTGGCTACTCGAGACTGATAGCTTCGCCGTCGAAAAGCCTTCGCAGCGGATTGGACCTCTCTGCTCAGCCTTTTCGCTGTCTCTAGCAGCGCCGGTCTCTTTCCCTGCCGCCATCCAGCAAGCTCTAAAAGACACATTTCAAATTTCCTGCTGCGTTGTTTCTAATACCGCCGCCGTCCCTGTCCCTCGTATGGGGTCTTCCTACACGCCGCTGATGGTGTTATCTGATGGGGTAATCCCACGCTGAGGACGCAATCAAAGAGACAGAATGCCCTCATTGCGAGAGAATGAGTCACTCCTCTCTGCACTCATGCATAGCTTTCTTTTCAGAGAGTGAATACATCTCTCGTGCCCTCCCGTTTTCTTCTTCACAAGACCCTGTGAAGGAAAAGCAGCGGTATAGAGGATCTAAGCGCTTGGGGAAAGAGCGGGCTCACGGCGCCATTGCGTGCCTTGCCTTCTCCACAGAGTGAGACTTCGCCTGTTTGCTTCTCCCAGCCTGACCAGCGTCCCTTGGCCACCGCGAGCGATATGGTCTCGTTTGGCGGAAGCTAATTTGAAGAGGACGACAGTATGTTGTAAGTGGCTTCAGATGCGGAGGAGCTGTTGGGCTCAGTGTTTGACCCCGCCACCCTGCCGTCTGCGGGGCACAGCGAGTCCAAGCCTGGTATAGACTCTAAGCAGTTTTGGGTCCTAACCAAGGCTGTGGAGGAGCTGGGCTTAGAGTGGTCTTCGCCAGAAGAATCCGCTCGCAGCTGCTTGGATGAGTGGTTCCTGCCGGGTCGCCGTCAGGCCCCTCGTCAGTGAACTTCACCACTCTTCCCGGAAGTTCATGAAGAACTCACCAGGTCATGGTGCGCCCCCTACTCGGCTCCTCTACGACCCTCTTCTTCCTCTGCTCTCACTTCGGTCAACGGCACAGAGGATAAAGGTTACGAGAGGCTGCCTCCCCTCGATAAGTCAGTGGCCGCACATCTGTGTCCGCATAAGGTCATTGGATGTACGGCAAAAGTGACCCACCCGTCTAAGCCGTGCAAGACGACTGCAACCCTAGCTGAACACTCATTCGCATCAGCCGGCCAAGAGGCTTCAGAGATTCACTCCATGGCAGTGCTCCAGGTCTACCAGGCCAAACTCCTCCAGGGAATGGATGACTCTGGAACAGACCCCGCATCTTTCAGAGAGCTGCAGGTGCGCAACAGATCTCGCACTACGCACCACCAAGGCCACAGCGTAGAGAGATCTTCGGCAAGGCCTAAGAAGACAACGCTCATTGCCCAGCTTACTTTTCGAAGGGCAGGGATGCCTTGGCCCACAACTGGCCCAACCTGCTCCTCTACGCTCTCCTCCCGATTGCTCTCATGCTGCAGGCGATCAGGTGGATCAGAGAACAGGTGCACAAGGTGCTGTTCGTAGCCCCACTCTGGAAAAGCCAGCCTTGGGTTGCGGAACTGTCTCAGCTGCTTGTAGCAGCCCCGTGGCCTATTCCCCTGAGACGGGACCTTCTCTCTCAGGTAGGCAACACGTTTTGGCACCCCTAGCCCGAGCTGTGGGCTCTGCACCTTTGGCCTCTTGATGGGAGCCTATGGACCTCCCCGGGGGTGTCATGAACCCTATCTCTCAGGGTAGAGCTCCGTCTACAAGACGGCTCTATTCCTTCAAGTGGTCTGTCTTTTCCGCCTGGTGAGCAGCCCGCAGCACAGACCCAGAATCCAGCGACATATCGTTGATACGGTCCTTCCTGCAAGAGCGGTTGGATAAGGGTCGTTCCCCTTCCATGCTCAAGGTCTATGTGGCAGCCCTTTCGGCTTCCCATGCCCCCATAGCAGGCCAAACGGTGGGTAAGAACAACTTGGTTGTTCGTTTCTTGAGGGGATCCAGACGGCTCTGCCCTAATCTCCCCCTCCCTGTTCCCACATGGGATCTGCCCACAGTGTTGAGTGCTCTGAAGAGCTCTCCCTTTGAGCCTCTGCAGTCTGTGGACCTCTGTCCCTTAACCCTTCTAGCTCTGGCATCGGTTAAACGTATGGGCGATTTACAGGCGCTCTCTCTAACGGGCTCACACTAGGTCACGGGACTGATTGTTGCTTTCCAACCGCGCTGGCATCAAGTACAATGTCATTGGGATGATTAACCGGACTGGACTACCTCTTAGTTTGGCCCTGTCCTCTCCCGCAGGGCTCCCCTGCTCCATACTTGGCCCTTGAGCCCCGGCTCCGGGTAAACTGGTGTTATCGTTCCTCTTGTAACACGCCGGGATTATACTGGTTCCCCATAGCGTCCTGCTACGCAGTACGAGTGAAGTATCAATAGGGAACGTACTTGGTTATTAACGTAACCTCGGTTCCCTGAGATACGGAAACGAGTACTGCGTTCCTGGCTGTGTTTACAAGCTGCAGCTGGTCATCGCTTCAGTTAAAGTAACCTGAGGACGCTACGGCGATGTGCCTGTTTATATAGCCATAAGCCCCGCCCAGTTGGGGGGCTTTATCGCCATAGGTCCGTGCAGCTTCGCTGCCATTGGTTCAAAGTTTTACTTTGCATGAACCAATGGCCGTGCAGTATTCACTGCATTTTAAAACAGCTTCATTCATCTGAGAAAAATTAGTTTTCCCCATAGCATCCTGCTACGCAGTGCTCGTTCCCGTATCTCGGGGAACCGAGGTTACATTAGTAACTGAGTATGTTTTCGCTTCTTTGGCGAAGGATATAATGTCTTCATGAAACACTCTGTAAAGCAGTTTGTCCGTTTAGGGCAACTATAGAAACATTTTGAATTCCATTCAAGGGGACCCGTGGTGCATGTAGATATAGAAATAGCTCATTCTAATGTAATAAAAACATATAACACTTCATTATCTAAGGTCTTTATACGCCTCTGAAGACATATTTATGTATATTGTATTGCATTTCTGTCAATAGATCCTCCAAAAAAATCTTTGGGATGACATATGGAATGACATGAGGATGAGTACATTTAGTGAGAATTACATTTTTTTTCCTAAAATGTGTTTTTGTGGGATTGACAAAAGTAGTATAAATATTCAAATACTACCATCCTGGTGTATGTATCACCTTAACCTCCCTTAAGCTAGCGTAGCTTAATAAGACTTAAAATCTCTCTCATGTACACACACATACAACGCAAAAATCATCGACTCACTTAACAGGACAGCCCAGCTGGAAAATGTTGTCCTCCAGCGAGCATCTTTCTCTCTCTTTCTGTCACGCATACTCTCTCTTTCTCATAAACACAAACAAAAACACCCTATTTTTCTGATTTGACATCCTTCCATCCTCATTACAGACTGTTTAGTTTCGCTAACAGTTATTGATTGAATTTTTCATCTTTTTATGAAGTTTCAACCTCTTTTCCTCCCTCTGTGTGTCTGTCTCTCTCAGTGTTGTGTGTTCTTGGTCCTCCATCCATTCATCTTAAGATAATTGAAAGTTCACATTAATATACATAATGATGTCAGCTGCATTTGGTGCTCTTAAAGAGACAATTCGCACAAAAATTGCCACCCAACTTCCATGCAAGCCATAATCATCACTTTCTATACAACAACAGTTCAGTGATCATGCTTTTAGGATTCTGTGACCCATATATTTATAATTCTACCATAAAAGTACAAACGACTGTTTTTAAAGTATATCAAATCAATATACGAAATCAATTCCTTTATTCTATAGTCAAATTTTTATGGAGACATACAATGTTTGTATGACAAACGGATCAATATTTAAGTCACGCCAGTGCTTTAACACACATCGCTTCAGGTTTTAGGCATCAATGACACTCAAAGTTATAGACGTCAAATCTGACTCGAGGCATCTAAGGGTGCAATATTTGATTTAAGACCTGGTGGCGGGACAGGTATATCAAAGCATAGCCTCCTCTTATGGTGTTATTATAGTGTTTTTGCTCTTATTTTTAAGGTATCTATTTCTGTAATAAATGACCATGCTCACTGTTTTCCGGGAGGGGAGGGAAAACAGAAAAGAAGAGTGACAAAAACACAGTGTTCCTTTGTAACAGATCTTCTGCTCTGTTAACCTCATGCTCTCAAACACACCTACTGTACACACACGCGCGCGCGCGCACACACACACACACACACACAAGCATACACACATCTTTTCAGGGAATGGACCTTAATAATGAATGGGCACAAAAATGAGTTTCCCTTAAAGCCCTCTGGACAGGGAGAGAAAGAGAGCACAATGCTTCTGCTGCATTTCTTTCTATTTCGATCAATGTTGTTACAATGTTTTCATTGTAATAAAATTTTTATCACTGCCATAAAATGTGTAATTTATGCGAGAGAAGGTATAAAAAAGAGAGCCAAGAGAAAAGCTGCTCATGTAACTCTACTGGGAAAGCATTGTGTTAACAATCCAAAGGTCATGAGTTTAATTCCCAGGAAACATATGTACAGATAAATGGCATAAAGCTTGTAATCCACTGTAAGTTTCTTTGGATAAAAGCGTCTGCCAAATGCAAAAATGTATTGGTAACTGTAAGAGAAAAGGCATGTGATGCATGCCAACAATAAAGTAAGTAGCGGAGAGTAGCAAGGAGTCTTCACTTCAGAGCTAAGTGATTCCTCTGAACACAGAAGAAAGTGACAGTGATTAATAAATCAGAGATACCAGGGGACAAATAAATATATGTATGTGTTGGACTTGAGACTAATTATGGCAGACGTGTGATGATGTTATTGTTAATGTGCTTCCACAGAGCTCTTAGTGCACTTCTGAATCTCAAAAGGAGGGTGCAACAATTGCAAAAGAACATTAAAACACAATATCATATACTGTACATACATATGATATTACGTAAGTTTCTTTATCAAGAAAACCAAACACACATTCAGCCACGAACATGCTAAACTCTCAGCACAGACATTCAGTTCTATGAAGCCATATACTGTTACTTTGAAATATTGTAGATGCATGACCATTAGGGTTGCCATTGTAAAATACAGGATCATTCTGTATTTAATGACATTTTGTGACAATAAAGGCAATTTTTACTTGAATTTGATGAAGAAATCTTGTCCCTATCAAATCAATACAAGCTCCCATGTGTCCCATGCACTTAAAGGTCCAATGTGTCATTTTTTTGGAGGATCTATTGACAGAAATGCAATATAATATACAAAAATATGTCTTCAGAGGGGTATAAAGACCTCAGATAATGAAGTGTTATGTTTTAATTACTTTAGAATGAGCAATTTCTATATCTACATGCACCTCGGGTCTCCTTGCATGGAATTTATAATGTTTCTATAGTTGCCCTATACGGACAAACTGCTCTACATAAGGCGTTTCATATACGTTATCTCCTTCACCGAAAAAGCGAAGATGTGACGACAGATTCATTCTGTGCCAGCTGCTGTAGTGCTCCGAAAGGCGGGGGTGGAGTGAGCATTTGGTTGCAATTCACAACCTCACCACTAGATGATGCTAATTTGTAGACACTGGACCTTTAATAAACAAGGACCTATGTGGAGAATAACTTGATAGCAAATAAAAACTCACATAATGTCAATACCAGAAAAGCTCAAAACAAGCATTTTGACGCACATGTAAAGTGTCTCATAGTAAGATTGTTCCTCAACAAGTTTCTCATTCACAAAAAAGCAAGGAGCAGGTTTTAGAAAGCATCATTTTTCATACAAACATGTTGGAGTGTCATTAACAATAAATATTCACAACATTTGGTGCCTCCAAATTCAGATAACCCCCCACATGAATAATTAAAACAGTGTTACAGCCTGTAGGCTTTGGCGAGGTATGTGTGAAGTGAAGAATTAAACAACAAACAAACTATAAAACACAACATTCACACCTCGGTATCTCCCGATGTTACTCATTTCACCCCTTTCGCTCTCTTTCTTTTCGTGTGAGTTTTTTTTATGATTGCTTGTAAAGGCACAGAATGAAAACATGAGAATACACAGTCTGCGATGAACTTCTTGGTATTTTTCAGGTCAATGCCGACCATGGGAATGATTCAACTCTAATGGCCTTTAGCTGAACGAGGAGACCCACTCCGAAGCTCTTACTGTATATACCTGCGTTCACACACACGTATGACTCTTTAAACATTTAACTTTTATACCTTATACACATAAGAAATGCAGAGGATGTGAGTTGTGGAATCAGTTCCGGTAATGCACAAATACACACTGCATACGCAAGTAAATATACACACACTGTTGTTTTTCATTTCACTGCTGATTCGAGCAGAGGAGAGATGCAACATAAGAAAAGCGATGCATGCTGGGAGAACAAATCTATACGAAACACTAACATGGAAACCCAGAGAGAGATAGAGAGAGAGAGAGAGAGAGAGAGAGAGAGATAGAGAGAGTGAGAGAGAGAGAGGTGGGGGAGAGGACAGGGGCAAAATAATGCAGAGAAAAACAATCCAAGGCCCTGATAAGGTGAAGTGAGAAGAGGCAACAGGGACTAGCAGTGTGTGTGTGTGTGCGTGTGTGTGAGAGTGTGTACAGTATGTGTGCCCACCATATTTCAGGGACAAAATTGAACCCCAAAGTGAGCAAAACCACCTTTCTGGGGTAAAACACTATATAATATATACTAAATAAAGTAAATACAAAATGTGTGTTTGTATATCTACAGTATGTGTGTATTACACTCACTGGGTTAAGGAGGACGGTGAGAAACAGTTCTCCTCCCCGTATACTTCTGTCAAGCTCTTTAGGGCCACCTGGATACTCCTTATAGAAGATGGTGTGGGTGAATAAGCCACATGTCTGACGGGGCAGCACCTGCTCAAACACACAAACACATCAGTATTTCTGTTATAACAAAGACTTTCCACTGACATTGTTGCTATATCCCAAAATTACGCCACACACAAACCTTTTGGCATTTTTATATTTTCATCAGTACAAACAGTGTGCGGTGTTTAGTATCTTTAAAAGTATTTGATGGTAAGAATTTTCAAAGTTGCCGTCAATACAATTTACACCAAGCTTGGTCCTTGCTAATGAAACCTATTTATGTCACAAATACACCTTTCTGTCATCTATCATGTCATACTGACAGTTTCGGTTGTACACATTCATTTTTATTAGGTCTGTGGTCCCATGTCAATGTGTCTGTATTCAGGTGTTGAGTGGAGACACTTCATATGATTCATTTCCTCCTGAATCAGCCAAACAGAAAACAGAAGCATTTCTCAGCGGAAAAAGCCTATCGCTTCAATAAGGAATGAGGCAAACAGCTACAGACAGACAGAAAAGAGTATGACAAAAATATGACAAATGTGAGAAAAATATCGCTTGACACAACAGAAAAGCTGTCTTTCTCTCTCTGTCTATCCCTGTCTCACTCATTTCTCAGCTAAGAACATATTACTCTAAAGAATGATGGGAAAGTAAACAAATGACACACAAGCGTATAACAAGCATTATATCTATGATATTTTGCTTGTTTCTCAAAGATAGTGAGGAAATAAAATTGTGACAAAATTGACATTCTGCTGTCTCCTGCTTCTCTTCTTTCTAGAGCAAAAATATCCATCTCTATGGAGTTTCAGAAGACATCTCAAAGCTGTCACAAACTGTTATTGCTTCTTACAGTGTTATTCTAGGAAAACTCTTGCATTTTATTTTGTGTTCCTTGAAAATAATTAACATAATTTCACTGTTTAAGTGAACACAGTAATATTGACTAAATTTTTTATAGAAAAACCGCCACAGAGAATATTTATTAGATTGCTTATTTTGCTACAGTAGATTCATTTTTTAGACAGTCAAAGACATCATTTTACGTTATAGGTCATAATTGTACATTACAGTATTAAAAATGGGTATTTTTCAAAAGGTTGTTTCAAAAGGTGTGGACTAAGTGCTGTCTTGTCTCTGCTTTTGCCATTTGACAGAGCCAAGAGCAGGTGAAGGCTAAAATCTGACAGTGCTGTGGTTTGCACAATAAGCTTTGTAAAATTAATCATTTGATAAAATGCCAAGAGAACATATTTAGCAAATTCTAGGGTAGCTTACTTTGAAGATGCTAAAATATACAGTAACATAGTTCTGATTTATTTAAGATGTTTATAATCACAACACAATTGCCAAAGTTACAATTGTGCTACTCCATAGTTTTGATGAGTTTACTATTATTCTAAAAGGTGGAAAAAACTTGTACCGGTAGTGTACTTTTAGTCGATGTCAACAATTTGTCCCATTTGTTTATATTTTATTTGGTTTTGAGAAACATCAGGAAAGTCAGAACTAAAATGAAACAGATCTCGACTGAATGTACGCAAGCAGAACATTGTTTAAGTAGTATTTACACTATGCTTGTTCTGTGTTCCGAGTGATTGAGAGAGGACTAGAGTCAGGAGGAGACAGACCGTGTATGAGAGAGAGATGGTACCTCGAGGTGCGAGTCAATTTCTCAAGATTGTAACAGTGTGTAAATATCAGAGAGGTAGATAGCATCCTTCGGTGAACCGCTAAAACAGCAAAATGTTTTACATTAACACACCCACTGTGCTCTAATGCGCTGATAAGAGCTTTCATCACCCATATGCTTGTTTTCTGACTGTTTGATTGAGCTGAAACAGATATTTGGGACTGTGTCCATCTTTCCATCGCACTTTAACTTAATAGCTTTTCCGGCTTTCTCTCTCTCTCTTAGATCCTTTGCCAAGTACTGTTCGGGCATGTGCGGCGATCTAAACTTGACAGACTCAGAGCAATTGTACTGCCCGCATGTGGCCTTGATTTAATATTTTAATCTACTCCATCTCCTAAAATTCAATTCCAGTGCAAAAGACTAAACTGCACGTCCCACCAGCGTGGCAGGAGAATTTATGAGGCTCAGTTTGCGTGCTCTTTCATTCCCGTTCTCATCTGCCCGCAAGCCTGCCGGCCTCCGCCTTCTTCTTCTCATTGAATGTAACTCGTTCGTCTTTACATTAACGTGGTGCTTTGTGAAGAAACTGTTAGCTCAGCATTGTGTTGTTGTGTTGCTGTATCTTTTAGAGCCCGTGACGGTCTGACATGTTTTTGTTTAAGCGCAGTTGATCCACGCTCATCACAATTCGGATCTGAGACCTGTTATAGTCACCCCGAGGAGACCTGGTAATTAGACCGCAGGTGTTGCAACAACTGACCCAAAACCTGTTTTGGTGCATCCACTAAAATAAAAGCAGAGATCTGGGCATGCAAACATCTGCTGTGAAACTGTCCAGAGCTTTAAAATCCCAAACTCTTTATACATTTGCCAGTTCTGGATACAGAAGCAGGGCCAGAAAAGGATGATCATGACCCATGACAGGAATTATATCTCAAACGCAACGGCCACAAAGCCACAGCTCTGACACTTTAAATACTGGAGAAATTATGATGATGACAGCTAAATTACAGGCACAACTTCGCTGATTTGTGTCAGGCCTGATGCTGTTCATTCTTTTGTACTGTGAACGAAAGTGACTCACTTTTAATTCACTAGCCAGAACAAAGAAAACCATATTAGAGTGGGCTGGTGTTTTAACAATAGAGAGTACTCCTATTTGTTTGTCTGGACTTTAAAGAGAAGGCACGCGTATTCATAAGCGGTGAATAAAGGGTGACTTCTCTCCTGCTGCTTCATCACACAAAGAAAGACTGAATGCTTGTGCTAGCCTAGCAGTACAGTGTGTGTGCACTGTTAAGAGTCTTTAAGCAGAAAAGAGGGAAAGAGACAGCAAAAAGCTATTTAGCAACACATTGATTAAAAGCTGTTGGGGACATCTAGTCAAAATCTGTGTGTGTTTGTGCAACTAATAGATCTTGCTGTGGTAAATGCACTATGGGGTATTTGATTTGAGACTGTGTGTTTTTGGTCTGTGTGTTTGGGTTTCATTGATTTGCTACACTAGCTGTTGCTTGTATTTTAACTATTTTAACAGTTTCTTGCAGGCAAGACTGCAATGTGTTTTTGTGACACTACCGGTGAGACGAGGCCCCGCCCATAAGCAGTGACATAATGAATTAAAGTTTGTAGAAGATCAAATCGAACTACAATTTCAGTCCAGCAGTAGCAACTCAGCTCTCTGCCTCTCACCAAAAATGAAAATTCTGTTGTGAATAACGCAACCTAAAGTTGCTCCAAACCAGTATCCTTTTGTCAATGCGGCACCATTGACAACCATAGTAGTAAAAAAATAAGGCCAGAGCTTTCCCTATCCAATCTTTTTTTCGTTTTCAAGGTGTCGTCTCAAGAAATATCTGCGTACACACGAAACCGCTAAACTGACTCAAAACGATGTAGTACACACGCCAAATCAGTATGTGGCGCTGTAATTCTGCCACAGAGATACACTATACACGGAGAAGAAGATTAGGAGCATGCACATTAACTTTACATGCTGGGGTGATGACATCATCGTTTCAAAATATATACGGATAGGCTGTACACACGAAAACGCAAGGGTGGTGTTTCAGATTTATCCACTCTGGGACCCGGTTGCAAAAGATAGCAGTTTCAGCCACACTGGTTTCGTGTGGACGAAATGCCGATACGATACAAAATCTTTATGTATACAGCTAAAGGCGTCTCCGTGTGGATAGCCTCTAAAACGGTGGTCAACGGTGCCCCAGAACTGTTTGTTTTCCTAAATTCTTCAAAATATCTTCTTTTGTTTTCTACGACATTTTTTTGACTACTTTGGTAGTCAATGGTGCCTCAGAAATCTCAGTAGTTAACATTTTTCCAAATATATTCCTTTGTGTTCATCAGAATAAAATATGTATACACGTTTGCAACAACTTAAGGCTTGTCCACACCGGGACGATAATCGCGCGAGCCAAGTGAACGTGCAATTTCACTCCCTGACATACTGTAGATGGCGCTATATGAAAAACAGAAATACCCCGGTACCCAAGGTGGCGCCGCACAATTTTATGCTTCTGACACTCGCTTGTCACACAGAAGAAGAATTAATCTTGGTTGCTCTTCATCAACTCGTGCTCGGCAAGACCATTTTGTGCTTGAGAGCCACCAAGTTGTGTTTTACTGTAACTTCAGCAGCTCCAGGCACGTAAACAAAACGCAATCTCATTGGTTGGCCAGTTTTTAACGCGGCCAACAAACCAAAAAAACAAGCCAGAGCGTTTTTTTTTTATGAAGCTTTTACGTCTGCCGGTGTGCAAACTCATATTGGCGCCTTTGTTTAGTAGCTCGATTATCGTCCCGATGTGGACAAGCCTTAAGGGTGAGTAAATGATGACGGAATTTACATTTTTGGGTGAACTGTCCCTTTAAGTTCAGCTCTTAAATATTATATTCAGTTGCTAAAACATTATGGAGCTTTGGTCGTGTGACCATGTTTATGATAAGAGTCGCACCATGATGTTATTGTGGATGAATCCTTTGCGATGACGTGCAGGTTTTAAGTGTGGGTATTCCTCCGTACTGGTCACTCGTATGCCCCAAGCTTTCTTCCAAGCCTCGTACAGCTGAATATGGACTGGATACACACCGGAATGATGAGGGGCCACTGCATATCCCAGATCTACTGGAATACCGTGCTCCTGTAACACACACACACACACAAATTCATAAATAAATTGTCCAATGCAAAACCAGTGAAAGTGAATGGGTTCTGCCGTTGTTCGGTTACCAATATTCTTCAAAATATCTTCTTTTGTGTCCTTCAGAAAAAAGAAAGTCACACAGGTCTGAAATGACTAAACGATGGCAGACTTTTCGTGTTTAGTGGCCCCTCTTTCATAACAGGCTAGGAAAATACCTTGTACGCCCCAAGAGTACACTAATCAAGTTTTTTATTCAACGATGATTATTTTTATACACATAATGCTATTTCTGGCTCTCTCTGTCACACACATTCACCCTTATCTGCAGAGTTATTCAGAACTACTCAGAGGTATTGATTCAAGACTTCATGATTTTTATGAGAAATCCATTTTCATTTCACAATTCTCGGGGAGACCTAATTAAAATCAGATAGGTGAGATAATACACATAAAGAACCGCTAAGTCGATAACTGTATTTCGAGGTGCATTCTCAAATATAACTTCCATACCATGAGGATCTAGTAATCCACTGAATTTCCGTAAAGAAAACGCATGCACGTGTAGGAACACGCACACACGCATCACCCAAATTCACGCACATGTGTGCTGTGTTGGCTTAGCCACAGAGCTCTTCGATTTAATCAAGCCCCCAGACCAATAAAGGCAAATCAAAGCTGTCTTTTCTAGATGATCAAACTTCTGCTGCTCGCAGGCCAATAAAATTATCTGTCAGCTCGGGTTTGAGCTGACAGACATGGGTCTGTTTGACTGGTCGCGCAAAGTCAAGAGCAAGCTAACTGCTTGACCTCGGTTACTCCTCTAAAAGATTTCTGTGGGAAATCATTGAAGTTTGCCAATTGTCATCGACTGCAGATGCCACTGGCAGCTTTGAGAAGAGAAAATGTAATAAGGGAGAAACAACACACACAGTGTGTGTGAAAGACAAAGATTAGGCTGCAGGATTTCTAACATGTCATTGCCTTTAAGTTATATTGTAGGCACGGGGCTCAACAATAAAGACAACTTAATTGTTGTTTTCCCTATTGAGTCTCTGCTCCATTGACACATTTTTTTATATTTGTGTTTTTACGTTATGCTTTGCAAACCTAAACATTTATTTTTTGTGATGCGTTGTTGTTGAAAATGTTACTCTGTTATCTTGCATCTCTCTAGCTCAGCTCGATGGCATTCCTGGTTTCGATTCACATGAAGACGTTTTGAATAAAATATTAATATTCTCAAAATTACAAGAACGATTTGTGATAAGAATTACGGGCTAGAAATTAGCCTATGAAATCACTAAATGCCATTGTGTGTAAGAGTGTGTATGAATTATAGTTGCCATAGAATTGAAATGTACTGTAGCTGTATTTTCAGCTTGATTTTTTGTAATGAAAACTAGAGCAGAATACACATTTGAGTTTGGCACACAAAGTTCTCTTTACAACTTAAAGCCATTAAGATGAAACAGTTAACAGGGAGAACTACCCAGATAATGATTATATGGACGGATAAATTAACATTATGAAACAGACTACTGTTTCCAAAAGTGCCTTGTTGAACCTGATTTTTAGTCACATTTTAATGTAAAACCGCATTTGCATAAAAAACTATTAGCTTAACTGCTCAAGCCCTCAACGCATGGCGCAAATTTGAATTAAGCTGGCGGTTATGTTTCCAGACAGAGAGAATGTTTGTTTGTGCTTTTCAGCACGGGCACTTTACGGTCTGTAGTTTCTCACATTACGGTGGCTTTTCTAGCATCCAAACAGCCAAATGATGGTGATACTAGGCCTAATGGTTCTGGTGAATCCGGATAGCTAGCGATCAGGCAATGATCTACCTTTCTGTGCATAGATCATCAATGGTAAATTCCTGTTGACTGGCATTAGGATGTTAGGAAACATACTGTATTGTTTGGCATGAAAGCTTCTGCATACAGTTCATATAGATTGTAGGGATGCAACAATACAGCTCACCCACGGTTCAATATGAACCTCCGTTTTTCACCCACGGTGTTTGGTTCGGTTCGGTTCTATGCTTATGTGACAGGAATCTACATTCAATGACAGGAATCATTTTTTTACAGAAATTCTCTTTATTTTATTTTATTTTATTTTACTTGACTTATTTTATTATCTTTAAGCAAAAATCAACTTGTTCAAATTCCTGGTGTATTGAATAAATGTAAAGATTTACACTGGCAGCTCACAGCAGTTTTTGGTTTACTGTTCATCAACGTGCCAGTAAAATAAGCTTCTTGAATAGGTTTTGCGCATCAGAGTATTTCAAATAACGTAATGCAAAACTTGGGTTTGCTGTAATGGAAGTAAACGTGCGGTGCAAACGTCAGCCCTCAATAGGAAGGGCCAAAGATAATATATTAACAAGGTGCGCTACTGCCAGTGCAATAAATTGGAAGAAATGCAATGCTAAATGGCTGCCTGGAGGCGCTGCTGCTATGACGTAAATAGCTGTCCGAAAGGCCGCCGAGTGGCATGACTTTCGTTAAATGGACTTTGGCATGGTGCTGTAGACCCTCTTTCTGCATGTGCTGGGTGAGAGCAACGCAAACGTGCTGCTTTCGTATGCAGTGTATAAATACATTCTTGATGTACCAAATTCGGATATTATCACTTTAGTACAACGGGCATACAATAAACCCAGCCCGCGTCTGTTCGTCAGCATTATACTCAACATCACATTGCTTCTCGTGTTGCAGGGAGCCTCGCTTTACCGCCGACCACCACTTGTTATTAGATATTACTCGTGGGGATGCGTTTATCTATCTCAGCGCACAGACACACAGACAGAAACGGACAGAGCCAGTTCAGATTGTTATTAAGCGCACGGAAATCATTTAAACGCAAAACCGGAAAACCGCAATTTACTTACACGTATCAAACTGTGGAGGTCGTACCGACCGAATAGATTGAATTGAAATGATGCATGTTTTGATGTGTGAGTCAGGCTTTAATTTTTTTTTCCATTTTCCTTATTTTCACAGAACATTTAAAACAATGGCATCACAATTCTGAGACAAGTATTAAGTATACTAAATATTATACTACTTATACTATGCACTAAAAGTATGTACTGTTTATGTTATGGAAAAGTATATACATTTTAGCGCATAGCAAGACAGTATGCCCGCACTGGGACATACTAACGCAAAACGGAAGTGGCCGTTGCTGCCTGGACGACACTGTGATCATTGACAGTCACAACCATCAAAAAACAGCTCTTCTTTGCATTTAAGTATTTATTCATTCATTATTTCTTATGTGATGTTCATTGAAGCATCTGCATTTTATTAATGCAGTGGAGCAATGCTAAGCTCCGCCCTGGGTAATATATTAGCCGTTAGAGTGTCCATTGTTCTGCACTTCGAATTTCTAACGGAAGTAGTAGACCATCCGGGAATCTTTGGAATACTATTTTCAACATACTACGATTTGGGACATACTAATTCTACTTTCGAATACTATTTAGCAGGGGTTTTCAACCGGTGGTCCGCGGCCCCCTGGTGGTCCGTGGCGGCATTGTATGTGGTCCGTGACATGCATTCCAGCCTACCTAATTTCACTATTAAAATCACTTTTTTTCCATAAGTTATTTTTCCAAACATTTCCAGAATATTTGCGCATTGGTGTGAATACTAAATTTAATGAAAATATTTAAAATAATTTGAGTTTGAGTTGAGATTCAAACTGACACAGGATAGGCTTGCTTTGCACCTATCAGGTCTATCTTATGCTTTGCTAACGTTGTGTTTTGCTTCCCCAAACGTCATATACGTACATATACGTCCATACCAGTGTTGCCAGGGTCGCGATTTTCCCGCACAATATGGCTATTTTGAGAATGCAGTTGCGGGAAAAATTATGGAGCAGCGGGTTGCGAGTTTTGGGCTACTTTCATATGTACTCATGTACTGCGGCCGCCAAAATGTTTATTTATATTCTAAGGATAAATGATAATTGATGCGTTTCTTATTGTGTATTCAAACTCCGAATGAATACCTGGCAACTCCAGGACCAGCCCGTTATCAAAAGTGTGGAGAACGAGTCTGACAGACAGGCTACAGTACAGGGAGGAACGCGGGAGCTCATCTCAACCAAAGAGGAGAAATTAGCGGTGGTATTAGACACAGTGTATCCGAATGATGTTTTTACCAATGTTTCGTCAGGTGAATGTCACGTTGCACAATGAAAGAAATCACTCATGACATGAGTGTACAACACTTGATTCTCCCGGCTGCCAAATATCACGTTTGAGCAGCGCTATACGCAGTCTACAACAACTAAAACATTGATGTGCTTGTACACATTATATATTATGCAGTAAATGTAACCATCCTTATTTCTTAAGCAAGTTTCTGAATGTCTTACGAAGAGAAAACATGTTCCCTTTCTGTCGGTCTCTCGACGTTGTGTCGAGAACGACAGATGGGTTCGCCCTTGAGAACCAATCAACTCTGACTACTATAGAAAAGGCCAATGAAATTTGGCGAATGAAATTTGCATGCCGGGCTCCGCCCCCCGGATATCCGGTATAAAAGGAAGCCGGCGTGCAGCATTCATTTACCTTTTGTTCTTCAGAGCCTTCGCTCATGACTACGAACAGAACGAATTCTATGGATTCTTCTTCTTCTTCTACATTGCTGGATCTACGACGTGTAGCAGCGGATCGTCCCTACCTGCAGCGACCTTCCCCTGGGCGTCTCGGCAGTTCCGGAGGTGATAGAGATTTTTTTCTAAAAGGTCCTTTTCAGGACTGACTGAGCATTCTCCAGCGCGGCATGTCCCGCTGTTCTCTTGGGTGCGGCACCCTCATCGAGGAGGGGGATGGACACGATCGCTGCATTAGGTGTCTGGGCGTCCAGCACACTGAAGCAGCGTTCGTTGACACATCTGCCCGCACTGCGGGCAGATTGTCATTCAGAAATTGCGGTCACAGGTGGCTGTCTTCCTACGGGAACCAGCCACCATTTCGTCTGCTACCCGGGCGTGACATCTGTGGCTACGGCCCCGATGACCACCCACGTTAGCAGCGTTAGTGATATGGGGAACTCTGCGAACGTAAACCCGCCAGCCAAGTGCTCACGGGCCGATCGCACCCCGATTCGCTCTTCTGAACGTTCCCCAACCGGCGGTGGCATACCGTCCGGATTCTCACGCACACACTCGGAAACGATGTGTGACGTAGATGAGATGTCGCTCGCAGCATCGGAGGGAGATTGGCATCCGACTCTGACGAATCCGAGCTCCACCCCCAGCGGTCGAGTTCAGGAGGAAGCAGAAGTGATGTCATCCGTGCTAACCCGGGGATATGTGGTTCCTGAGGTCGGAGCGCGGTGCAAACCGCGCCCACCCCGGGTGCCATGTTTTTCCCGGGGGTGCATGAGGAGCTGTGTAAAACTTGGAGCGCTCCACTCACGGACCGTTCCGGTGAAACCAGCTCCGGCTCCCTTACTTCCCTCGATGGTGGGGCAGCCAAGGCTACGTCGAGATCCCCCGGGTGGAACGTCCGCCTGCGGTGCACCTGTGCCGCGGACGGCTACCACCTGGGGGGAATCGGCCACGCCTACCGTCCAAAGCGCGTAAGACTTCGGCACCACTGGTGTCGAAAGCTTGCGATGCCGCGGGCCAGGCTGCCTCCTCTCTCTATGCCATGGCCATCCTGCAGGTCCGCCAGGCCAAGGCGTTGAGAGAGCTCCACGAGGGTAAGGCCGACCCGGGTATAATGCAGGATCCGTGCCGCCGCTGACAGCGCTCTATGGGCGACCAAGGCGGCGACACGGACCCTGGGTCGGACGATGTCCACGGTAGTGGTCCAGGAGAGTCACCCCCGGCTTTACCTTGCGCAGAAGAGTGACACCAAGGAAGTCCGCTTTCTTGATGCACCCATCTCGCAGGGTGGGTTGTTGGTAACACCGTCGAGGACTGCGCTCAGCAGTTTTTGACGGTGAAGCAGACAGTGGCAATTAGCCACATTTTCTCCACGCCGCGACTCGGCCGCCTAGGCCTCCGAGATCCCGCGTGACGTCTGCTTCCCGGCAACCCAGGACCCCTTCGACATCGGCTCCGGTTTCTGTGCCCCCACAGGCGGCACCCCGGAAGCGGAGGTCGAGGGGGAAACCTCCACCCCGTCAGCAACCTTCTCCCGAGAGGGGACACTGACGGGAAGACCCCAAGGAGAACAACATCGGGCCCGACCTTCACAGCCACGGCTCTGATCGGTCGGTACGGGACGGCTCCTGCCTCGTCACCAAAGCCGGGCCCTTTTCAGGGCCTGGCGCCCACTTACTCGCAGAGTTTTTCCGTTCTCCCGGGTGTACTTACAGCCGATCGCACACTCCACTGGACTGTGCCCGGCGACCCGACCTTACGCCCTGGCGAGGCGTTGGGTCGTACACACACGACAGCTGGCACCACTCTCAAATCGACAGTGCGTGCAGCGGTCCCGCCAGGCAGGTAAAAAAGGCGGAGCCAACCTTCCCTCCGGGGACCCCCCGTGACAGAAGGGTAGCTCCGCCAGCCGACGAACCACCCACCATGGGAATGATGAAGCAGACCGTCCCCTTGGTCACCCTGTCACAGTCCCTGGGAGCTCGAGAGCTGCCCACACTGTCTCGCTGACTAATGAGGGCGGTCCGTCTTGGTTACTCGATCCAGTTCGCCAGAGACTCTCCCAAGTTTCGGGGCATCATCTCTCCCTCTGTCAGAGGCAGGGACGCCTCCGGACTTCGGGTAGAGGTCACCACCCTTTGGCAAAACAGGCATCGAGTTCGTCCCTCAAAACCAAGATGTTCAGTGGGTCACGACCCGCACTTCATCGTTCCCAGGAAAGATGGTGGGTTGCGCCCCATAGTTCTGCGTACCCTGAACAAAGCACCTTCACAAAGCTGCCGTTCAGGGTGCTCACGCAGAGGCGCATCCTGACATCTATCAGGTGTCAGGATTGGTTCGTGGCAATCGACCTGAAGGACGCTTACTTTCATGTCTCGATTCCCCTCGACACCGGCCGTTCCTACGGTTCGCGTTCGAGGGGCGGGCATATCAGTACAGAGTCCTCCCTTTCGGTCTGTCCCTGTCTCCACGGGTCTTCACGAATCGTGGAAACCGCCCTTTCTCCCCTTCGGGAAAAAGGTGTGCGGGTACCAAACTATCTCGACGACTGGCACACTCGCGAGATCTGTTGTGTACACAAAGGGACCTGATGCTCCGGCATCTAGATCGATTGGGATTTCAGGTCAACCGAGAAAAGAGCAAACTCTCCCCAGTGCAGAGCATCCTCTTTCTCGGTATGGAACTAAACTCTGTCACCATGACGGCGCAGCTGTCCGCAGCACGCGCCCAGTCAGTGTTGAACTGCCTGGAACACTTCAGGCAGTCGGCGGTTCCCCTGAAACAATTTCAGAGGCTCCTGGCATGGCGTCCTCCGCGGGGGTAATACCCCTCGGATTGATGCACATGAGACCGCTCCAACACTGGCTACAGAGTCAAGTTCCGAGGACAGCGTGGCACACCGGCAGCAGGCGCATGGTGATGACGCCCTGCTGCCGACGCACCCTAACCCCTTGGTCTTCCATGACCTTCCTCCGAGCGGGGACTCCCCTCGGGCAGGTTACGAGGCACGTCGTGGTGACGACGGACGCCTCGCTGCAGGGTGGGGGCGCAGTGTGCAACGGGCACGTAGCGGGGCGCTGGACGGGCCCCTGTCTGCGCTGGCATATCAATTGCCTAGAGTTGTGGGCTGTGCTGCTTGCGCTGAGAAGGCTACGGCCTCTAGTGCGGGGCCAGCACGTGGGTCCACCTGGACAGCACGACAGCCGTAGCGTACACGCCAGGGTGGCGTACGCTCACGGCAGCTAACACGACTTGCCCGACGCCTCCTCCTGTGGAGTTAGCAGGTGATCCGCTCCCTGCAGGCCACACACATCCCAGGTGAACTGAACCAGACAGCCGACGCGCTCTCTCGTCAGTATACGCCTTGCGGAGAGTGGCGACTCCACCCCCGGTCCAGCTCATTTGGGTGCTGTTCGGACAGGCAGATAGACCTCTTTGCCTCCCACGACACCACCCATTGTCTGCTTTGGTACTCCCTGACCGAGGCCCCCCTCGGCACGGATGCCCTGGCGCACAGCTGACCACGGGACGGGCGGAAGCACACCTTCCACCCCAGGCCTCCTTGCACAGACACTGTGCAAGATCAGGGAAGAGGAGCACCAAGTGTTATTGGTTACACCGCGCTGGTCTAACCACACTTGGCTTCAGCTGATGCTCTGGACAGCGACTCCCCCTGACCCATTCCTCTGACAGAGGACCTGCTCTCTCAGGGGAAGGACACGTTCTGGCATCCCAGATCAGACCTCTGGGAAAACCATGTCTGGTCTCTAGACGGGACGAGAAGATCCTGAGATGGCTACTCCCCCTATACGGCTGAGACCATCACCCAGGCTAGGGCCCCATCTACCAGGCGGTTACACGCCTCTAGACGGTGCCTCTTCTCGTCCTGGTGTCTTTCTCAACGAGAAAGACCCACTGAGGTGCTTGATCAGGACTGTGTTCCCTTCTCACGAGACTGGAGACTAACATCTCCCTCCACACTGAAAGTGTATGTAGTCGCTATTGCCACTCATCACAAATCAGTTGATGGAAAGTTTCTAGGGCAACACGACCTGGTCACCAGGTTCCTAACGAGCGCGAGAGGGCGGAAGCCGCCTCATCTCCGCTCCATACCCTCTTGAGACCCTAACGTGGGTCCAAGAGCCCCCAGAGGCTCCGATCTTCCTCACCTGAGTAAGACGGCCCCCCCCTGTGGCGCTCGCTTCCTTCAAGAGGGTAGGGGACCTCCAAGCATTCTCTGTGTCCCCGGATTGCCTTGAATTCGGCCCTGGTAACTCTCACGTTATCCTGAGACCCGGGCCCGGATACGTGCCCAAAGTTCCCACTACTCCCCTTCGGGACCAAGTGGTGAACTTGCAGGCGCTCCCCATCGGGGAGGAGAAACCCCATCCGTGTTGTGTCCTGGACCGCACGCAGGGCTTCAGTAGCTCTGACCAGCTCCTTGTCTGTATTGGAGGACAGCAGAAGGGGAAGGCTGTCTCCAAGCAGAGGTTGGCGCACTGGGTCGTGGATGCCGTTACGACGGCATTCCGATCTCAGAATCTCCCATGCCCACTGAGGGCTTACTCCACACGGGGTATAGCCACCTCCTGGGCACTGGCCAGAAGCGCCTCTCTAGCAGACATCTGTAGAGCTGCGGGTTGGGCTACGCCCAAACACCTTCGCAAGGGTTAACATCCTTCGCGTAAACCCGGTGTCAGCCCACGTCCTGCGTGGCGACATGTAGGACTGGCATCCGGGGGGCGTATGCCTGCGAAAGCATCTTCCCACCCTCCAAGAGGTTGGGTCAGTGTGCTATCTACCTTTCTTCTTACCCAAACACATGGCTAAGAAACTGGTACCTCACCAACCTTCCTTCTTACCCAGACCTGGTTAAGAACAGGCATTCCATCCATCACTAAGCAAGCACCCCTGGGGCTTGGCTGGGCAGAGCAGCCTTCCCCCTTAGGCCGGGATACCATATGACCTATCACAGATAGTTCTAACCGACCTGGTGCTATCAGACGCAGTATCACCCCCCGCCGTGGGCTGTTCCGTCTGCTATACCCTCATGACAATGGTTCCCACACATGGTAACCCATGAGCTTCCCCAGGTGGACCTCCACCTCGCGGTGAACTACCCAGTCCGCACGTTCCATGCGTTCTCCTCCAAGGACGAGACCATATATATATCTCCACCATATTCCTCCCCACGGGTAGGAGGTGGCCTCTGCAGCGCTTCTCTGATTAAGAGTTGCGCTTTTCCCGGTGTAAACCCGAGCCGGACGGCCTCTCGCCTATAGAGAGCTAAGGCCCCGTCCGAAAGGTTACCGGTCAGGGCTGTACCCATCTTTCTCCAAGAAAGCTCTGGAACCCCCCGACCACCACACTGGAAGGTTACAAGTTTCACGAAAGGTTCGAGCTGACACGCCCAGGCTTGTTACCGTCGCTTCGCTGAGATTGTGACGCGATACAGCGTTGTGGCGTTTTCCATAGGCAACCCCATCTGTCGTTCTCGACACAACGTCGAGAGACCGACAGAAAGGGAACGTCTTGGTTACGTATGTAACCTCAGTTCCCTGATGGAGGGAACGAGACGTTGTGTCCCTTATGCCACTAACACGTATCGTATTCTGCTGCAGTCGTGAGAGGCTCTCAGGCTCTTCAGAACAAGAGGTAAATGAATGCTGCACGCCGGCTTCCTTTTATACCGGATATCCGGGGGCGGAGCCCGGCATGCAAATTTCATTCGCCAAATTTCATTGGCCTTTTCTATAGTAGTCAGAGTTGATTGGTTCTCAAGGGCGAACCCATCTGTCGTTCTCGACACAACGTCTCGTTCCCTCCATCAGGGAACTGAGGTTACATACGTAACCAAGACGTTTCTCGTCCATTTGCGTGCGTGGCAGATGTGGGATATTTAGATATATAGAAGGGACACTCCACCCAAAAATTAAAATTCTGTTATGAATTACTCTAGTTGTTTCAAACCTGTATACAATTATTTGTCCGGTTGAACGCAAAGATATTTGGTAGAATGTTTGCTGCTGAAAATTCTTTGGCATCATTTGACTACCATAGCAGAAAAAAATTAATGGTAGTCAAACATGACCCAGAATTGTTTGCTTTCCAAAATATCCCAAAACGTATTTTGTGTTCAACAGAACAAAACGATATATACAATACCCAGGAAACCATTCAGATAAAAAAATATGGCAATAGAAACGTTTTTAGGGAGTTGTTAACTTTGATTCGACACAGGGAAAAAATTGGGCTAGTTTTCAGTCCTTTTGGGCGGGTTTTGAGGGGTTATGGGCATATAATTAAATATTTCTTGGACCTGGCAACCCTGGTAAATACACACACACAATAGTGGGCCGCCGATTACTTGGTAGTCAGAATGGTGGTCCCTGGCACAGAACCAGTTGAAAACCCCTGCTATTTAGGACTAGTATGCGGACTGGGATGCAGCAAATGACTTTTATACTCTACAAACTATTATTCTATCCCCAAACCCTTATGCTACCGCTGAACCTAACACGCACACAAACCTTTCTGTATTTTTACATTGACAATTAAAAAATCATTTTGTTTGATTGAAAAGCCAAAAATCTCCACACAAGGTCAAAAATAATCATTATTGATACATTTAGTCCCCAGACTGTAGGACCACACACACCCACTCGCTAAGCACCTGATAAAACATGTATAATTACCATTAATTACAAAGTAAATGATACATGACTGAATGTTGCGGTTATGGTTCATTGAGAGAGTATTTCTTTGCGTAGAATGACAATTGGATAATGGTTTTGTTCAGCGGTTACGTGTGATTGTGCGAGTGGTGTTGTTTTTCTCACCAGAGCGAAGTCTTTGTTTAGAATCATTTGTTCCATCAGAGAGGACTCGTTGTGGAAGAGATGAGGCTGCATATGACTCCACATGTGAGGAAACCACCAGAACTCATCCACATATTTCAACAACAGGTCATCACCATCGTCTTCCTCCTGTGTACCTACACAGATAATATTATTAGCTTAATGGGTCTACAATCAAGGGCTGTTTTGGATTGGGAACTTAAGAAAATACCTTCCCTCAAAACACACCATTTCACAACTTCACTAGATTGCTTAAAATAAATACACATACATGCATCACAGAAATAGGAAATAATGTTAATGTTATTTTTTTCCAAATATTAAATGTTCTAAACCACAAAATGTGCAAATTTCTATCACATTTTAAATGAAATTTGACATGATATAAGCAATATGACTTTGTTAAGTCTAATTTTGGATACACTGGGAACTACTCATTATTTAAACATATTTTCACTATTGATCTTTACCTTACAGTTTTTTTCACAAATTATCTAACATTCCATATTAAGCATGCTTTTTACTGACACTTGTGTCTCCCTGGTTACCAAGTATACTTCATTAGAGGAAAATTTGTGGGTTGGCTGGAAATGATACTACAACGGAGACGGTCTAAATCGAATTTCAAATGTATAAATAATGTATAAAATGTGTGCACAATAAATGTTTAAATGTCTTCATTTTACTTTTCAAGGTTATTATCACTTTAAAAATTTTTTGGGGGGGATATTTGAAGAATGAAAGTCTAGGTTTGGAACAAGGTTAAAATACGAAAAAGGCAAAGTAAAAGAAAGTAAAAATAATACTGTACTTCTTTTCATCAGAGAGCACATCTACAAATTGTCTGATTTACACTTCTTTCCCCAGTCAGCTTGTTTTGTTGGTTGCTTCACAAGGTCTCTTCCTTTTTAAGTGGGTGATTCACTTAATTTAATGAATCCAAACAAACACAGTGATATATATACATGCACATTAAAAATAGAAAACAGTAACATGATGAGCCATGTAACTTCATTGTTGCCATGGAAGAGTTCTGTTTCCATGCCAATCAGAATATTACAAAACGTTGTTGGCAGGCATTTAAAAAAAAATCATATTAGAACAAAAATAGTTTTCTCCAAGTCCTGTCATGTTTATTCATCAGTTTATCATGTTCATAATTACCTGTATGGAAGAATTTCCCAGAAAATCCCAAGTTAAAGGTGAAGTTTGAGATGTACGACCTTAAAACATTCTGTGTTTCCAGAAGAGCCTGAAAAACAAAACATTTAAAAAATGTTATACTCCAAAAATGACACAGTACAGATTAACATGATTTCAGTTTTTATCAGATCTGTTCCACAATATAGGTCTATTTATCTAATACACTCATGAAAATATAGGTGCTTCACGATGCCATAGAACACAGTTTTTCTCTACACAAAATCTTCTTTGCAGCGAATAAAGGTTCTTCAATTCAGATTATAAAAGGTAAGAAAGAGATGGTTCTTTGATGAACCAAAAATGGTTCTTCTATGGCAAGCACCTTTTTTAAAAGTGTATTATTCAATAAACCACAATAAATAAAAACGATATTAAAACCATTATGATATTCATTATGATATTCACGTTATTAATTCACATCATATGTGTTCATGGTCTGTGAAAGGTTTGGCTATAGACGTTAACAACACTCAGAAGCACTTTTAGTCTGTAACAATACACAAAAAATTTAACAAAATAAAACCTAGAGAACATTTAGAAACGAATCAAATTTTATACAAACATCTTATGTGGGGGAAAAATAAAATAAAAATAGAAATGTGGTTTTGGACCAGTGTTGTTTAAGTCTGGCAAAATGGTCTATAGTTTCTGAAATTCTATTTTTTGACTGATTTGACTGAACTGATTTGTTGGTCCCTCAAATTATATTGTGCTTTATATCTCTTTACATCAACAGGTTTGTATTAGTGTTAAGTTTTGGGTTGGCAGAAAAAATGGAAATCAGGAAGTGCTTCTAGACCAGTGTTGTTTAAGTCTTGCAAAATGGTCTATCGTATTTGAAAAAAAAAAGATTTTGTAATATAGTGAACCTGTCAACTAACTGATTTGTTAGTCGCTCATATTATATTGTGCTTTATATCTCCGACTCTTTACATCAACAGGTTTGTAATAGTGTTAAGTTTTGGTCTGGAGATGTCTTTACTAATACTATTTACTATAGTAAAAACAAACGCGTAAGTGTGTGTGTGTAGGATGTGATCGATCTTTGCTGAATGAGAAATGGCATTTGGGTTTGGCAGGTGCCTCATTGCAGTAGTTTCAATAAAACAGTCTCATATATTTCTAACCAAAGACACCATGCAAATACAATCAATAGCTGTCTGACAGGTGACAGTGAGTGTGTGTGTCACTGGCTTGTAGGATATATGGTAATATCACAGAAGGCAGGAAGGGGCGTGTTGGCTGACTTAGACAGTGTCATCCAGTCATTACTCATAGAGCTCAGGAAGATATGCTGACACACTCAAGCAAACACACTCACGCAGACAAACGCACACACGCCAACGGGAGCCAGAAGACAGGTGTAATATATTCGATTTTATCCTCTGGTGAGAGTGTGGCAGTTATCCTTGATGGCATTTTCATAATTAATTCCATTTACGTTAAACTAAACATCACCAACAAAATCAACACAGGTACTCACATCCTGGTAATCAAATCAGCCCTCCCGCACGAGGGGACACCGGCGAACGTGCGCTTTGCATCGTAACCTAATAAAGTGGCATTTTGATTGAGGACTCATTCATTTAAAATGATCTGGCCTCACAAGCCAATGACGTCTAATTCAATGTTCGTGTCATAATGCGATATTAGTAAAACTGAAGCTTTTGATTAGACTCATTTATGCATATTGAGAAGGGCGAGTGAGTTACGTGTTTTCTGGGAATACAGGACAGTGTTTGATAGCTCAGGCAGACAGGTAGAAACGGTAACTAAAGGAGAATAGGACTATTAAGCTTTAGGTTTTCAAGTAAGAGTACAATAATGTGTGTTTTCAGGTACACTAATGTTTGTGAATTGTATCTTTGAAAGTTATAAATCATTATCATTATATTTGTGTGAATGCTTTGGGTACACAAGTAAAAGCAATAAAACCACATTAAAGTTCATACAGGTAACGGTACGGTGTTGTGATGATAATACATCAGTTATTTAAAAATGTAGGATGAATTTAGATTGATTAGACCAAACAGTTTTTCATCTCAATATCAAAGCACCCCACTCGGAATTTACTCTATAATTAAATCGTTGAATTGGGGCAAGTTGTCACAGGTTTGAATTTAGCTGAAAAGCTCATAATACACTGTGATAAATTGTGATACTGTGAAAACATGATCTATACAAAATCTTTTTTTTCTGTTCTAAATGGTTCATTATGTTTTAAAGCCAAGATTTAGCAGTATGTGTAAGTATTTCAGAGGGGAAAGTGGAAGTAGGAAAGAGAGATTTAATGTCGATGTGGGAATATGGGATTTTTAGAATCTGACATCATAAGATAACAGTTCCAAAACTGGAATATGAAGAGATGGGAGGTGAAGGAAAAGATGAGAGACTGAACCTGAAATGAATGACAGACTCAAAAGAGTGAAGTAGGATATTCTAGGAAACAGACACAGAGTTTCCCTTTCCATCAGCAAGCGGTGACACGTAAAGATGCGTCCATAAAATGGAAAGTTGTTCACAAACCCAAAATGGCAACAACTAGGTCTGAGTGATGTAGCTTTAGCTATATCATTTATTTTACAACATTTTGGCGCTATTCAAAATATCCAAAATCTTGCATACATACATTTTTAGCAAATCATTGTTATAAAGGGACCAGGATCACTTCTGAGTATTGATGCAAATGAGTCAATAAATCAGATTGTTTAGTTAATTGAAATAGTTTAGGGAAAAAAAGCTACATATAAGTAATATAAAAAAAACTGTGATAATGCTTGTATATACTTATTTATATATTTCCAGCACACATGTTAAAAAAGTTCAACTGAAAATGCAACAAACTGAGCTGGATTAATTATTTAACGGTTAGGTTTTAAACAGCTCTGTCTTAAATCGATTCCTTACGTTTACTGAGCACACTTCAAAAGACTGCACATGAATCATTAATGCATTAATAAGCCAAAGTAGCTGCTTCATAATGGCGTCATAGTTCTGATGTTTCCCGTCAGCTTGAAATTCAGTGTGCGCTGCATCAGAGCAGAAACTGTTTATTTTGAAGCACGATGAAAATGTTGGAATCTCTAATTAGGAAGCAATCTGTATTTATTTGTTTTATTATTACTGTTACAGATGTACCCAAGCAGTACATGTGGCTGGATCAACACCCTTGTTGGTCTCAAACAGTGGGTTAGATTTATGGATATGCTGAGCACTGGGCTTGGTCTACATTGTTATTTCTCTTTACTAATATACTGTCATTTTTGCTTAGTATTTTATCCAGCATATACTAGGTGCATGATAGTACTCAAGTAGAATTCCACACTCATTTAGAAATAAGGGTACATTAGAATTTAAAGGTATAGTTCAATCCAAATTTGCCAAACTTCTCTCATGTGGTTCCACGAAACAGAAAATGAATATCTTTCACTTAGTCATTGTGTCATTGGTTGACCTTAAAATGCCTTTAATGAATTCAAGTAGTAGAGTCGCTAATTTGAATTTATTATTAGTTCTGGCGTATAAGAAACTGCATACAGGTACGCCTCATATCACCAAAGTAGTAATCAGCCAAAGTAATCAGAGCGTTGCATGATACTGTTTCTTCAAGGAAAATGCATTCGTCTGACTTTTGCTCCACGGACATTTAATCAGTGTTCTTAAGACGTAATGGAGAGATGTATAATTAATTTGTTCAATTCAGGTGTACAGAATGAATGGACAAAAGAACTTTCACACTCATTTTCCTTCCATAAATTGGACCATATTATTTAAAATATAATTAAATAGTAAAAAAAAAAATTTGTAGGTATGTTTCCTTGAGGCAATGCTGAGTGACAAAAGAGAGAAATTAAAGAAAACGATTTCTCTGTGACTGAATCTAATAGAACTGTCTACCAATTCCAAGATTTTATTTTAACTTTATACTAATAAAGCAGATACTTTTAATAGATAATTAAAACAAGCAAATAAACAACTGCACAAGTTAAATGCAATGTTGGAATATATAGCATTTCTATTCACAATTTTAATTGACAAAACATAATTTCAGCAATACACTTATATATAATATATTTTTAATGATCTTAATGTTATTTTTTTTTGCTACTGCACTCACGACAAAAGAGCAAAAATGTATTATAAAAAAGTCCAGTTAAAACCCGCATCTGGGGCACCTGTAAAATACTGTAAAATAACCGTTTTGTCGGTTTTCGAGTTTTGTAAATTTGCAGTCTTTTTCTGTATTTGTTTTTTTGCCAGTAAACGTGAAAAATCTGTAAAAAAAATACCGGTAAAATTCTGTAAAATTACAGCCTTTTTTCAGTGTAAATTCTCCACATTTTTCAGGATGCATCATATTGCAATAAAAAAAAAATTATGTGTCCATTCAATCCTTCACTATTAACCCATTTTTTGCCATTTATTAGGCATAATGTGTTTGCAAAATAAAGAAAATGTGTTTTATTACCCTAAAGCATCATTTTGTTAACAAGAGGTTAAAAACAGCACAGCCACGTCTCACATGTTGATTGCACAAAAGATCATTCCATTCACTTCCCCATAACTTAAGCGTTCCAATATACTCAAACATTCGACATAACTCATATTTCAAGTGGAAGACTGCGCATGCGTATGACGCTTACACAGCATAAACAGAGTGTTATTTTATCCAGTCAAAGGAAAAGATAAGGCACATTTTTCTTTACGGTGATTTGACGTGCCCGCAATAACACTACGCTGCATTTTCGCTATCGTGGTGTACCGTATTACCGAACACCCGCACATGTCTAAGTGAGGTACAGAGGGATTGATCTCCAGAGTTAATCAGATTGACTGCTTTTATTAGACTGCAGAGAGAGCAAATTATAGTCAAACATTACAACCACAGCTGTGCTTCATTTCATTATGCGCACATGCACACAAGCCTCTGGTGAGGGATAAACTACACAAATCCGCAAGAAGAAAAGCGTATGTTTATCCCTCATCCTTTATATCTTTTTCTTGATATCTTTTTCCCTCCAAGCTTTCTGTCCTCTTTTTTATCCTTTTGTAAAACCATTTTGCGCTTTTCGTCTGACTGTTCTCCTTTGTCTCCCTGCTCTTCTTGTGTGTCTCTGCTGACATTGAGGGCCGATCAGGGAGAAGATAGAGTGACAGAGATGCATGTTAATGACCTGAAAGCACTGATCGATCCCTCACAGGGGAGGGATAGAGAGAGAGAGAGAGAGAGAGAGTGCGAGAAAGAAAGTGTAAGAGGAAAGGAGAAGGGGGCCTGTTGAAATGCTGACAAATAGCTGAAGACATATGGGTAGGCAAGAGACGAACCTCTCCCCAGAGAGAGAGAGAGAGAGAGAGAGAGAGAACGATAGTTTAGTTGATCCACGTTTCTAAAATACTAAACCGAAATCAACTGTCTCTATCCAATGAAACACCTGTCTGTCCATCTTTCTCTCACCATGTAGTGTGCAAGCAACACCAAGATCTTGGGTTTGAGTTCCAAACTGATCTAATATACGTCGACGTCACTTTGAAAAGACGTGTCCGACCATTGTTATTCTGTCACTGGCTATCTCCCCTTAGCGAAAGACACACCTTAAAATATGTATGTATGCGCAATGCAAAATATCAAAGCAAGATAAATCTCACAACTCAGTTCCCTCTAGCAGATCCAGCACAGTAGCTACAGGTGTCGTTCATCCCATTAACTACATCCAACGTGTCCCCAACATTTTTTATCAATCTGTCCATCTGGTTCATCTCAGTTAACTAATCTGTGTTTAGCGATGACTATATAAACCCATAAATCTCAACAGAGTCTGTTGCAGATCAAATCTACTTATTAAAGAGGGACTGTCCTTATGTGAGTTCATGTGTATGCATGTGTCTGCATGCACAGGGGAACCAGAAAAGGCTGCACATGTAATATTTATTGGACATGAAATCATTTCTCATTCCCAAGGCCGTGAGGAAAGCGAGCATGCGCATATCCATGCCCATTAATCTACCTCGGTGAGGTCTCATTCAAAGCATATGGAGGAATTAAATACTTATCACTGTATGATGAATACACCTCTGTACTCATATAGTTTCTTTATTTTATTGTCAAACCTGTCAATCATACTTGTGCGTGGACATCCACAACATGTTATATCCTGAGTGACAGACCTGATCGAGGGGCAAAGGATTACAGGCAAAAAGCCCACCGAAGTCTTCTGGATGATGTAGGTGTGTGTGCACGTGTGCTGTTGGCGACAAATGGACTGGCTAATAACAGTTCCTACGGGACAAAAACCATCTCAATGGGGCACGTGTGGGCTCAAAAGCCTAATCTTATTTTGAGCTATAATACATCTCAGGAGGACATTTCTAGATATGTAGACAATATAACTGTTGAAATTTACAGTAATAATCACAGAGATTTACATTTTATGCATTTGTCAGACGCTGTTATCCAAACCAACGCACAACACATTCAAGTTCCCCTTCAGTCGGTCTCTCGACGTTGTGTTGAGAGACGACTGGGGTTTGATCTTGAGAACCTATCATCTCCGAGAGGAATTTCTAAACGCCAATAGGATTGGCGAATGGCACGCCCACGCCAGTCTCCGCCCCGTACATACGGGTATAAAAGGAAGATGGCGGCGGTCATTCACTCACCTTTTGTTCTTCGGAACTGTTTTGCACTATATGTGGCAAATTTATTTTCTTCGAGAGAGTCTTTCTTCTCCTGCCGGCGCGACGCGGAAGCAGCGGATCCTTGGTGTGAAGACGGCCTTCCCTTCGACTTCCCGGCAAACTCCCACAGAGCCTTTACTAAAAGAGCAAATTTCTACAGCTGTGAGCATGGCCGGAGACGCCGAGACGCAGATCCACGCGGAGGAAAGCGACCCCCCGCCAGCGAGCTGCAAGGAAGGACTCCCAGCGGCCCTGACGGGACGAACCCGGGGAAAACATCGGGCCCGACGTCGGCCATCCCATCGCCGAGTCGGAACGAGACGCTGCCTGTCGCGTCTCCACTAAGTCCGGGCGCCTTTTCAGGGCCCGGCGCCCACCTCCTCGTTAAGAGAGTTGTTTTCCCTGGGTTTCCCTCTTCCACAGCACCCTTCGGCGCGCAGTGGCGAGGATGGACGGCGCGGACGACCACAACCTCCACGCGACAGGTAAGTCAGCAGAGCCGTCAACCTCCCAGGGATCCGTCCCGGTGCGAGGTGACCGCTCTGCCAGCCACCGAACCAGCTCTTCTAGGTACGGTGAAGGAGATCGTTCCTCTGACACCGTTGGCAAGGTTCTTGGTTGCGTGGAAAACGCATACCAGCCCGTCACGGTGGTTAGACCGAACGATCCATCTCGGTTATGCGATCCAGTTCGCCAAGCGCCCCCCGAAGTTCCGGGGCATTCTGTTCTCCTCAGTACGAGGAGAGAATGCCCCCGTGCTTCGGAGAGAGGTCGCAGCCCTGCTGGCGAAACGCGCGATCGAGCCCGTTCCCATAACCGAGATGTCCTCCGGGTTCTACAGCCCGTACTTCATCGTGCCCAAAAAAGGAGGAGGGCTGCGCCCTATTCTGGATCTACGCGTCCTGAACAGGTACCTGCACAAGCTACCGTTCCGGATGCTGACTCAGAAGCGCATCTTGGAGTCGATTCGGCACCAAGATTGGTTCGTGGCAATCGACCTGAAGGACGCGTACTTTCGCGTCTCTATTCTTCCTCGACACCGACCGTTTCTACGGTTCGCGTTCGAGGGGAAGGCGTATCAGTACAGGGTCCTGCCCTTCGGTCTGGCCCTGTCTCCGCGGGTTTTTACAAAACTCGCCGAGGCCGCCCTAGCTCCCCTCAGGGAACAGGGCGTGCGTATACTCAACTATCTCGACGACTGGCTTATTTTGGCACACTCGCGAGATGTGTTGAGTACGCAAAGGGATCTTGTGCTCAGGCACCTAGACCGTTTGGGCCTCCAGGTCAACCGGGAGAAGAGCAAGCTCTCCCCAGCGCAGAGCATCTCTTATCTCGGGATGGAACTAGACTCTGTCCGCATGTCGGCGCAGCTCACTACCGAGCGTGCACAGTCGGTGCTACACTGCCTGGCACTAGTCAGGCAGGAAACAGCGGTCCCACTGAAACTATTTCAGAGGCTCCTGGGGCGCATGGCGTCCTCGGCCGGGGTAATCCCGCTCGGGTTGATGCACATGCGACCGCTACAGCACTGGCTTCAGAGTCGGGTTCCGAGGACGGCGTGGCACCGCGGCACAAGGCGGATTACGATCACGCCCCAGTGCCGACGTACCCTCATCCCTTGGGCAAAACTGTCCTTCTTGCGAGCGGGGGGCAGGTTTCGAGGCGCGTCGTAGTCACGACAGACGCCTCCCTGCAGGGATGGGGGGCAGTGTGCAACGGGCACGCAGTAGCAGGGCGGTGGACGGGCCCCCGACTGCGATGGCATATAAATTGCCTAGAGTTGCTGGCAGTCCATCTAGCACTGAAGAGGCTACGGCCCCTAGTGCAGGACAGACACGTGCTAGTCCGGTCGGACAGCACGTCTGCCGTGGCGTACATCAATCACCAGGGCGGCATACGCTCACGGCAGATGTCGCAACTAGCCCGACGCCTCCTCCAATGGAGTCAGCAGGTGACCAAATCCCTGCGGGCCACATTCATCCCGGGGAACCTGAACCAGACAGCCGACGCGCTTTCTCGTCAGGGGACTCCCCGTGGAGAATGGCGACTCCATCCCCGCGTAGTCCAGCTCTTATGGGAGCGGTTCGGGCAGGCTCAGGTGGACCTGTTTGCCTCCCTGGACTCCACCCATTGCCCGCTTTGGTTCTCCCTGACCGAGGGCACCCTCGGCACGGACGCCTTAGCGCACAGCTGGCCACGGGACAAGAAGAAGTACGCCTTCCCCCCAGTGAGCCTCCTTGCACAGACCCTGTGCAAGGTCAGGGAAGAGGAGCACCAAGTCTTGTTAGTTGCGCCGTACTGGCCCAACCAGCCTTGGTTTCCAGACCTCATATCTCTGGTGTCAGCTCCCCCTGGCCGATTCCCCTCTCGAAGGACCTTCTTTCGCAGGGGAAGGGCACGGTTTGGCACCCCAATCCGGGCCTCTGGAACCTCCACGCCTGGTCTCTGGACGGGACGAGGAGGGTTTAAGTGGCTTGCCTCTGGCAGTCCAAGAGACTGTCATGCAGGCTAGAGCCCCCGCCACGCGGCGTTTATACGCCTACAAGTGGCGTCTCTTCTCGTCTTGGTGTTCCTCCCTTGGAGAGAACCCACGGAATTGCCCGATCGGGTCGGTGTTGGCCTTCTTACAGCAGAGATTAGAGAGTAACCTCTCCCCATCCACCTTGAAAGTGTATGTAGCCGCTATTGCCGCTCATCACGATCTGGTGGAGGGTAAGTCTCTTGGTCGACACGACCTGATCATCAGGTTCCTCAAGGGTGCGAGGAGGGTGAATCCACCTCGACCGCGCCCTATACCCTCTTGGGATCTTAATGTGGTCCTACAGGGCCTGGCTATGGCCCCGTTTGAGCCCCTCGGAGATGCCTCTCTTCCTCATCTTACGATGAAGACGGCGCTCCTGACGGCGCTCGCGTCTATCAAGAGGGTCGGGGACCTACAGGGCTTCTCCGTGTCCCCGGGATGCCTAGAATTTGGACCTGGTAACTCTCACGTTGTCCTGAGACCCAGGCCCGGTTACGTGACCAAGGTCCCCACCACTCCCTTCCGGGATCAGGTGGTGACCTTGCAGGCGCTCCCCTCCGGGGAGGAAGACCCAACCTCTGATGTGTTGTGTCCTGTACGCGCACTGCGCCTCTACATAGACCGCACACAGAACTTTAGGAGTTCTGAGCAGCTCTTTGTCTGTTTTGGGAGACAGCATCAGGGGAGAGCTGTCTCAAAACAGAGGCTGGCGCACTGGATTGTTGATGCCATCTCCTTGGCGTACCAATCCACGGGCCAACCATGCCCTTGCAGTGAGAGCCCACTCCACACGGAGTATGGCCTCCTCGTGGGCGTTGGCCCAGGGTGCCACCCTGGCAGACATCTGTAGAGCTGCGGGTTGGGCTACGCCCAGTACCTTCGTGAGGTTCTACGATCTCCGAGTGGAACAGGTGTCAGCCCGTGTCCTGCTAGGATAGGGGCCGGCATCTGGCCTGGACGTACGCCTGCGAAAGCGCCTTCTCCCCTCTTCAGGTGAGTAACGTGCGCTATTTGCCTCCCTACTATTCCCCCCTTAGGGTGAAGTATAGGCATTCCATCCATCACTAAGCATGGCATTTGGTAATAGATCGGGCGGAGCGATCTGTTGGAACCATGTCCAGTACTGGTAGAGTCACCCCTAGTCAGGCGGACCCCTATACTTGGACTAATGCCCCATACGTAGTGACTCCCCTACTGGGTAGTCCCGTATGTAGATTCTTCACGTTTTCCCCTATAGGCGAATCTGTGACCTCCCCTCCGGTGGCTCTCCACCGAGTATACTGTCCCCCAAATCGGGTTGACACATTCCTGCATGCGCTCTCCCCAGGGGAAGACCATGCCTTATACCTCCACATGTACCTCCCCACGTGGCAGGATGTGGGCTCCGCAACACACTCTTCAAGAGAGAGTAGTGTTTTTCCCAGTGCGGCCCGGAAGGGACCTCGTTACAGGGGTAACGCCACCTTCCGTGATGACCGTCAGTAGAAGCTTCTTAGTATGTCTGATACGGAATCCACTGGAAGATTACATCTCGCGATAGCGCTCAGTCTTGACTCGCAAGGCCAGTCACTGTCGCTCCGCTGGAGATCGTAATGCGGCGTAGTGCCGTGGCGTGTGTATACTTCCCCCCCAGTCGTCTCTCAACACAACGTCGAGAGACCGACTGAAGGGGAACGTCTCGGTTACGTATGTAACCTCGGTTCCCTGATGGAGGGAACGAGACGTTGTGTCTTCATGCCACACCACTGCGCCGACCCGCTGCAGTGACCAAGAGACTCTCTCTCAGGTTCCTCAGCACAAAAGGTGAGTGAATGACCGCCGCCATCTTCCTTTTATACCCGTATGTACGGGGCGGAGACTGGCGTGGGCGTGCCATTCGCCAATCCTATTGGCGTTTAGAAATTCCTCTCGGAGATGATAGGTTCTCAAGATCAAACCCCAGTCGTCTCTCAACACAACGTCTCGTTCCCTCCATCAGGGAACCGAGGTTACATACGTAACCGAGACGTTTTACATTTTATGAATATGCATGTAATTATTGGTATATACAAAGTAAGGAATCCTAAATGACTGTTGAATATTGCATAAAGTAGCACAAATTTGACATCACTACATTCATGTAGATTAGAAATGTACAAAAAAGTTAACCTTTGATAACAAAAAACAAGTACAGTATGTGTAATATTTGTTTAAATGTATGGTGACTGGGTGCGTACATTTCCATGCAGTTATGAAAAAAAGGATTATTACAAAAGTATTTTTATACGAGTCAAACAAGTTTCGTGTTAATTAACATTCTACCCACTTATTCTATTTCTATAGTGTATTGTAGGTGTCCGTATGCTCAGAAAGAAATCAAAGTGATCATATTTACTTTCATCATGCACAACTAATCAGATTTAAAAAAAAATCATAATCTTTCATCAAAATGTAAATGTACTTGCTTATTCTCTAATTTCGATTTTACTTTTCTGCTGACATCACTTAGGCTTTAAAGCCTTGTGGATAATATTAACCAATAGTCAAATGGCTATTAAGGAATTGATGCCTTCCCAGGTCTGGTATTCTGCTATGGTGCGTCTACTTTTCACCATCCTAATTTCTGATCAAGGTCAGCCCAACGTTTTGAATATCCTTTTTACTTAAAAATGCATTTTACAAAAGCAAAATGGATGGCAGACAGCAATTCCCACTGACATTAAGGGACTTCTTCATAAGTCAGAGATCGATAGCTACATCAGAAAATCCTCCAGCTGGAGAAAACACCAGCATTGCATTACGTGTTGCCATCTGCCTTTGCTTTCTGTGGCACAGGAGCATCATTACAAGACACACCCACCTTCATTTTATATAAACAAATCCAAGCGATTTTATTGGGCAAGACCTGGATTAGAAGGGACATGAACCTACACGGACACAGATGGATTTTTTAAGCAGGCTGGGGGTGAAGCACAACAGATTCGTATTTGGAGGACAAAATGAAAGGAGGAAAGATAAGCAATACTGGCAAAAATAAATAATCCCACACAAATGCCAAACATATTGCTGTCACAGCAACAATCCCCGATGATCATCTTTCTATCTTTCCCCTGACCCCTGTCTTTGTCTCACCATGTTTATTTACTTCATGTGCCTCTTATCAGATGTCCATGTGATCTTCTCAGAATATCCAAAAAGCAAAAACTGATATTCATACATGATGTGCAAGAGGACACGGATGTGTGCGTTGTTGGTGTGAGCGAGACGCTGAAAGCCACAAATGCTCGGCAACCTGTGTAGCCCTTTACGACAACACGCATTCAGCAGCTCCATCTAACTCAGGGCAGAAATATCATTGGATCAATACTTGCTGAAAATAGGCCTGCTGTGTGAGTTTTTCTCTGGTTGGTTTGTATTTGACCTCTTGAAGCTCAGATTTAAGATTGGACTGATGCTTCAGTTTCAATCTACTCTAAATGTGTCAGGTGAACAACTTTTAGCTATTCCTCTCGGCCAAAGACAGTAGATTGAAAACCGTGATGTTTTTACCTTTTGTCATTTAAAGGCAAGTTGGCGTCACTTTTAAACAACTAAATGAACTCTGTGTCTGTCATTTATAACAGCTGTACATAATAAAACACAGACAGGGTCTCCAAAGTACATCATATTTGACCTAGGGGTATTTCTGATTGTTTTTCCATGAATACTGTACATATAAGAAATGTTGAGACTCCCAGAAATTGAGCAAAAACTAATTTTAGATCAATTAGACAGAAAATGGCAAAAGTAAAAAATCATTCTTGCTTTGTCATTGATAAAACATGTTGATAATATCAAACATCAAAACAACAATATCATGCAAAAATGCCAACTAAACATCTCATGTAAAATAAAAGCAAGCACAAATTCAGTACCAATCTTTTGTCATTTTCCTGTTTTCACGTGTTTATATGCATATCCAGGGGTTAAATTGGGATTTGTAATGTGCCGGGGCTCTGTGGGGGACTTTGAGGGGTACAAAGCTTATTATCTTATTAATAGACAAACTGTTATATGTAAATTAAGAGAGCCCAATGCTATGAACAATAAAATGCTGATCAAACTCTAGATGTCCGCAGTTTACAGAGCTATACATGTAAGAAGAAAATCTTTCTGTGGGCCTGCGCCCTTTCCTTGTGTCAATATCGAATATCTTAATTTATTAATGTCCACAGAATTGTACATATGACCAGTGTATTACTAGTCAAAACTTCACAACATCATAACATCCAATGACAACTTTCACAATGATTGAGATGAACCATTAACTTGTGCATCATTGCTGCCGCACACACCATGAACAAACCGCTTTAAATGCTTGAATTTGACTAAAATTACATCATTTGGAAGTCGAGCCTTTCTTTCTGTTCACAAACAGCTCATTATGACTTGAACAACAGTGCGCACCGGACGAGAAGCGGCGTCGTGCGCCATGTCTACAACTCGTAAATAGGCAGTGCGCGGCTGGGCACTGCAGAAAGCAAACACAAGCGCGCGCAGACAAGCGGTGCGTTCCAAACAGAATATGTCTCCCTCCGAAGGGCCCTTCAGGAAGGGGACACCATACAAAAAGTCACTCCAAATAAAGAGAAAATTACGCTGTTTTTATTGTTCTTTTTGCCAAGTGAAATTTTAAACGGACAATTGCATTTTTCCCTTCAGAGCTTACACATCAAGAGGTTTACTCTTTGAAGAGAGTAGGGCATAGAGATGATACACTCCCCCAGCACTCCAACTTGTTTTGGAAAGTCTTCTCTAATTTTGGATCCCTGTGACGTCACATGGATCCTATTCCTTTTATATTTGCCAAAAGCATGGCAAAGGCGAAAGAGCTCGGCGACCACGAGCCAACAGACGAGCGAGACCCGCTTACCATCAAGGTTATCTGCACTGCGTCAAGACGGGCTTCGCTGCAGTTCGTTATTCTTGCGATAGTGACGTTTAGGTGTGTCTGTTTAATAACAGCATTTCAGTGATGGATGTTATATAAACGGTGGATATAACGCTGGATTTGGAGATCGTTTGAAACTGATAGATGTCACGGTCCCAGTGCTAAAAAATGCCGGACATGAACTTCACGGGGTAGGTCAAACTAAATCATACGTCTGTGTTTTGTTGGCAATCGGCGAGTACGTGCATTATGTACAAAACACGAAGGGATGATGTGTTGCCTGCTCGTGCTGTAGTTCCGTCCCACTCTCCCCAATAGTCCCACCTCTAGCAGCTCATGTTTTTCCGAAAAATAATCGTACAGCTGTATCTCTCTTTTATAAATTTGATCAAACGAAATACTTTCGAAGATACGACATATGCAATACTACTGTATAGGCACTCAAGATTAATATGAGATTGGCAGAAACTGCCAGTGATATGCGATCTTTAAAACTTAAGATTTATACTGGGAAACAGCAGATTTATACTGGGGCACATGCCCAGTAAAAGGGTTCTAGCGACACCCATGGGGTTTATCACTTTAGAATGGAATGCAGGAAAATGATTTCTGCGTGCCCGCTGTTAATGTACGACTGTGAGTTGGGTTACTACGTTGCAATGCATTATGCAACGGTTGCATAGATCCGTTTTTCTGCGATTATCAATGTAATTGCATTGTATACAATGACAAAAAAACTAAAATGTTACTTAAATTTGTTATTTGTTATATTAAATTGAAACTGTGGCATGACGAAATGCTGCTCCATAACACCAAGAGCCACAAACACGTGGGGAGCAGAGCGAGACGGTGAACCTATGTGCCCCGGATGGCCCCAGCCTAATTTAACCCCTGTGCATAAACTGTTGAAATGCACTCAATGTTTCAAAACATAAATATATAATATATATATAATATCAAAAGACATGCAATAGGAAGTGTAGCATAACCTTAAAACATTTATACACAAACTGCTCTATACCCAGAAAACAAACAAATAATAAAGCAAAACACAAGAGGAGTGCAATAATTCCCCAATAATGTTCTACAGATGCCCGGTGGCCCTCAGAATCTCCTGTAAAAACAATTATTTTAATACTTAGTCTATCTCTATATTTAGTGCGTCTCCTGACAGCATCCATCATGTTCTTCATTTAATATCCTACCGTAACTCTTTAAATCACTTTGTATCTCTTCTAAAGTCCCGGCAAAGGAAGTGAGCGGCCGTTCTGATGTGTTTCTGTTCCTGTCTCTCATTTCCCCTGTTTTCTAACCCACATTTGTGTATGTGTGTGTATTGGTATGTGTATGAAAGAGACTTCAGGAGTGGCTTTGATTCGGCTCTTTGTCTCTGCCTGAATGTGCGCGAGTGTTCGTGCTTCGGGTATTGCTTTGATACTGTGATACTGTTCTGTCTTAGACTACATGTAGTCAGTGTGAAGCTGAAGACATGGCAGCTTTGTCTTTATTCCTCATCTATATGCAGCTTCAAAGCCAGCAAGACAATTCCACACATACACACAATCACCTGCTGTAAGGGCACTGGGGCTGGACAAAGTAGCAAAATCATAAAAAGAAAATGTGTCTTGTTTCTTATTTAAATTATTATAAATGTAATATTAATATAGTATTTGACATAAATATGTGCGCAAGTCCCAAACAATTTATAAAAAAAAGCAAGATTATACTAAATCTTATCACCATTAAGAAACAAGAGATGGTTTCCCGCAGTTTTTTCTCTGATTAAAGACAGATTTGTTTAAATAGTTTTCATTTACTATATACATAAATAAATAATATGTAGGGGATAATAATGTAATGTAGAACCATCTGGTTGTTACTGCAGAATAACCCACGGGGTGACCAGGACCCGACGCGAAGGGGTTTATTTTAACACCTGGCGCGTTGTATATCCGATTATTGCATGGCTACTTAACTCATGAGAAATTATTGAAATACTGATTCGAAATATTTTATTAGCTCATTTGTAACAAATGCAATCCAGGTGCAGTTGCCTAATGGTGTTAAGGCACGAAGTTCAAACAAGACGAATATGCAAATTGGTTTAATCATATGTCAATATAATCTCATGTCATTAATTAGGCATATTTATATATAATCTATGTATGATATTAAACTCCACTCGTCACAATGATGAGCATGTGAGTTTTGATTATTTTGGTTTTGATTAGTTTTAAGTGGTTGTTACAGAGGAATTACATAACTTGGATTGTTGCGACCAGCCAATCAGAATCAAGTATTCTAGAGCGCAGCAGTGTAATAAATAGTAATAATTACCTACTTTACACTTTTACCAAAACATTTTAATACTTGAAAAATGTGTCAATGAGACTTTTTTGAACATTTATGAGAAGATATGAATCAACTCAAATATATTTTTTTTGTGAACTGATTCACCAGAATAAATTGAGCTACACTTATATTAGTGATTCTTTTAAAACATTTCTGTCTCAATGCATCCTACTCGCAAGACAGGGGGCGTCATGAAACTACTTTAATGTCTTTAGGAAACCTAATGGGCAAATAAAAAGTGTAATTAAAACCATTGAGATTAATTATGTTGGTCAAAAGTTAAGTGCATTGCAAAAACAACACAAATTAATAAAATACATTAACAAAATTAAATTAAAAGAAAAGAACAAATAATTCCCAAACACTCCCCTATTGTCTATTGTTACAAACTACCAGATAGCCACACCCCTAAACACAAGTTAAATTACAATTGATTGTATTGTACGGTATTTCATCAGCAAACCATTGTGAAGACTTCACCCTACTATATCACCCAGCCTTAAAATGTACATTTATTAAATACTCTAAATGGCCTTAGTACTCCAAACAAGCTGTCATTTACACAACACATTTTAAACTACACAGTTCCACATACGCATCGCCATCCCAAAATGCCCTGTTACGGCGCCACCAACACAAGGTCACTTTAACTGCGTTTTCAGCAGAATCGCTGCTTGGGGAATCCACGCGCATATAGAGTGAGGGTAAATCCCATTTGTGTTTGAGAGTGTGTAAGTGCGCATCAAGTCATTTATCACTGGTGTCCCCTGTTTTTCCGGCCTGCCCCATGGGTTGATGGGAGATATGGCAGCCAGTCACTGAAAGTGACATTCTAATCTAAAACACCTAAATCTAGAGCGCACAGATTTTCCTCCTCTCTCACTTCCATTGGATCTCTCTCTAACAGAAACAGCCATTGTCCTGTTTGCTCAACAAAAATTCATTGTCTATTCATGACAAAGCAGAATTTTATAATGCTGTTACAATCTGAAACAAGTAAAAAAAACTGTTGTTTGACTATTACAATAAAATACATCGTAATGGACAACAGGGATCCTTAACAGTTTCTTGTAAGCAATTGGAAATAATCTGCTCCACTGGCTCAGTATCAGTTTTACACACACACACACACACACACAGACCCCTGCTGGTTCTGACAGTCTGCAATAAACAATCACAGGATTTTCTATAACCAGCACTAACAGTGGCTAAAAACAATGGCTGGTGAATCAAAGCCTTCCCACTTCTCTCCCCCATCACCACACGCCTTGTTTTTACCCAGAATCCTCAGAGAATTTCTGCTGACATTTCCAGCCATGCTCCACAGCGACTAGCTCTAATTCTCTCCCTGAACACCCAGAACCTCTATCTTACTGCTGCCTCATTTGCGGGGTCTAAATTAGCTCAGACCAATCAGGAAGATTTTGACAGCGCACATTCTTAGCTAACAACATCTGGGGACATGTCACGTGTTCAGCCACTAACCTTTCTACCAGAACATTGCGTTCAGAAATTAACGTGTACCTGCGCTGTGTACAGTGGCATCACACTGTTAATGGAGTCTGTTGTATCAAACTGTGGAACAGCTGACAAGAAAATGACCCGTGTGGGCCAATCAGAAAGAATGAATAATCGCTGTAATTGGAAGCCAGTCGGCTATAGGTTTGTGACAGGGATGTGGGAATGTTAGGTACCCCATTTGTAATCAAATGGGGTCATCCCTCTCATCAAATATTTTTTGACAAAAAAGCATACACATATTTTCTTCAGTGGATAAGTACTTTAGAAAAATCTCAGTTCATATTGACCAAAAATGGTTTGAGTTACTGTACTTAACTAGTACAATATAATTATACTAATATAGATAATTATAATCTATAAAAAACTATAAAATTATTGTAAATAATATTTTTTTTTTAATTCTGTGAACTACAACTACTACTAAAAACATTCTCCCAGATTTCAAATAAAATTATTGTTTCGATTTGCATTTATTTGCAAAAATTGAAAACTGGAGAAACAGGTCAAAATCACAGAAAATATGCTCTGTATTTTTCAGACCTTAAATTCTACAAAGCAAACAAGTTCATATTCACTTTTCACTCAAAATGTATAAAACATTATTTTTAACATGTTCAAAATAACGTCATGCAAAATAATAAAATAAGCATCCAAATAGCACATGCGTATGTTCACAGCCTTGGTTCTGTAATGTAGACACAAACTTCAGGAAGGGCAAGATCATTATTGCATATCGACTTATATTTTGGTCTTTTTTTACATAAACTTGTATGGTTTCAGAAGACATTGCCGTGCTTTTATGTCAAGAGGTACACAATGGATCTTTGAAAATGTCTAAAAAAGATAACAGCATAACTGGTTTGTAAGGACATGAGAGTGCATTTATTGTTTAATTCAGAATGAATTCATAACTATCCCTTGATATATTCAAACCTCTCCTATTGGTGCATCTTTTTTCTAATTCTTATGCTTAACATCCACATTTCAATGCATTAATGCATACTCCTGTTACTGAAGCTCTGTAAGTCATGAAGTCATCTCACAATGGAGTGTAAGCAGCCCTTCAATGCGCCGAGCGGCCTCAGAGAGAGGCCAAACGTGGGAACGAGATTATGAATGAATGTGTGAAAGACAGAATGAGCACCATTTTACTGCTCTTGTCCTCCTAAATAGCCTCTTTATTCTGACTGAGACCAACTCAAACACCCACTCCAATTCAGCGACACGCACACACACCACCTCTCGCTCACCGACACACACACAAAATCCATTCTAGTCCACACTAAGTCATTCACACTTACAAAATCAGACGTGGGCACCTGCGAAGAGGCACTCAAGACAAATCATCAACCAAATGATGCGTCTAAGAACTACTTATAGCACAATTAATGGTACTCATTTTTCTTTTGTGATTAGTCAAAATAGATGGGAAATAACAATGTGTTTCTGTGTGTGTGTGTATGTGCAGGTTTGGTTTACAGTATAGTGAAACATAAAAAAAAGGCTTTGTAAAATAATTTAGCTTTTCTCTTAAAGGGACAGTTCACCCAAAAATAAAAAATCTGTCATCATTTATTCTTCCTTATGTCATTTAAAACTGTATTGCTGCCATCCTTCTGAAACCTTGTATCTCCATACAGTATTTCATGTTTTTTTTTTGCCATAAATAATATATTAGTCTCCCTATATGTTTGTTACAGGGTTCGCAAATATCTAACCGATAAAAAGTATTAAAAAGTGCAACAACACAGTATTTAAATAGTTTTTCCATTTCCTGACGAACAGCAAATTTGGACATCTGAGATAACAACAACATGACTCTTTCAGAAGATATTTAGAGAAATGTTTCAGTGGTTTTGTGTCCATACAATATATGTCAATGGGTGCAAATGCTGTCTTAAAGCGGCCCTGCAACGGTGTTTCATGCATTCTTCTTCACAATGTTGGGCGTATTACGTAGTATTTCTGTGCCCCAGCGATCGAACATATAAAACTGTTTCGTAACAATTCTGTTGGACAATTCTCCCGGAAAAGCACGCGGCAGCAAGGAGAGCAGGAGAAGGAGCATGCGCAGACGTCACTTGAGAGAGAGAGCATACGTTCGCGAAGTTCAGGTGTTTGTTTGTTCACTGCATTTGGGTGATGAATGTTATATAAACTGTAGATATAACGCTGGATTTGGAGATCATTTGAAACTGATATATGGAGCCTTCCCAGCTCTAAAAGATGCTGGACATGAACCGCATGCGTGAGTGAAACTGATGTCTGTTTTTTGTTGACAATGGGAGCGCACGTGCTTTGGTTCAGCCTACCACTCCCCCCCGCACGCGCCGTATGTTTTCCGAAACAATCGTAAAGCTGTGTCTATCTTTTATAAATGTAATTAAAGTAAATACTCTTCGAAGATAAGAAGTATGCAATACTACTCTATAGGTACTCAAGATTAATATGAGATTTGCAGAAATCCTGTGTTACGCCCGCTTTTAACTTTCGTCAGAAGAAAGTCTTGGAATGACGTGAGGGTCAGTAAATAAAATGATTTTCCTCTTTGGGTGAACTGTCCCTTTAAATCTACTAACATAAACAGGTTTGTGTGAGGGTTTGGTTATAAAGAGATTGAAAATATTATTAGCCTGCTCTGGAAACAATTGAGGTCTATGACATGTCCTCACTAATTTATTGAAACAAACCTGTGTGTGTGTATTATGGATAATGTGAAGCGCTTAATCTAGTGCGGCACCTAATCAATTTGTTCCACACAACACCATAAACGCACAAAGAATCATAATTCATCTTTGATGACCTCAACGAACAACCTCTCTTACCTTCACGTCATTTACATTCATTCTTGTCCCTTTCTTCCCCACGAAAATATCGTCGACGTCAACCAGGATATAGCGCTCCAGAGATCGTGACAGCTTCCTGCCTGTGAGATAGGCAATGGCATCCACCAATATAAGTCTGTGCAACCAGTAGCTCAGCCCATGACCAAACAGCACACGCTGCAACCCATCATACAGACCCAAGTCTTGTATAACAGTAGCATGGAGCCCGTGGGGTAGCACCTGTGCTGCCCCGTTCTCACGGGGACGTGTTTTGGCCAAAAGCACTGGTTCATACGTAGAGTGGTTGAACTGAAACACAGTCCAATCCTCTCCCGGTAGTGACCCTCGGTCGACTTCCGCTCGCGTCAAGTAGAGCACAGGTGAGCGTGGGTTCACGCAGCAGTCTTGAAGTGCAACATTTGTTCGTAACGTCATGGGGAAACCCTTCAGAGGCAAAGCAGGCTGGGAGTTTTCACTTGCGCGGTGAAATGCGATGACGCCGACGCTGTATTCGGCACAATATTTATCCAGCAAGTCACGGTTCCACGCGTCCATCCCGACATACTTGAGAAGGTTTTCGTAGATGACCAGTGCATAGCGTCCACGGCCTTTATGTGTCAGCGGTGGAATGTCACCCTTGCCCGGAGCGATTTCGGCATGGTAACGGAATTGGTTGGATTCTAGTATGGCAATAATGTCCTGTCCAAGTTGAGAATACTGACTCTCCACAAATACCAGCACCACTGGGTCCTTTCGAGATGGATCTATTGGTTTAGGCGTCCGAGGCTCTGTCTGACGGAAAGGGAGTGCCCGGAGACTGGCACAGTCAGAGTCTATGGCGCGGTCTGCAAGGTCCAGTTCTTGGGTGGAGCCGGTGTAAAGGTAATAGGCGGAGACTAAAACACTGACCATACAGAAGGTGGCGAGGAGGATGACAAGCCTCCTCAGATTCCTCCGCAGCTTGGTGGCCAAATTCATGGCAAAAGCCGCACATGTGTGGGAGCGTGTGTGGGTGGGAGTCTCTGATTGTTCTCTGAGCTGGGCTAAAGCTGCAAACTGGCTTTTTGGGTAATCATACTGCAGTCATGTGACCATCTCACAAAACTGGCAATTTTGCTTCAAAGCCAGGCCACTTGAGGAATTTGTGATTGGAAAGTTAGCAGCTGCGAACAACAGACAAATTCTCTGTATCCTTCTTCAAACTAGCAACCCTCCATGTCCAGAGATTTCTCCTGACTTCCAACGAACCTGCAGAGAAAAGGGATGACAAAGACAAGCAAATTCATTTGTTAGTAGAACTTTTATCATATCAGAAGCGTGTGTGTGTGCTTCTCTCACAGAAGTGCTCATCAGGAGTGTGTATGGATGCTCTGGAAGGGCAATTCAGCCTTCAGGTTGTTTTCAATCAACACTTCACCAGCTGTGGCCAACACTTCCCTGGAGGAGTGTTTGATTGGCCGTATATAAATAGGAAGTTGGAAGCTGAGCCAATAGGAGCCCATAGGCGGCTCTAAGGGAGAAAGCCATCATCATTCTAATGGGAATCAACAGTGTGTCACACACACACGTAAAACTAAATACACAGCATATGCATCCTATAATCACCACAACAAAATGTTGTCCATAAACTTTATTTTGCCATGAAAGGGATGTCAGTCAACCTATGTGTATGATTTTCACTTTCCCTCTATTGATGGACAGACAAAAACAAATAACACATAGGCCTAGTATATAATAAAGCAGGGTTTGACAAAAAAAATGAACAAATACCGAGTTATTATAGGAACAATAGTTACATTCTAGAACACGTGTTGGCTCTGTCGTTGTGTTTGTGTGTCTATGTGCATGTCACGGTCTGTGTGATATGGGAGTAGGTAATTAAAGGAACTTGAATTACATGAGATGGAAGATTACAGCGGCGAGCGAAACATCACAGGGGGATTTAAAAAGGAGGGGATGAGAGATAGATAATTACAAAATGTGCAAAAAGTGGATTAGAACAATCAATTTACAATACATTTACCATAATATTGTAGTAAAACTGTAATAAAAATGGTCAAGCCGCCAAATAACCATGGTTATTACATGTACTTTTACAAAAGTTTCATAAAAGAATGACTCTATGTGCAGCATCATAACTTAACAAAACGAGCATTACACTGGGCTGCGATTTAAAATGTTGATAGATGCACGTTCCATGTGCACATCTTTTATTATTATGTATCTCTTAGGTTTAAGTACGTGCGTGTGCTCATAATTCACTGTTTTTACGTGTTTGCAGAAACCTTCATAATCAGCGAGTCAAGTGTTAGCCAGCTGCAAAGACCTGCTGTGTGCGCGCGCGTCCGTGCGTGTTTATTTCCCCGCGAGGCGGCGCTTTCTTTGAACTGGGAAATATTTTATCTCCACATTAACTTACATGAATTCTAATACTTACAAATAGGAAGCGTTACTTCGTGTGCTAAACCTGTGCCCTCATGTCTTACGGAATAAGTACATTCCAAATAATCCAAACGGGCTCATTTTCGATTTAACATCAATAGCAGCAATTACTTGAACCCTAAATGCAATAAAGACATTTTTTGTCTGCTATACTTCCAAACAGGCGTAGAGACCTTTCATTAAGTTTAAGTAGATTTACCTTTTATTTGGCAAAACTACTTGTGCCTTATATACGCATCTGTCAGAATGGGTATGTTTGTAATATTCATCAAAGTTATACGATTACATGAGAAGATAGCCTACTGTATTTGTTTCTGAAACTTCGCCCTAAACACTGCTGACTTTATGGCGACAAACATGCTTAGATGTCTTTCACCGTTTCCTAAAATCTGTAAACCTGCAGGGCATCATTATCCACGCGATTGCATGAGCAACATTATGTCTTCTTTTTGTTGCAAAAGCGAAGTAATGCGCTATTATAATTTACGACAGCGATGCCGACAACGCTACCGTTTGAAAAGCAAAAGCATCTCAGGTCCAGGACACAACACACCGGCAACGTGACATTCCTGCACAGCGCACATTAAAACCTCACATTCAAAAAAAAAGAAACATTTAGCGTCACATAAGTTACCACACAGAATGATTATCGCCCACACTTTACCCACTCGCAGCCGACCAGCTTTCTTACCTTAAAACCAAGCCAGAGGCACTGCTGTGACGAAAGCCTCTCGCCGGAACACCAGCTCCTCACAGCTCTGAACCCGAGAACCCAATCTCATCCACTGATTCAGAGGCAGCCATCTGGAATGATTCGGGACCGGTTCGCTATTCTCTTCGCGCCCTTTCCCCTCTCTGCCTTTCTTTAACTGCGACACGGATTAAAAGAGAAACAGAGGGAGAGACATGAGAAGCGCTATTGAAGAGAAAATCCAGAGATGAACGCTGATACATGCGACTCCCCACCAGTGACTGAACTGAGCTTCTGCTGCTCGCGCTGCTTATGCTTACCTAAAGCGAGAGAGAGAGAGAGAGGGGAGAGAGAGAGACAATTATACATAGTGATGGACACTTTATATGTAATCTAATGGCATGGTGTTGATGCCCATGTTGATAACCATGTTCATTAAATTAGATTATATCAATTTAATAATTAAAACGTTAATATATCAATACTATATAGTAGAGTGTGATATGTCTTGTTTGTCAAACAAATGTTTTTTTTGTTTTTTTGCCAGGTTATATTAAAGACCACGTAAAAAAAAAAATGCATGATTGCTCAAACTAAATTCCTGTTATTCCAGGGCCTTAAAACCGAATTTCAGAATTATTAAAACAAGGACTAGAGTAGAAAACTCGCTTTTTCCCTTTGAAGTTATGATGCCCTATACTTCGCATAAAATGACATGACTTTTAAATCTTTTAAATGTGTAATAAATAATAACCAATCACAATAAAGAGCTAAAGAAAGATTTATTCCGTTTTATTTATGTAATTCTTCTCATTAGATGAATACTAAAAAGCATTCAACTTTAGGAAATTTGTATCAAAGGCAACATCTAAGAAATAACATTGTCTAGTAATGGTCACTTTTGCCATAAACATTTCTTACACAGACATATGTCAATAAAACTGGAAGGATTGTGATTTTTTCCTGTCCAGATTTTAATTCCAGCCCTTTTGAAAGCACTCTGGTCTTGTTTACACCTGGTATTAACATCCATCTTGGGTGATCGATCACCCAAGATGGAAGTGGTCAGCCGAGACACATTACACCTGGTATTTACAGTACAAGCATCTCCTGTGACCATTTGTGATCGGATGGGATGTCAGTGTTTTGCTGTAGATAGTGTTGATTAAACACAAGGAAGAAATAAAAACAAGAAAAGGTTTGCGGACTTACAGTACCTGATGTTTTAAGCGAAATTTACTTTGATACTGTTCAAATTTGGTCTGTTTCAAATAAAAATTAGTTGCTTGGCACCATCACTTACTCATTTAGCAAACACTTATCCAAAGCAAATTATCGCTGCATTGGTTATACAGAAGATGTGAAGTCTTTATATGTTTGGGCTTTTCCACAAGAGTCTAATGTATTTCTGACTACATCAGAAAAGGATCATGGAAAGGATCACAAAACAGTTTAGACCCCATTTATAACACTTTCGAAAGGATCACCCAAGAAGGTGCCTCGGCTGAATCTCAGTTATTAGGACTTAATTTCTGATTTTATTACCTCATCTAATCAGTTTAAGGTTTAACTCAAAATGAAACAGGCCAGTGCTCTCTAGATTAAATGCTCACGACAGCATAGACCAAACTGTTCTGCATTAACTTCAGCTGGGAAATGGAGACCATTCGGATTTTACAGAGGATAAGAGGTATTATAAGAAGTGTATTTTGGGTGATGATTAGGGCCGGGGTGTGTACAGGTGACAATATAAGAAGTAGTAGTGGTATATTTTGATCCATCTATTATATTTATATATATATATTTAAATATTTTTACAATAATGTGATATGAGATATAAAAAAGCATGCTCTGTTCAAAAAGCTAATGAGCTGTTGCTGCAGGCGGCCTTTTACTTTTTTTTACACTACCCCCTAAAGATGCTTTGTCTTGGTCAATTTCTAGGCAGCATTGATCCCAGAATGCACTGCAACATGCCAAGACAAAAAATGTATCCGGAGAAATATTAATAATATGCATAACTAATTTAATACTAAAAATAAAAATGTAATAAGGTAAATATTCTAAAACAGTGTTTCCTGTTTGTGTGAGTGTGTATTTAAGCCCAGACTATTATATTGTTGCATTAAACTTAGCTTTCCTGTAGCTCAGTGGTAAGAGCATTATGTTAACAACGCAAGGTTGTGGGTTCGATCCCTATGTATAAGTGTATAGGATAATGAAATGTAAGTCGCTTTGGATGAAAGCGTCTGCCAAATGCATAAATGTAAAACTCATCACTTATGAGGCATCCATCCAGTTAGGAATTTGCCTTAGAAGGCAGCTGCCTATGCGTGCAGTCAACTCAATAGTTTTAAAAGAGCTAATGACTTGATCAGAACAACCCATGCCACACTCACTATAAGCATGCAAGCACAAACACACAAACATAGACTAGACACGCTGTAACTTAAAAAGCTATTTAAAGCAGGACGAGAGCTTCTGTTGGGTGGCCAGTAAGTCTGACGGGTTGATACAGACAGGAGCCAAGAATCTCTCTCAAACACACACACTCACTCAGTTTCCAGATACTCTGAAGGGGCAGCATTAGTGTATGCCTCATTTGGGCCAAATGTGATGGTCTGGCAAGTGTTCAGCTTTCCTTCCTCTCGCTGTTGCACCACTTCCCTCCATCCCTGTTTTTCTTCCCGGTCTCTTCCTCTCCTCTCTCCCGCCTTTCATTCTGGAGCTAATGGGGCTGAAAGACTCCAGCAGTTCTCTGCTAAAACATGCGTTTAATTTGATTATTTACTACCTATTGTTTTCTGTCCTATAGAGTACGGAGAAAGTAAAATAGAGAGAAGGAGGTGTACGTGCGTGGGTGGGAGACAGACACCTAAATAGAGAGAGAGGAAAATATGTGTGTGAAAGTTGCGTGTGTGTAAGAGACGCAGAGAGGGCACTTTGAATGTCTGTGTTCACGGGTAAGAGAGTAATTGTGAGTGTGATGAGTACGTATTGTGTGTGTGTGACAGGGGAAGCCCTGCTCGTATTTGTTATTCTAATTGAGGCTCCTCAGCTGTCTATGGATTCATTGTGTTGCACTCAAGTCAAGCGTTCAGATTTAAACCCAATAGGACCAGCACTTTAACTTATCAGATACCAGCCCCCACACAGAGAAAAGAAAATTGGAGGAAATTATGAACTTCCAAACTCCACCCAAGCAGCCAAAGTTCCTCATAAAGGCCCTGATATAATTTGAAGCAAAATCTAAGAACAAACAAGTGTGACATTATGTCAAATAAAATCCGGCGATGGTGTTTTTTTTAGGCTTTGAAATGGGTTGCCAGCAAGAACATGAACACTGTTAAACACTGCCATAATCAAGCCTGATCTCACGGCAAAAAGTAACTAGTTTATGAGGCGGTGATTTTCTATGAATTCCTAACATGTGAACACAAAAATGTAAAAAAAACAAACACAAAGTCCCATCCCGAAACCTTACGTCACTGGGGCGAATAAAAATTGTAGTTGTATTAAAACAAACAGATCTAAAATAGCACTAAATACGAATGAGATCATACGAATATACTGTATAAAATTAGCCACCTCATGAAATGTTTATGAATTGCCAGAATATTGTGTTGCACGCATACAGAATAAATCGCAACATAATTTTGTCGCCAGCATAAATTCTCGGATATGCCAAAACAATCTCACGGGAATTCGTAACTATCTTACAAGGTGGCTAATTCGTATGATATTCACATGATCTTATTCTTAAGTTTAGTATAGAGACTTTTAGGGGTGGGGTTAGGGGAGGGGGCTTCAGTATAATTTTTTCTAGTAACATCGTATGAATTCTTACGAATTGGCCAACTTGTTAAATAGTAACGAATTTCTGTGAGATCAGGTAGGATTTGCTGATGTGGTGGTTTGTTGTGTAAAATAGTTTAATCAGCAAAAACACCTTGTACAACTAGATTTACAAGCTACACCTGCATCAAACCAGCACGAAACAGCATAAACTTCAACTTTCAACTGGAATATGTGTCAGAGCACACACTTCCTGACTTGGTTGCTAACACAAGGTCTCTACAACAGACACGAGCAGTGTGGCACAACAAATGCCTTGTTCTTAATGTGTCCGGTATAGACACACTGCTAGCGTTGGATAAGGTCTGGAACAGGACCAGACCTGGGCCAAACCATGACAAATAAGATCACGTCAAATGCTCAGCTCTGCAGTGTGTTTTCAGGATCTTAATGTAGAAAGATACAGATCAGATGATACTTCATTTTATTCGTACCTAAGACAGCCCCAACTTTTTATGACAACAAGGACATAGACCTAATTCAGGACATAGATCTCATTCAGTCTCTGTTTGACGATACACACATACACGTTAACTCGTGCACAGCCCCGATGTGCGATCTACCTATCAAGGCTTCAAAATCCTCGCATTCTGTCAGGGTATTGCTGTTGATTCATGTCTTTTTTCCTCTTTCACACAAACACGCACACATATGTACACGCTTCTGAATGAAGGCTTTACACTCTGTGCTGTAATTGAGGCCATGAGATATAGAGCTCTCTAACACAGAGATAAATTCCCTGTCATCCCCTCTACCTGTGCTTTGATTGGTGAAGAGATAGCGTCTCGGTGACAACCAACAACTATACTTCAAGCAGGCTGTCAGCAGACACACATCATTTTCCATCAGCGAACCAGTCGGGCTTGTCCAGGAAATGTTCTCTTAACATTTTTGAGCGTTATTCGGGTGTTCTTGACAAGCACTTTACAAGGTCTTTAACGGATGTAGATTAACCTAGCATTAAAAATAGAGAAAAACTGAAATGGTTGCGCTTTGTGGGTGGAAAATTTAAAGGTGCGTTCAGACATTTTCCATATTAAAAAGTTTTAGACTTACACTAGATAAAGACTTGATTGGTTTTGATGAGATTTGATGTAATAACCTTCATTGAGAAAGCAACATATAAATCACAAAATTGGCCAAATAGTATGTAAAAGATTTTAAGTTCTCTCTGTTTTTAATACAACTTATGCACTAGCTGGTATTAATTGAGTTGCCCCTTGGACAAGAAAGTGATTCTATTGGCTGAAAGAACTGTCATTGGGCACTCTATTCCAACACATCCTCAATACAATTCGTAATTATATGATCAGGTGGCTAATTCGTTTGAATTTGTAAGATCTCATTTGTATGTTTTGGTGCGATTTGTTTTCGCACCAGTGACGTTCGGTTTAGGGATGGGGTTAGGGGAGGGGCTTCTGTATGTTTTTTTTAACAATTGTATGTTTTTGTGCGATTCGCATCGTAAAAATGTATGCAAATTAGCCACCATGTAAAATAGTTACGAATTCAGTTTTTATTCAGTGCATGATTAGAAATCCAACCAAATTGTTTTATGGTAGATGTCATTCATCTTGAATTTCAACAGATATATATATTATTATTTAACTAAAGCTATAGATTTTAAAATTAAACTCATTCTTTGTTTTTGTGTTGTTAGCTACGGTTTGCAAGCAAACAACTTTACCGCACACTATGAAAAGTTGACTTAACTTAAAATTTCAAGGCAACTCGCTGCACAGCTTTTTTGAGTTTACTCAACTTTTGGTAAAGTATTTCACCTAACTCAATTAACTGAGTAATGTCACATGACCGTCAATTGAAAAAAAATGTTGAACCAACTTAAAATAAATATGCAACAATCTAATTTCTGGGTTAACTCATTTATGGACTAAGTTGACCCAACTCAAAAGATTATGTTTTATATAACATTAATATATAATTGTTCTATTATTATATAAACACTCTCCTTGATAGATATATTATATACACACTATACTTTATATATATATTATATACACACTCTACTTAATAAATATATTATATACACACTCTACTTAAGTAACTGCTTAAGCTATTTGTGATTTAAACTTATTAGCAGTGGCCTTACTGCGTTATTTACTTCAGAACTCAACACTGAGCACATAAGCCTCAATCATGGTAACAATCATCAAACATCATTAAACATCTTATTGTTAAAAAATGAACTATAAATACTAAAGGTAACTTACAATGACAACAAAAACAAAAAATATAGTCAGCAAACACTAAAATAGCAATCATTTTAATCATTTTAACCAGCTAATTGAAAATTCTGCAATGGATGCTGGGAACTTTCAAACACTAGAATTGTTTTTTGAGATAACACAGTTTGGCAAGTTGGTCAAACTTCTTGACGCGCTTTGGACAATCACTTAGATATCTAAGTACGGTCAACAAAATAATCTTTGTTGGTACCACATTTTGACTAATTCTGTTCAGCATACTTTTTCTACTTAAAAAACATTGTTCAATTTACTTTAATACCTTTGTTGGGAGAACAAATTGAAGTTGTATTTTTTACATTGCAGGTTAATAGTTTAGCATACCGATAAGCTCGCTAACTTACATGTAGCATAAATTAGTTACTCTCTATGCAATAACAGAAATCCTTGCTGCAACTATGTGCTGTCAAACATCAAAATGCCCTTCAGGCATTATGAAGGACTACCTAGGGGGAGTGTTTTTTCACAGAGGAACAAATCTTGCACGACACCCTTAGCTATATTATGCTGCTGTTAGCCAATCAGTGTTAACAGGACATATCAGTTTCATCTACAGCCCACTGTTATAAAATGTTCAGTCACACAGCATTTGCGGCTCAGGTAGATGGCTCCAAAAGTGCCCATGAAGCAAGTATGGCAGCGTCTAGGGTGGTATACTGTTAACTGCTAAATGTGCCAGACGACCAGCTGTGGCAGAAATAAATGCGAAAGCTAATGGTTAACTTTCTGTCAGCATATTAGATCAACCTGCCATTGGCAGAATTTTGGAAATCCTTTTAGGAAACAGCCATTATTTTTGCAATTTCCTTTAAAATTCATTGCTAATTTATTTAGACATTCCTAAGCACTACGGTTATGGATGCTGAGTTCTACCCGGTCATGCTAAAGGTTTAACAGACCATGACTTTTCCCAGCATTACCCATCAGTGAAAACGTCAGACTGAGGAAAAAGAAAGGACTGGAATTATATATGTTGCACGTCTGAATTGATTAGATATTTTTAACAGGACGGTAAGGTTTCTACAGTATATTGCAGCCCAGTTTAATTGGAAGAGAAGGTTATATTAAAACCTCATGACATGTAATGTTAGTCTGCTGGCAGAAAATAGAACGTTTTGAGATGTAAAGACGCTGTGAGATGAGAAGTTTTGCCCTGGTGGAAGAAGCACTGATATATTTTACTTAAGTAGATGCACTGTTACTTCAGACAGAATCTAGTGGAGCAGAAATGAAAGCATCACGCGCAATACTACCGCATAAAAGTTTTTGAAATTTTTGAAGAATCTAGTTATGTTTGGAAGAAAAAGTGCATTTCTATTTCGGTTTTGGCAGCAAACGGGGTGCATCTAATACTTTTCATTGCTTTCTGAGTTAGTCACACAGGAAGCTGCATGCACGTACTCGCTTGGCTTTTAGTCGATGCTTTGTATCCATATTAAGTTATGCGGCTCCCGTTTCTGTAAGATTCTAATAAAGTTTAGTGTCTAAAATAAAAATAGTCATGGAGGCATTATTGTTTTCAGCCCTATGGTCATCTATGAGAATATTAATATTACAAGAGACGGAGAGAGAATACGTTCTGTGAAAAAATCTAATATTCATCTTAACTGTAGGTAAACAATAAGACTAATTTTGAAAAATTCTCAAATAATACTGAATACAGAAAAAAAAAAGCTGTGCAGCCTGCATAAGAATTCTTGTATCCTATCTTTCTATCTCTCTTATATTATAATCCTGAATTAATGCCAAAACTGATAAACAAAGTAAACAGAGCAAACCCATGTGAAAAAGTGCACTAAAATTACTTTACTTTATTTAATTACACTTCCAAAAGTGCACTTAAGGTATTTTGCACATTGTACTTAATATAGTAAAAATATAGTCTTTAATACTTCTATTCATGGTGTCTTAAAATAGAACAGTTGAGTGCACTTAGTTTATCTTAATATACAAACAATTAGCCCTTTAGTACTTTTTATTTACAATATAAGTTTGTCAAAATAGAGCACTTTAAATACATCAAAGTGTATTTCAGTGCACTTTTTCACCTGGGAATGCACAAATGCACATTTTCAGTTGATCAATGTCTAAATGACTCCTGAAATGACTTTTTCCATTGATCAGTTTCAGCCTAACTGAATGTAAAACCCCAAATGCTCATTTCCAAACACTTAGTAACGGCTGAAAAAAAGCACAGCACATTTGTGTCACCTGAAAAGAAAATACCTTTTAAACATGCTTTTGCTTCAAGGAATAAGTTACACATTTACACATTCATAATGGTTTTATTCACCCTCATGTAAAACCATTATGAACACGGTGGGAGAAACTTTGAAGAAAGCTGATTTACTTTTCTTATAATGAAAGTAAATGGGAAGGTTAACAGTCCCTATCGGTTTCTAATGTATATTTATTTTGTATATTTTTAAAACGTCGTTCAGGTTTTGAAACATTATTTGGGATTTGTCAATGTCAGTTTTACTTTTGGGTAAAATAGCCATAATTACCACTTCATTTAAAAATGTTATATTTTATAGTGCTTTTAAAACTTCTGATGAGACTTCTGATGCATAGTGTCCACTAACAATTTTGTTTGATATTCCATTTTATGTCACAATCTGTTTAAATGTCAAACAAGCAAATGTTCTGTTTCTTGTATCGTCAAGAACCTGACAGACACAGGTTTATTCTTACACACCCACTCAGTGACTCATATCTCTAATTTTAAAATATTTGCGTCAAGGACAATTATTGTAACTAATAACTATTGTTATCATTTTGTGACACAATCAAGCAGTCGCAACATCAATTAGCTTATTTGGATGCGTCTAATCACCCGTGCTATCGTTGTAGCATATTAGTGGTCCTAAAACAAGCAATTCGTCCAACGCTGTTTGTGTTAGCGACATAAATGAGTACTCAAATCGTGCAGCTTGTTAGGGTTGCTATGCTATTAATCCCCTGTGAAAAAATCTCTAATGATTTTGGGTTTGATGTGTTGTGTGTCTCTGGACTGTTTTCTGTGCGCTATTAATCAAGTTATTCAAGGAGCTAGCCGAGAGTGTCGACAATTACAGGGTGTTACCCCCGGCAACTCCTGGGCCTTTCCCATTATTCTACTAGAAAAGCAGAGCTTCACCCGCTCGTGAAGTACTCATCTTTCCCCAGCCCTCAGCCACCCACACATTCTTGCCCCACTGATAGATACATCCACACATACGGACGGGCAAGACAGTAAAAGGTTAAATGAAAGAGATGAGACAAATGGAGGCAAAAATGAGAGAAAGATAGAAGATGTTACAGAGAGAGAGAGCGAGCGAGAGAGAGAGATAGAAATCGATGGGGTCTAGTAATTACATGGTGATTTATGACTGAGAGGTGCAGTAGATCGCTTTTAATTTCACACCGTAACTCAAATTCCCCCCCCTCCATGACTGAGCAAGGTCAGTGTGTGTCTGCGTGTCCGGGGGTAGATCATTTACACACACACACTTCTGCTGAGTAGCTTCCCTGTCACTGAGATATGATCATTCTGGACACGTATCTCACTGCCAATACAAGTCATCTCTCTTTCTCTCTTCCGTTCTTCCTTCCTCCCACCTCGCATTGTCTCTCCGATTCCACTTCGTTCTTCTTCATCCATCCCCCTTCTCTGCCACTTTCTCACTCTCTATCGCTCCGGCCAAACCACTTTACTTTTGGCAACTGCTCTTTTGCTGAGTGCGGTAATATGAATATGATGACATGCAGGGCTCGGGCAGTAATCACATATTTGAGATCTGATAACTGATTCATTACGCGGCGTGACAGCGAGGTGTTTTCTCAGCATTAAGTAAACGTTTCATCTCACGGGCCCGTAGCGGGTAAATCGGTATCGATCCAAAGGTTTTTGTCGTTTCTCACACTTGCGAGCTGTATGTTTAATAGTAAGTTTGTCAGACTGTCTCATAAGAGTGTTTTGTTGTCCCAAGTACGGCAGGACGATAATGGGCGAGATGATAATCACGATTTTTGTGCTCCGTTTCGCTCACAATTATTAATCACGATTATTCTGTCAGATCTGTACACACCGACCGAAATATTAAACATTTCTGACCTTGTCATGACGATGTTTTGTGCTTGCTATTAACACATTCATTTCGCAACAATTATGCTTATTTAATCACAGGATGCTAAAATCATGATTAAGATTAAATCGCGCACCCCTATTTGGAGCACCAAAGTGCCTCTGTAGTAACAACCTTTTAAAAATCCACTGAAATGATTACTTGCAATAATGCTACTAATATAAACACCATAATAGTTCCAGCATTGTCACGCAGTTTATTTAAATTACTTTTAAGGAGAAACTTAAATCACAGAGGACAGAGGACAATATATTCACCTCATATTAAATTGAGAAAGATCATATTTTGACTGTTTATATGAGTTTGACTCGCATCTCTATAAGCATAAAAATATGAATTTAATTCAGGCAGCAAAAAGTAATAACATCAAAAGACAGAAAATCTGACACAGAATCTGATTTTAATGTACTGTATATGTGAGAAAAGCATTTAAATGTTTTCTTTAAGTCTCTGAGGAGTGACACCGCAGACACAATGCCTCTTAAATTGCCTTTCGATTGTGTAATAGTTGGGTTACAGTGTTATTAGTGCGTACGGTAAAGGTGTATCAGTCACAAGTGTTCTTGTGGTTTAAACTGTAAACATGTTGAAGAAAGCACGTGAGTTAGTGGGTGTTTGTGGAGGTGCGTGGGAGTTTGATTTGTTATTAGTGTGTGTGTGTACATGTGTGTGTGTTAAGGTGGATCATCATCTCGGTTGCTGTAGTGGTAACCCACATCCCTCTCTACCCCTCCTCCATGTTTGCGAGGAGGACGTAGGCGTATAACTGCCGACACACACGACCTGTTCGACACACAATTCACAGCTTTTCTTTGAAGTCTTGATCAACTCTTCTTCAGCATCTCTTCAGCTTTCCTCTTCTTTCTTGACTTGTATAATAAACTACAACTATAAAGAGAAGCAAATTCTGTCTCAATTTTCTCACTATAATCATGTGATTTTCTCTCTTCTGTGAAATGGGAAAAGAGTTTTGTAGGAGTTGTCTCTTTTCCATGCAACAAACCATACAAGGTTCTACAAAAAGTGAAAGTACTACTATAGGCCGTGCGGTACAGTTCTCAGTATATATTTCTCAGTATAAGTTCTCTCAAGCTATACACATTGTAGGACATTTTTACCCTCCTTATTTGCGGTTCAGAGTTTTAAGAGGTTTAAGTGGGTACAATGACAATTGCCGTCAAATGTGGTTGATGAGTCATACCGTACACTGTTAAAACAGGTAAACAAAGTAATGTTCTGGCACGTTGTGCGGCAGAAAAGCTAATAAAAAAATAAAATAAAAAAAGTGTACGTAAAATAAAGTTTATGAAAATAAAATGAACATGTTTTTCACCTTATTTTAGGACCAACACGTAAATTTGGAGTCTATTTCTGTAATTTGACATTTTTTACCGCATTTCAAAAATATGTGAAAATTCTGTAAATAAAAGCCTGAATTCAATAAATTTACAGTAAACCCCAGAACCTAAGATTCTCTTTTGGATCAAGCCACTTAAAGCATTAAAACAATCTGATCAATTATTAACTACTATTTCAAGCTGCGATTTGTATTTTTTTATCTTTGTGTTTAAGACATAAAATTGCAGGTTACTTAACATGTTTTATGTGCGTTGAATTTAAATAATGTAGAAATCATTTCACTGATTTTAAATACATGCTTATGGACTGATGTTTGTGTATTTTTACTATGGTAATTAGGTTACATATTGGAGCTTCAGTACCAAACAAATATATTTTCGTTTAAAAGCGAGAAATGAAGAGTTAATTTGCAAAAACACATAACTCTGTTCTAAACATTTTTTTAAGTTTTAAATGTTATTTTATTGTGCATTCTAAGTAATTCCAATCAAACTGAGGTTGGGTTGTTTTGATTTAGTCATAATAACAAACAGAAAAACTGTGAACTAACACATAAAAACATGATTTTGGCAAAAACAATATATTTTGCAAATTAACTCTTCATATGTATAATGTCCTCATAGATCAGACTTCAATATGTTTGTGATACTTATGAGAGCTATTTAATTTTAATACTAAAAATTTTGCCCATAACCATATACATAAGTATAGTGGACATACATAAGTACTGTATATAGTCACCTAGACACATACACAGTGTATCATAAACTAATCTAAACTAACATCTGTTGCAAAATATATGAATTTGGGGCTCAAGAGCTTCACCAGCGCTTAACCCTGCAAGAGCATGTCTGTGTGCGTAGGTCGTAGTAGCCTGTTGTGCCCCAGGCATAGCAGTTAGCATTCAGCTCAGAGGCTGGCAAAGCCTTTCAGGAAAAAAAAGGCTGCTCTCGTACACATACACACACATGTTCTTCTCACACACAGGAAGACATCCACACATTTTTGTCGAACTTTCACACATTAGCATGTGTGCGTTGTTTACTCCCCTGTCCCATGCTGTGTGACTGCAGGAACGAGTCTGGATCTTAAAGAAAATCAGCCACATAGATTAGATTCACTCCACTGAAAAGTCTCCTTCACACACTCCAGATAGACACGCACACACACACACACACACACACTGCTTTCACCGGAATCCCTGCAGAGTTTTTATTTTCCTCAGAGGCCAAAACTTTCCCATAGCACCTGCCGCTTTAACAAAGCAGACACAAACACACAAAAGTAGCATTACACACCAAACTCGTTTTGGGTGGAAAAAAGTCTAAATTAACTGTGCAGCACCAGGAAACACACACACACGGGCGCACACACATTTCCAGCAGAGCTTCTTATATGACTTGAGTAATGCTATGTGCCATGGTTGATTGGTTTGGCTGGTGGTGTGTGTTGAGAGAAGTTCTTCATATCTACACACACAGTGGCCAGTCACACTCTGTCACATTGACATTTTTTTCTTCTCTCAATTTTGCATTTCTCCGACGAGCTGATCATACGCTTCCTCCATCTTTCTAGTCGTAGAGGTCTATCTTTCTCCTTTAAATAAGCCCACTGTATTTCCTCAACAACCCCTTTTCTCCAGACCCACATCTTCACCAGTTCCCCCTCATTCCCCGCAGCAGTGTTTGGACGACGGTGAGGGGTTTTAATTTATAACCGCTGTAGAGAGATTAATTTCAGTAGCTGCTTAATTGGCCCTGAAACAACTTCCATTTGGAAACCAATTCCAACACTACCGCCCACCACTTGGCATGATGAGTAAAATCTTATAGTACAGTCACCACCATTAAAATGTCTGACAGCAGGTTTAGGTTAAAGGTTCTGTTGCAGGTGTAGGGATGGAGGACTGTCAAAAAGGGCACCAATAGAACAAAACATCAGAATTGAATACAGAATTGACCATAGAAACGGATGGTTGTCAACATGGTCTGATGGGAAATCAGCAACAGGAGGTGAAATTTTGAGTTTCCTAAATAGAGTTACTGTAGCTCAGTTCATAGCTCAGTTTTGTTAACAGTTCATGGGTTTGGTCCCACGGGAACCCTTAAATGATATACCTTGTAATGCAGTGTAAGTTGCTGCATAAAAGCAAATGCAGAAATAGCCGAATTTCCAAACGGTCCCCTGTGGAGTAATATGGAACTTCCCCAAAAATATGCCTTTGAAGTCACATTACTTAAACCGATTCTGTGCTGTTGTTTTCCCACCCGAAATTATTAGTAAAAAATGCTGGTGTTACAAAATGAAAACCCAAAGGTAAGCAAGACAAAACATATGCCTGGTTCCAATAATAAAGCATATTCTAATTATTTGAGATAGCATCTGCAAAACATAACCCAACAAACAAGCAAACAAAAAGCACAAGCATAATGCCAAAGCAGGTGATGAAAAATAAGCTTGATTTTCACGCTGAGGCAGAGGAGGACTCAAATCTCACTTTCAATAAACCACTAAGCTCAATTTACAGTACTTGGTGTGACTTAAAGCTGAATTTGCAGTTTTGCGTTACATTCTCCTCACAGCACAAGCTAGCATGCCACGATTCGCAATACGGCCTGCTGCAATTGATGCTGAAATGTACCCTATCTGGCAATTTTAAAAATATCTTCAGAGCTTAAAAAATGACTTACAAATACATTGCTATAAAAATTTTATCAGCACATCATTTTGAGCTAAATGTAAACACACAGCTGGATGTTGGCAGCATACTGTGTTTCTCCACACTTGTGTTATTAAATGCAAAAAAACATTAATAGCAATAGCTAAAAGGCTTTACTAAAAGTTGGTTTCTATTTAATAAAAACATTTTATAAATATATGATCAATGCAACGGTAGTCTGTAACCTTTATTGCAATGATATTTATTATATTTTGAAGAATGTTAGCGGTACATGCATTGCATTGGTTTTGTGTCTATATAGCTAATAGAAGTCAAAGGGTACCGCTGTTGTTCAGTAACCGACATTCTTCAGAATATTTTCTTTTGTGTTCTGCAAAGGAAAGTCATACAAGTTAAAATGAAAAGAGGGTGAGTTAATGGTGGTAGATTTTTTTTTTGGGGGGGGTGAACTATTACTTTAAAGGGCTAATGAAGAAATTTAAATGATTCACTTTTGTCTGCTCACACTGTACCTTTTAAAATGTTTTTTTTTTATTATAAAAGTATTTATATAGAGTTCGTATCCATTTACTTGATCGAACTTCCTGTAGTTGAAGAAGAGTTTGGAAGAGTGTCTATAAAGTATAGCAAACACCAAGATTCATTAATCCCAGTTTCACCAGTCTTTTTTTATCTCAACGGCACTTTTCACCGTATGCTGGAAAGCATTCCATTTTAACTTCCTCTCATCATCTTGCGTGTCGCCCACTCTCTTCTGGAGCCACATGGAAGAGACTTGAACAACATCGTAGGAAATGAGGAGGAGTAAAGACTCAATGCAATGCAGAAACGACGCAGAGCTACAGAAATCTATAGGACTTTAAAGGGCATGTCAAATTAACTTTCGAAAGTTCAAGAATGTGATAATAAGTCAGACAAATCTCCGAGTGTGATTTGAGGAGTGCTATGCCTATAAATACAAGAGTAATGGCAGTGGTATTCTTTCATGACAATAAATTAATGGTTGGAAGGAACCCGATGGACCTTTATACAGATTACATTTTAGACCGTATTTCCGTTTTAAAAACGTTTCCGTTTTTTTTTTGGACGAAACAGGAACGGGAGATAGAGCAGAGAGGTTGAAAAAGGTGAGAAAGGCAGTTTGGTAGAGAGTTGAGACATTATAGATGGAATGAGACATTGAAGTCCATCTCTATAATATACAGCACATATCATTCACAGCACTGCCTAATTCATTATCCACAGCGCTCCACAATTATGCAGCGTCTGCAATACAGAGCGCTCGGGCACACACACTGCGTGTCACACTTTATCACCCAAGCTGAGGTCCATCACACTAAATTACAGCGCCAATAAGACCTGTAGGCCACAGCGAACGGCCAGCATCTCTCTCTCTCTCTCTCTCACACACACATGCATGCACACACATTTTAAACTCCTGAAAGAGTTTGTTACTTACTCACCTCTCACTTTTCCTACTGTACTTGTGTTCTATCAGATACATCATTATTTTCCCTCGTGCTGTTTATTATGTTAAACGTTCACGTCACGTTATTTCTGACAGGCTGGTTTTCTTATGCATCTCTTTATCTACCTTAAATCTCTCCCCGTCTGTCTGTTCAGCTCTCTGGTCGCTCTTTTTCCCTCCCGTTTCATTGTCTTTCCGTGTTCCTCTCTCTCTCTGTGTTTCCCTCTTCCCTGAACAAATGCCTCTGTAGAGACAATAAACAAAAACAACGACCTCTTTAAAATCCCTTAATATGGCTGACTGGCAAACGGAGTCGCAGGGGACAAATTACGGCGGTTCTTGTTAACGCCGACCTGCTTATTAATTCTGCGTGTTTTTTTAAGCGTCGGGTCGGGGCCATATTTTAAAACGTCTTAATGGCCCCTGCCATTCCATTAACATCCTGTTCTCCCTCTCTGCACCCTGACGGATGTGCGAGTCACCTTATTGCAGACAAATCGGTTTGCCACACACAATAATTTCAGCATTTTTGATGTTTAATTTCAGGAGCTGATTACGGACCGGTATTTTCCTTTTCTCTCTGCCGTTGTTTAACTATAAGGCTATTTTTCTTTCGCGTAAGGTGTGCAGTCTGTGTCTGTCTCGCAGCGCGCATACACAATGAGGGGCACTGACTGCGCGGGAGATTGATTTCATAAATCACGCGCTTGTTTGTAATGGCTTTCTTTCCCCGGTGCTCTTTTTTTACCCAGCAGCAAAAGCCATTCAATAAATGGCACGTCACTGTTGTGTGTAATGCACGGAGACAAACAGCAAACTAATGACTTTAATGGGCTCCGCTGAATGTCAGGACTGCCAAGTTTCTATATGCACGGGTGTGTGCGACGGTATGCAACCCGCTGCAGGACCCCGTGTGGAGGCCCGTCGCTGGTGTACGTGCTTGGCGCATTTCAACGGTCAGGTGAGATATGTGTATATGCGTTTTTTCTTAGCCGGCTAATCCAAATAACACCTCTTCATCTTAAGAGGGAATGTGTGTGAAACATCTGCTATACTTAATTGTCACTTTAACCTTTGGGATTTTTTAACGGTGCTGACACCAATGACAGCCTTCTTTAATCGATTGTCTCATTGCAGGGCACAGATCGTGGTAAACCCGAGCTGGTGAGTGTGTCAGGTTTTGCACTCGTGTTTCCCGAAACACATTAAACACTAGAAACCTATTCTATAGCCTAGCTGTAAAACAGCTTTAAAGGGATAGAAATGTAAACAATTTCTCTTCTACTTAAGGTTTGGGTTATGCTTAGTCTTTAAATGTAAATTAAAGGGATTTTCCACGTTCAAGTTAAGCTCACTTGACAAAGGTGATGACCTAAACAAAACATTTCGTTACTAGCTTAGCATTAAAACCATGAAAACGTACACATTACACTGTTATCTTGGGCAGCTAAATGCGGCTAATAACATATAATGTATAAGAACTTACACAGAAAATGTATTATTACATTGGCCAGTCGCAACATTTGCAGTTTTGTTATTCCCAGATAACAACAACCGTGCAAAACTAATAACACACGGTAACCCGGATGTGGAAAATCATTTTGATAGTTTTTTTGACAAATGAAATATGTCTTTTAATAACATACATGACATTTACAAATGATTAAACCAAATTGCCTGTTCGTCACATTTGAACGTTGTTTCTTACCTTAAGCTGCCATAACAAACGCAGTTTCTACCAATCTCATATTAATCTTGAGTACCTATAGAGTAGTATTGCATACTTCGTATCTATGCGCCGATTGCCAACAAAACACAGACATATGACTAGTTTCACTAGTCACTTATTTTCACCTATCACATGCTGTTCATGTCCTGCATCTTTTAGTGCTGGGGCCGTTCCATCTATCAGTTTCAAACGATCTGCAAATCCAGCGTTATATCTACCGTTTATATAACATCCATCACTGAAATGCCGTGAACAAACAGACACACCTAAACTTCACCATCTATAGTATACATAGTAACAAGCTGCAGCTGCAGGCCCACATCGCTGCCAATCTTGACGCAGCGCAGACAATCTTGATGGTAAGCGGGTCATGACTGTCGGTTGGCGCGCTATTTCTTTCGCCTTGCTTTTCCGGGAGAGTTGGCCAATAAAAGGAATAGATCCCTGTTTTGTAACAGAAAAAAACTTTCCAAAACAAGTTGGAGTGCTGAGGGAGTGTATCAAGCACAGAAATACTACGTCATGTCCAGTTTTTTTCTCATGTGGCAAGTAACCGTGTAATAAGCGGGATAATGTACATGCCGGCTGTTATCATGAAATACTGTAAGCCCCTTCAGTGTGATACTTATTTCTGCGATAACAACCGGCTGCCTGTACATTATCCCTTACTTATTAGCACTTACCATAATATTTGTATTTCATCCACCTCACATTTTAGTGTGGTCATTTTACTATGTGTCAAATACTAGCTTTGCATCCAAGTGGCCTTTTTTAAAGTCACCATAAAATCAAAAATAACAATTCTAAGTGTTTTACACAGGGTTGTAAATTATTCATCCGTGCACACCATTTTTTTATTCATTTTGAACATTTACCAAAAAAAGTAGGACAATAGTGACTGTCCAATGGCCAGGCATTTTTACCCCTTCCCTCCAGGCCTAGCTTACAACAAACCAATCAAAAAGGGAAGCGCAATATTAAGACCCGCCCTACTTTTTTTTCTAATTTCACTCGGATATACATCACGATACGGAAAAGAAGTCAATTGCAACTTCCGTTTCATGGTGACCTTAAGAACCATATGCTAGGGCTCTCATTTGGGCTGGGCAAAAAAAATCTATTAATCGTTTTTAAATTGTGGTCGAGTATCGATTCTCAAAAGCCGTGAACTGATTTATTTTCTTTCATATTTCCGCAAGCACTGAACACATTAACATGAATGTTATTGCTACTACTATACACTTGAGCATACTGTTCATTCATTGCTTAACTAACATGGCTGATGCGGGTGTGTCGTCAAATTTAACATCACCTTCACATAAAAGGCAGCGGTTCATATGATTGCAGCCTCTCTTCACAGCTAATTTCGTGAAATTCTGTATGTTAAATGTAAAATATCGTGATCCTGTTTGATCAAGGTACTATGCGACTGTTCTGTTTCAATATACTTCAGTGTGTTTAAAGTTTAATATACAGATTTGTGGCTCTTCCTTTCATTTTTTAATTCACCATTGTAATCTGATATTTACTGATTTTTTTTAGAAATATCTATAGGATTTGTTTTAAATCTATAATCATTGACTCGAATCGAGAATCTATTCGAGTCAATATAAACTTGTGAATCGTAATCGAATCGGAACATCAGAATCGGTACCCAGCCCTAGCTCTAATAAAGCATGCAGCCAAACAGAATAAATATCGGCTGATTTACTGGCCGATAATTAAAAATAAATTCAAATATATCAGCCACAACGATATACCGGCCTATCACTACTCTTATTTTATTTGAAAGTGATTGTTACATTAAAGCGCAAACAGTTACAGATTAACTAAGTATAGCAAGAAAACCTAAACAAAAGTAAACTTGATTTTAGTTGAAAAAACTGCTTGGGAACAAATCCTTAACCTTGAATTATCCTTTTTTGCAGTAAGGAAATAAGGTTGTACGCTAAAATCTACATTTGTCCTAAAAACAAACAGTATGTGGTCAAGTCACTAACATTCCAAGTTCGCTGTCCACACACATACATACTAATAAAAAAAACCCAGACATAGAGAATTTATCTTAAAAAAATGGAGACAGGCTAATTTTATGCCCGTCGCAACAAATTAGTGCAACACATCTATCGCAGATTTCCTCCCTCTGATTCATAATGTGATGTGCCTATGTCCACATGTATGCTACACGGTAGGTTGAGGTAGATAATATTGTCCTGACAACCGAATAACCCACGCTTTTTTGTTCTTTGTTTCTACATTGTGTCATTTCACACAAAACATTTGAACATAGAAACTTTAGTTTCTAACGAAAAAATATGATTCAACCGGTTGTGTGAGGTTTTTATTGTTTTTTATCAGGCTAAGTCTATAATATACAGTGACACACCCATGTGTGTGTGTGTGTGTGTGTGTAGTGCATGATGGGAATTCAGAGTTTGATTCCTGGTGTAACCAGCCTCAGGACAGCAGTTAACTATCGCTAGGCTAACTGACATGTTAATGAGCCTATAAAAGCATTACTCTCGACCGCTAATCATTAAAATGCATTAGTGAAGCTCCTAAATAAAACAACAGCAACATTATACTGCAGTCTCTCTCATTCACTACTTTCTGTTGCTATTGAAGTTAACCATATCAGCATGCAAACCCACACTCTCAATCTCTCTCAATCTCTCTCAATCTCTCTCTCTCTCTCACCAAACTGTAACCATGTCAGTTCCAAGATTTTGTTCTCCGAAGCAGCGTAATTCTTCTCAAAGGTGCTGTTAAGTTCTGCTGAACTCTTAACAATTCCACTCAATTATTTCATTATTTATTGTTGCTGTAACAAACTGGCACTTTTTCACATGCTCAAGATGCTGATGCTAAACCTGTCAAAACACAGCAGTTAGCCGTGACGGCCGCTCACTAACAAGCAAGTAACGGCGTGCGCATGGATGCGCTAATAACAGCGGCAGCGCTAATAACAGCAGCAACGCTACACCATTAACGCTAAATCTCCCCAGAATCATGCTAATGATGAGACATGTCTGTGATATTAATTAATGCCGGTACTTTCACGGCCCAAATCCCAGAAAATGTAACAGTTGGTATTGCAAAGTCTGCAGAGCTATTTTTAAGGACTGCTTTAGTGATTTATTAGAATTGGTTCTCATCAAATTGAAGAATGAAAAGGTATGAGAGAAAGAGGATAGATAGTTATAGAACCCATTCTGAAAAGTCAGGGATCAAAGGAAATCCTGAGATCATCTCTTACAGTAAATCTATTCATTCCATAGAAGGATGCACTCGTGTGTCTGTTTTAACATGGTGAAAGTTTATTGTTACACACTTGCCCTATTTGTCTGGTCATTTCAGCCGCAGTGTCTGCACTCTGTGCAGATTCACAACTCCCCTGGGCATCTAATTAAAACAGGTCACAGGCATTTATCTAACAGTAATTGCCCCTCACTCCCTCAATCAGGAGGGAGAGCCAGTTACAGACGGGGTTCATAAAGGAACGAGACAGAGAGAGAGAGAGAGAGAGAGAGAGAGAGAGAGAAGGATGGATGGATGCACGAGACTGATGTAAATATGCAGAAAATCTGAATCATCTCTGATTTATTTGAAATTCTGTATCAAAGGAACCAGTAAACAATATCAGATTTTGTCAACTGCAAAACACACTCAACTACAAAACACACACAACAACATTACTTTGTGTTACAACAAGCAGACAAAGATGTGTGTATATGCATGGCCAATGTCACATAGCCACTGTCCAGACAGACTCTTTGGCCTCCAGGTGGGTGATAAATTGCACTGCTAAAAAGGAGGGATGCCTGTCACTGCATGAGACACACACGCACACACACGAACACGCGCACATCTGATTAGCTGGCACAGGTGACCTTGAAGAGATGTCTCTATATCGAGGTGTTTAGATCAGACACACATCAGCTTTCAGGAGACAAAGTGTGTGCAATCGACATGAGTTTAATACATGTAAAAACACGTTATATATATATATAAAATGTCTAATCTTAGATCAGGTGCTTTAGGATTTTTCTGCGCTCAAAGTGGACCCATTGGTATGTACATGCAGCTACACATCGTAATATATTATCTCCTCCTATTGGCAAAAAACAGGCACCATCCTGAAGGAGAGAGCAAATAATGAATGTTTAATTTGCCAGTTTATAAACTAATTTGCCGTCATTTCTGAGTTTAGAGGCATAGTAACCTGAAAGAGAGGGAGCAAAAGAACTCAGGGGCACTTGCTGTATAAGTCAGACAAAAAAAAAGAAATCCGTGAGATGTTTAACCTTCTGAAAATATTGTTTTTTTATCTCAGGAGATCAAACTAAATATTATAAGCCATGGTTTTGGGGTTTTGGTAAAATAGTTAAGGTTTATATAAAATCTGATTTGTGAGATTTTGAAACTTTCTAGCAATAATATCATTTTTAAATAGTAACTGAAAAAATATAAAATTGTATATTATATGTATTAAATAAATATCAGCATAGGGGTAACAAGGTTAGGTATGTAGGGTTTGAAGATCTGGTTTGAGACCAAATGTTGGTTTGGTTTTAATGGGGTAAAATCTCTGCCAGGCTGTTACATCCGGCGAACGTAGTGTCTATAGGAAACAATGGCGTTTTGCTTCAGAATTCACATAGGATTACAGTCAACAGCGTTGAAGATTATTCGAACACTTCGCCATACATCGAGAACCAAAAATGAGAAGCACTTAAGGCTGTCCGTTTAAAGGTACATCACAAAAATATGAATAAAGCTAAGTAAACTTTTGCACTTCACAGAGACACAATCACAGAGGCACTTAACAATGCTCACCTGTAGTGCTGTCGGTTCCCCTGAAATTTGAACGTTTTCTTACTAAACACATTATTTTAGCGGAATCGTCCTGTGTGCATATACCCCATTGAACAACAACAAAAAAATATTTTAAAACTTACTTAAGTGTGTATAAAAAAATTGTTATTTTCTATATTCTTTTATTGGTTGCAGTCTTCGGGAATATACAGAATTAACATTTCACTTATATATGTGTGCAAAGCGTATGAGACAAATAAAATCGGGAATTCATTAAATAAAAATAAATATTATAAAAACAATATATTTAATTTATTACAAAAATGAATATGTATTTATTTATTATTTACATGCCAGGCTAAAGAAAATTATTTTATTCCATAAGTGTCAAACCTAAATAAAATAAATGCTATTCATGCAGGAAATTATGCAGTACCAGGGTTGCATGCAAAATGTAGAACGCAGCTAAATATAATATTTTTGGAAATTTAAAATGAATACTACACATATTTTTTATGTCCTACAATGAATTAAATATCACAAATAACACATTTTAACAGATTATAGCCTTTCCAAATTATGAATTTAATTGCTGGCTAATGCGACAAGCCAAAATCAGCTTGTCCAATTTCATAGAAAATAAACTTTTGGCTATTTTCAAACACATTTACAAGCTCAAAATATTGCTTTAATCTTCAAATATTACAGTCTGGACCTGGCATTAAAATAACATGTTTCTTTGCATGGAAAAAATATTTAGGTCACATGCCTTCTTATATGATTCTGTCTGTTTACTTAGACAAAGCTAGTGAGTAAATATTTTTTTTTTTATAGTTATATGACCAAGTATTTTCCGGATATCCTTTTATCAATAGGCTATTTTTCTCAGAAATTAGACCCCTTTATTTACTGACCTTTCTCAAATGACTTTACACCCCAACAAAATCAATTAAAGGTTGAAGGAATAGATAAAGACATTAATGAATAGAATAATTAATGCATGGAAAAAATCTAGCATTTAATCAGATTACTATCCTCAAGAAAACTCTATCCTCTCTGCGGCTTTTAACACAGCACAATAAATAAAGAATGATGTCTCAATTCTAATGATCTCGGGTGAAGTTTCTCAGGTAAATCTCTCTGTCTCTGTTGTGTTCTCATCTCTCTTCCTCTCACAGCCGTGCATTCTATTCTATCACTGATGAGGTTGAAGTGTAAATAGAGACAGGTAGATGGTTGATGTGACGGCAGCGTTCATGTTAAACTCGATAGCGTTGTCTCGGATAACAATCTGCACTTCCTGTACGGTTCCTCCACATCAGAAGATCAGAGACAACAGAGGTGTGTGTGTGCGTGCATGTCACCCCCTCGAAATCAGCCATGCATTTGGATCCTTTGAATCCCGTATTCATATTACAAAGTTTGCAAAGTTTAAAACACCTCTACCACTAACTATAAGAATAGAAATACGTGAATGAAAAGCTTTATCATACATATTAAATCTCTCCAAGAGATTTACAAAGTGCATAGACAAGGACAAAAACTGAATGAAATTAAAGTTTGACGAATGAATTGTAAATCTGTGATGAGTTACAGTCAGACAGCTGTGCAGTCGTAGATGGAGTGTGGGTAAAATCTAGACAACCAGCACTTTAGCTCCATAGCAGAGAGCAGAACTTGAAGCACCGACTGAGTGTCAAGATTATTTAACGTTTTCATGGTCGAGAGAGAGAGAGAGAATGTGTTTGTGTGAAATATTTATAATAATTGAAGGTTTTGGCAGGTCTTGGGTGTACAGGAAGTTCAAAGCAACAATCACTCACCATTCAGTCAAACTGACGTGATCAATGTGACAGGCCCTGCCAAATCTCTCTCTCTTCCTCTGACACAGATTCTCTCTCACACACACTGAAGTTAAAATAATCTCATTGCATGTTGGTTCAGTACTTGAACATTTCCTCACTCCTACACACATACGCACATTTGCATTTATATTTACATATACACATATGTACATATCTACGGGCACAGTGTTGACAAATGTGTGCGCTATAGATTCCGTTTTTTTTTCTTTCTAGTATGTATGCATATTTGGTATGCATATATCTCATGCATTTCACCTCCAATAGTGATGACTTTCTATTGACTTTTATTGTTTTTATACTTTAAGTTACTGATGCATTCTCCTACCTACGTATGTGCCTAACCTTCACACAAACCATTTTGCATTTCATTGAATTATTATTAGCATGTTAAACATTTTACTTATACGCATTTTAGGCTATGTGCACATTAATGGAAATAAATTCAAAAATGACACTTTTTATACCTTTTGTGTGGGAGATTGCTTACATTGCTGACATTGGTTCAGGGTTTTTTATTTGCTAAAATCGCTTTTAATATACTGTACATGTAATGGTCCAACTATCGTCTTACAGACTCTTCACTATCTTTCTGTCAGTTAGTAATGCTCATTTACGTTTTATGTTCAATGTATGGTTTTATTGCAAATTGAATGTGTATTATTTTTTTTATAATTTCCTCTTTTTGCCCATTTCCATGTAATCTTCAAAATATTTCGACTTTATTTTTGAAACATTTCGACTTTATTCTCGAAACATTTCGACTTTATTCTCGAAACATTTCGACTTTATTCTCGAAACATTTCGACTTTATTCTCGAAAATTTCACTTTTCTCGAAACATTTACTTCGAAACATTTCGACTTTATTCGAACGACTTTATTCTCGAAACATTTCGACTTTATTCTCGAAACATTTCGACTTTATTCTCGAAACATTTCGACTTTATTCCTCGTAACATTTCGACTTTATTCTCGAAATCTTGGATTTTTTTATGTTTAACGTGGCACTAAAACGCCGTCGTACCGCGACATTGCTGCGGCGGTGACAATACAATGAGTTTTACAAGTACGCCCACCTCACGCGTTTAGATTTAAGTAAAATCATGTTACGAAGTGACGTACATTCACCGGGTGTGGTTACACGAGGCGTTTCAGGCAGGTCTGGGTGAGCATTCGCTTTTAGATAGAATGCATCTGTTTTTCCGACACTTTAATTTTAGCAATTTTACGTGTCTTATACATGCTTGGTCAACTTATAACATACCAAAGACACAGAAAAACAAGTATTCGCGCGATATGACCCCTTTAAGTTGTTCCTTTGTGATCTATACATGCACATACTTTCAACTTTTCCAAAAAGACATTCACCACCCCTCAAAACCAACTACTTATTCTTGTCCTACCTCATGAAGTGCGTGTGAGGGTGTGCTTGAAATGGGGAGGGATGTGAGATGCTACGGGTGTGAATCTGACTGAAGTTTAGAATTGGACCGTCTCCTTTGATCAACGTTTCACAAAATTGCCAAGGGCTGCTCACAAATTCCAGCACTCTCTTTTCTTGAGACAGACAGGCATGCAGGCAATAGACAATAGAGAGAGAGAAACGCAAAGAGTTAGAGAAAGAGAAAGAAGACAAGACCAGACCAGAAAGAGCATTAAATGAATTAAGTTTCTGTGTTTATTTGTAGCATCACAATTGTTATGACAAGTACAGTGCAACTCAGACACAATGTGGGTCCCTGGTGCGTTAACTCAACAGATTTGCAATGTGTGCTAGACACAAAAGCCTGACGCTGGATATTTCAGTCTCGTGAGTGGCAACAGCTTCTCCCACTTCTCATCAAACTGATTTGAGAACAGCTTCGAGAGTGAAATAGATAGGGCGAGTGTGAAGTGGGACTGTTATAATTGGAAAAGAATAGCTCAGCAAAATCAACGTTAGTGCTGTGATGTTTATTTGCAGGGTACCAAATGACGTACATCGTCATACCAGCGGCAGCATATAAAGTAAGGGTCAAATTTGTAGAATATAAATGATTGTAAGATCATTACACTAGCAACACAAAGCTCATGGGTCTGATTCTCAAGGAACATATATAAACATGTAAAGATCGAATGGACTTTGGAATGTCGTTTTGGATTATAAATGTAAAGCTGTCGACTATGGTTTGTGCATTTTTTTTTTATCGCTGTCCTTCGGAAACCTCAGATGTCTAAATTCAGTGTTTGTGTCAGGAAATGAAAAAATACTGTACTTTTGAAATAATTCAATACTGTGTTGTGACAAGTTGACAAGCACTTTTTAATACTTTTTATTGGTAAGATATTTGCTAAACCCAGTGACAAACATAAAGGGTGACTAATAATAATGATTTATGGCAAAAACATCACGAACTATGGATCATGGAAGTATGGACTGAAACAAGGTTTTAGTAGGACAGCAGCCATTTGTTATAGACAGTTTCAGTGGCCACAAACAAACGTTATTTAACTTCCGGTACACCTCCGCAAAAAATCTGTAACTTTTGATAGTTTCAATGTAATTTAATACAATTAATATACAATAACATATTAATATTTATTAATATCAATTAAATATAAAATCAATTGTTATAACCAAACACAGACCAGATGTTAACTCCGAGCCAGGCGTGTGCGTCCAATGAAAACAACTATAGCTGTATATTTTAGCATTATCACTTTTCATTGTGTTTTTGGAGATATCGAGTCACTGTGAATAAACATCTTTCCACTGATGTGCTCTCGTGCTGAGCCATCCTTTTCCAATTTTAGGAGCTATAGAAGCTTCTCATCCCAGCGCGTTGACTTAGATCTGTTGTGTTTGAGGTGTCCTGAGGGTCAGGGTTGAGGGTCAGGGCGCTGTTCAGTCAGCACACAAATCAAACCAGTGAGGTCTCATTGACTATCAGCTACAGCAAATCTTTCACCTGATATGCCTCAGCTGCTGTTTCCTCACATACATCTCTGTCGCTTTTAGCCAAATGATTCCATTTCAATATAAGTAAATTAAATTATGTTTTATTAACATTCCTGTTTGGGTACAACGCTGCCATTATAATGAATTGTAATATAATTTCATTTGACACAAACAAAAGTAGAATTACATTTATTTTGCTAGAAGGTAAGACTCTGGTTCACCATGGTGCATAGGGAAATTTTTGTTAGTGTAGGTTTTTAGAACTGAAAACGTTTCAAATGAAAGGTCCAGTAATTGAAATCTTGCGGCAAGGTTGTGAATTGCAACCACCCCTTGTGAATTTAAAATCCAACCCTTCCCCTCACGTTCGAAACACTATCAATGGCTGACAGAACTTGGCGAATTATATGCAAGGGGACCCGCGGTATATGTAGATAGAAATAGCTCGTTCTAAGGTAATACAAACTAAACGCTTCATTGTGTAAGCTCTTTATACACCTCTGAGTTATGTATGTTATATTGCATTTCTGTCAGATCCTCCAAAAAAATACACACTGGACCTTTAAGAAAAGGAAAGGAATCACAATTTGATTTAATTTATAGTGTCTACATGCCACAGTTCATTTAATCTGAAACTATGTTAGAATTATTAGATTAATTTTCAAATAAACTTTATATAACCTGCAAATATATTTAGGCACTCCAAAATGTTTTTTAGTTGTACTTTTATACCTGTAAAAAACGAACATTTTCTGATGCTTTCTGTAATTTGAAGGTTTTTAACATATTTTCAAAAATATGTGAAAAATCTGTAAAATTCTGTCAAATTACCATTTTTTTACTGTACATTGTTCGTGAAAAATCTTTAAAAACAGTTAAATTCTGTAAAATTACAGGGTTTTTTTCACAGTGATGTTATATTCTAATTAAATCTAAAGCTTTTTAAATATCTCCGTCTCTGTCTCTCTCTCTCTCTCACCCTATCTCTGTCTGCATCTCTCTCACCCGTCTGTCTCACCCTGTCACTGTGTCTGTCTCTCACCAATCTCTGTATCTCTCAGGTATCATGTTATGTACATGTGTAATGAATAATACTGTAGTTCCTGTATAGAGTATCAGGTCAGATCAATATCATCAACCTCTCCCTGTCTGCCTGCTGCAACACCAGCCCTCCGTGTGTCTTTGTGTGTGTAACATGGGGAGCGTGCCAGCTCCTGTAACATCCGATACAGAGAAATCGACATTAACAATGCCTCGTGCTCATTTACACTCACACACACATACACGGGAAACTTGTCAATACACAGATACTGTTAGACACCTTCTCCATCTCAGTTTTTGAGTATCATACGACAAAACAAGCAGCACTTGTGAACTGTGTGATCTATTCTTTCTCTTTTCCTCTGTCTGGCTCTCTAACCGGTGAGAGCAAATGCGGGAATCATGAAAGGTGATACCTGCATACAGACCGTTTCATCTGCTGAGTGCAGCGAGATGGAGCTTTGGGACAGCAACATTTCATAAGAGACACTGAAGAGAAGAGAGATGAACAAATGAACACCTGTGGAGAATGTAAGAATGAATCGTGGCTAAAGATATAAACACGTTTTCCAAACATTTGCGAGTAAATATTTATTTCCCAATAGCTGTCAGTGTTTGAAATGTTCTTTTGAAGGACATAAAGGAAGCCTCAAGGGCATACAGCGGTTAACAGTTCTCTGGAGAGTTAGATTTTCAGGGAAGAACGGCTTGAATTTCAGTCTGGTCCTCAGACAAAGGTATTGTATGACTTCAGAAGACTTGGATTATGGCCCATGTGTCGATTAGACAACTTTAATGATACGTTTATAGTGCGTTTTTATTTAGCACAGTAGCCTCCGTTTACGTATTACAATTCACTGCAATTGCATAGACCAGTGTTTCCCAAACGTTTTACAATGGCGTACCCCCCATGGATTCTGCATACCCCCTTTCTTACAGTCACAATTGTGTTTTTTATGTGCATTTTAAATACATTTACCTTCTTAAAATAATTATCTTTTATCAAACACAGGATTATTATATAACTATATGATAATATATATTTTAAATAAATTACTCACTGCTTAATGATGGATGTGCTTGAAATTATTTGCATAACATAACATGTGATGTTTGGTTGTATCAGAGAAAGTGTGAGTTTCAAATCATGTCGATATTTGCTCTTTATGTGGGCAAGGGCTGAAAACCAACTCTCGCAAAGGTAGAAGGGCAGAAATGTTTTCAAAGCACAATTGGCTAAGGCAGGATACTCTGCACGCAAGGCTATCCAGAAGTCTGTCAGTAATTTTTGTGCGAATTTAATTCTCAAATCGGCACTCGTAGAGATTTCAATGAGACTCTCTCGCTCAGAAACAGGAAGGTGCGCTGTGCTGGTTGCAGAGAATGGATGGAAAATCCAGGCCTATTTTTTGATTGGATGTCATGAATTTGACCTTTTATGGCACTACCTAACTAATATTTTGCTGTGTGTACACTAGAGGGAGCACGTCTTTATATTTTGCTTGTGATAAAAACATGCCTGGTTGAATGTCAGGTGCGTAATAATTATGTAAAATCAAAATTTTGATCACGTACCCCCTCAGTCACCTGGCGTACCCCCGGGGGTACGCGTACCCCAGTTTGGGAACCACTGGCATAGACAAAAAGTAAAATAAAAACTTGAATGTGCTGTATGTAATTTTTCGGAGGATCTATTGACAAACATCCCAATATAACTATGTCGTCAGAGGTGTATAAAGGCCTTACATAATGAAGCCTTATGTTTTTATTACCTTAGAATGAGCTATTGCTATCTACACACACCGCGGGTCCCCTTGTACATGGAATTCGCCATGTTGTTTCTACAGCCCTAAACGGACAAACTGCTCTACAGAGGGCGTTTCGTAAATACACTGGCTATCTAGTTCGGAAAAGAAGCAAAAACGTGACGACATGCTTAATCCTGTGTCAGCCACAGTAGTGCTTCAAAAGGGAGGGGGGAGTGAGCTGTTTGTTGCAATTCACAACCTCCTGCTAGATGCTGCTAAATTTTTTATAATTTAAATAAAACATTTAAAATCCTTTTCTTTGTGGCTGTGAAAACTTTCAAATGATGTCCTGTAGAAGAGATCAAGTTGTGTGTTCCACAATCTGAAGTGTTCTGGGAATGTTTGGTTTGTGTGGTTAGAGACGAGTGGTAGACCCACAATTCACTCTCTCTACATAGAGCTACAGTACATTCTGCGCCACTACAAACAAGCAATTATTGCCACAGTCAAACCCAACTTAACAACCCATCAAAGCTTCCACTGGGAAAAAATTGCCAGTCGCTTTAAGAATTACGATTTATTTTGTAAAGCTGTGACAAAAATAAATTGCGGAATAAATTCTGGGCAAAGGAGATGCCTCTCTTTCTCTCTGCCACTCTCAATCTCGCTCTCCCCATCCATCTCTGTTACATCACTCAGCGCTGCAGGGTTTAAACTGATATAGTGGAGGAGATGTAATGAAAATAATATACATTGATTTTGCTGAGAAACTTATAGCAGTTCATTTGCATTTCCAAACAGTATGCTGAATCATACATTTAAGGCCTGCCAGTCTGATGGAATAATACATGCAGACAGATATGAAATCACCTCTCTAATCCAAAACCTATTTATAAGCACATTGCTTTGTACATTACAAAACATTTGAACACCTTTAACATCAAACTACCGACAAGGGCTTAAAACCCTTCCGCACAATGCACAGAAATCTTACTGCCGGCCCACACTTATTGATTTTAAAAACTGCTTAGTTCTGTAGAGAAAGAGAGCGAAGAAAAGGGAACATTATCTTAATTTGCCATTTAGTTAAACATGATCCTGTTAAATGCTTTAAATTGTTTCCGCTCTAATACGATACAGTTTGGAGAGATGAGCTTTATGTGTGTAGGTAGAAAATGATATGCACAGATGTACACAGGGCACCCACCAACCGTCCCTTCCAACATAATCTTTAAACACCACAAAAGCCGCACTGTTAAATAACTATTTTGAGTCATAAAATATCAAGTTTTATCGTTGTAATTTAATATATCTGAACAGCTTTATGTATAAAGCAGTCTCTTACACAGCCTATCCAACACAAGATCATGGCAAATACATAACTATTTTACGATGTAGCTGATTCATATGAATTCGTTCAATCTCTTTCGTACATTTTCGTACATTTGCTTTCGCGCCAGTGACGTTGGGTTTAGAGGCGAGGTAAGGTGCGGGGCTTCAGTATTGCGTTTTTCTAGCTATCTTTCATTTTTGTACAATTCACAATGTACAAATTCACTCGAATTAGCCACTTGGTAAAATAGTTATGAATTCTCGTGAGATCAGGTTGGATATCGAGAACATCATGCACTTCTTTTTTCCATCAAAAATGTGCAGTAAAGAAAGGGACTAGAAAAAAGTTAAGATCAACTACACGCTTTGGGCAACTCTAGCCCGAAAGTTCAGCTGAGTGAACTGTATTGAGTGAAAAGTTGAGCAAACATAACATTTGCAGGAATGTATTTTAATGTTCCTAAAGTTTGGTTTTGGAGGCTGTGGATGGTGGGGGTGGGGTTGCCCTTTACATGTTTTATTACTGGAGCTCTTTTACACACATGCGCGCACACACACAATGTACTCCGACAGCTAAAAGTGAGGAATAAAGGTAATAAAAATGGTAGGGATGTTATAATAAGTTAAATGTTACACTAATTCAGCCAGAATACTTACACACTTTACTTTTTTCTACTTCTGCTACATCAGGGTGTAATGGTCCGTCCTTTATTTAACCTCATCCTTTGTTTTGTCTCTGTCTCTCTTAGTGTTTCAATGTGATTTACTGCTACTACATTGTGTTTGTGGCTCTTTGTCAAGCAGCTTTCTCGACTCGAAAACCTTCTCCAGTCATGTACTCTAGTTCACGTTCCTTTTACTCACCCTGTCTGACATCTACATTTACACATTAGGCAAAGACCTTCATTTAAGACAGCTTACAGTACACTTAAAGGTATACATTCCCTTGAAATCTAACCTGTGACACTGTCGTTGCCAGAACCATGTTCTACAAGCTGAACCACAGCTCCCTTTCATTTTTAATTATCCATCTGAAGAATATGTGTTAACATATACCTCCCAACCCAACGTCAATGTGACATATTCAAGAATCTGTCCGTTTCACAGAGACATCATCACAATAAAGAGAGAAATACATTTTTAAAACACCATGGAAATGATACACTACACATGCCAAAACTTTGGTTATAATGGAACACCCATATTGTGCTTGTTTAACGGGGTTGATCCTGTCTTTGCTGCTCTAACAGCTTCCATTTACCTGGGAAGACTTTCCAAAAGATGTTGGAACATGGCTGCAGGGATTTGCTTCCATTAAGACACTAGAACATCAGTGAGGTTAGGCACTGATGTTAGGTGATGGGACCTGACTGGCAGCTGGTATTCCACTTCATCCCATAGGTGTTCAATGAAGTTCATACCTGGGCTTTGTGCAGAGAAGTCAGGTTCTTCCACAAAACACTAAACATTTGACTGGTACTATGAATTGAAATATTTGACTCAAAAGGTTTATCTAGGGCGTGGACGTATGCTTGTTAATCCCACCTGTTTGTAAAAGGTGCAGTTGTAACAGTAAATTCGGGATTTGATTTCACATAGATTTTGTCAAATAGTAACTCACATTATTTTTTCACATAATTTAGCATTCCTAATGTACAGGGCTGTACGTTAAAGTGTTTTGCACATAGCACCGATGCTACGGAGTTTTAAAGTATTGTAGCACATGCCAAACAGATGTTGTATCTGTAAGGGATTTACTCCACACGATATGATGAAAACAATAAACTTTTAATAAATCCAAAAGCCAGGCAGAACACAAGGACCCACAAAACCATGGAATAGCAAAACAAACAGCAGTTACATAATAGACAAGACAAAGAACACTGGAACAGGTAGAGTATAAATAGTGTCCGGGTAATGAGTCTGATGACGGGCAGGTGAGGGAATACATGAGGAGGGACAGAGTGAGGGAGCGTGGAGAAATAGACATCCTGGAGCAAAAATGGGAAAAACAAACTAGGGACCGACGTGAGTGTTACATTGTCATCTTTAGTGCAGGTCATCACATAAATAGACAGGCAACTGAAAAGGATAAATTAGGGCCATATACATTTTTAGTTTTAACCAAATTAGTTTTTCCTTTTTCTGAGTTTTGTATTTTCAATGCTCTAAATACATTTGTCCATAAAAATATACTATAGTATTTACTACATTAAACTGGAGTAAAATTCTTGTGTACTATAAAACCCTAGTTTGGTTTTCCCGTTTTTGCCCCAGGATGTCTATAGTATATTTGAACATTACTATAGTACATATTAAAGCATATTATAGTGTTTACTTCAGATTAATTTTTACTATAAATTTATTAAGTTAATTATTTTATCATCTGGTTCAATTTAAGCTGACTTTTATTTTGGCGGGTTGTCGCGAAGATGCTTTAGCTTCATCTTGTTTGACAGTTTCATCACACAAACAGTGAAATGCTCGTAAAATAAACTTAGAACAAATCTGTGGATGAAGTTCATGTGTTCATGTCCTTGAATAGTAAGATGTCCTTGTAACATGTTAAAGTGTGCAACTCATTCACTCATAGTCACCGAGAACAAGCAGAGGACATATTTAAATAGTAGAATTCTGCTTTTGTGATTCCTTCCATGTTTTCCCACAACGCGCAGATCATAGGGCTCTAGATCAATGGACTCAATGCAGCTGCAAAACAAGTTTTAATCGCAAAAACAAAAATAAATAGCGGCGCTCCATTAGATTACCTCATAAACTAACAAGCACAACGACAAACGCACTTCTGACAAACAAGCGGCTCTGTCTAATGCAACTGTCAAACTGTATCGCACTTGTGCTACACTATTGAACTTATTAGTAGTGCAGACCAATTTTTTCGTAGCATGTGCAACATATATGTCACATACAGTACAGTAGGGTTGTCACAGTACCATAACCATGTCTTACGATACTATACCAGCTGAGGTATCTCGATACCAAGTAGTATCACGATGCTGTGCCAGGTTCATAATTCAAATCTATACAAAAACCACCGATTTAGATTAATCATTTTATATTTACTATAGTAGACTTTATTATACTTTGCACTAGCATATTTTGTTATATTAACTGTAGTAATTGGATAAATTGTAGCAAATACTGTAGCATACTTAAATACTTACTTTGGTAAGACTCAAAAACACTAGTGTCAATGAGTTTTAGTTTTACTGTGGTAAATAAAAGTACACTATATAATTTTTCACGTGGGAACTAATTCAAACGTGGGACAAATTTCATTGATACAGCAGTCTTTATAATGGGAGCTATTAGGCTTACTTTAAATGCAGAACTAAGACGGCCAATAGGTGGCGAATCATTTAACCAACTCGTTCAAAAAGCAAATTTGAATTATTATCTTGTCCAAGTCATTCAAAACACACATTCATTTAGGAGATATACACCGCAAAAAGGCAGATGTAAGTGTTCAAATGAATATTAATGCGCATATGCAACATTACCTACGATACTTACTATCGTTTCATAAATAGAGAGGCATCGCGGGTGTTTTGAAGCTTTAGCATCGCGATTCTACCGTAGCAACGGTACACCGTGCAACCCTACTGTACAGCCCTGCTAATGTGTATATCTTTTTCATTCACTTATTCAAGCATACAGAAAAAGTCCAGTTTAAAAGGCGAATTCAATAATTTATTCCTCTTTTAGAAATTGTGATTTTGCCTTGAGAGCATGCCGGCAGTAAATTCTTCTCTCAGACCCTTTAACAGAGCTCAAACAATCAGATAATGGCCTCGCATTAACATATTGAAGTTAAAGAGGGGCTGTCTGAGTAAACCTTCCTCAACAATTACAAAATTACTGAATTACACTGATCTAGGTGAAAATGCCCAGGCCAAATTGCAAAAATGCAAAAAATATATAAAATATGTTGTTTCTAACTGATAATAAATAAAAAGAATGTATTTTAGGTCATGTTTTTGTGCGTTGTGTCTTATATACAATATATATATATATATATGTATTAATTGTAACACTGTACAAAACGGTTGTATTTGTCATTGGGGTGCACCGATTTGTAAATTTTGGCCGATAACGATAACTGATCATTCTTTAATTCATATTTGTGAATGTAGCTTGAAAAGGTTAGCCTGAAGCGCTTCTTCTTTTTGATTGTCGATGTATGACGTAGTGTTTGAATTTGTCATCTTGAAGCGACCGAGTGAAAAATGTAACATGTAACAGAGCTGACTGAGATTGTAACGGAAACACGTCATCGCTCCGTGTGCAACCCAACAAGTGTTCTCAATAGCCACAATCTGCTTCAAACAGTAGCTTTGTTCCTCTAATACAGTACACATCCATAAATATCTACATACTGTACATCAACAATGTTTTGCCTATAGCAGTGAGTGTGAAATGAAATCCTTTCTCAGAGGTAATGGTTTTGAATTGATCGGCTTTTGTATATGATACGATAACATAAAAAATACCATTTATCGACCGATACCGATATGGACGATAATATATTGTGCATCCCTAATTTGTTAACATTATTACATGCATTAACTAACATGAAATAGCAATGAGTAATTTTCACTTACTTTAGCTGTACTGCTGACCAAACTATACCATAACAATAAATGACACATACACATTCTCAGACGCCTTAACTCCTATGCTGCAAATGTACTTTATCCTTTCTCACGCTCTCATTTCTATTACAAATGTACTTAGTGTTTTGCTGTAAATGCAATGAGAACATACACGCGATGCATTTACCCTCAAATGCACTAGTGCCCTTATGGACAACATGAGTAAAAGAAAGGAAAAGGAAAAGTCTATGGAATAACAATAACTGCATTAAACAGACTACGAATGTAACTAATAGCGACTCTGCTCACTGCAGCTCTGACAGAGGCTAAATGATTCATATTCTTAAATGCCCCGTGGCATAAATATCACATTAATTTCTGCAGCTTTCTTAATGTGTGTGTGTGTGGCTGAGGTCTCACAATCGACCTTACATGCCCATTAGCTGTATGCTTAATGCTTTAATTGTTTAGTAATGAGAGCCTATGACATTACAGAAGTGTGTGTGTATATTTTCAGTACTGGTACAGAGCAACTGAAGACGAGTCACTCCATGTTGCCATGGAGAGAACTGTAGAGTTACAGGTATTTTTTATCTTTTTTTCTTTACATTGCAGTTTGATGCAACACACCTTATCAAAGAAAAGGAACGGAGAAGAGACCTACTTTTCTCTACATTATTTTTTCAATATCTTTTCTTTAGCAAAAATATAAGTAAGTAAATAAATAAATGAAAAGGCCTTTGGCACAACTTAGCATCACGTCGCTCCTGGTTTGGAAACAGTGATAGTACTGTACAAGTTAACACTGCGTCCTAGATAGACACAATGTGATGCCACCAAAAACAATTAACAAAATATGTATCAAGTTTTTATCCTATAACCAGCAGCGATAACGTTACGCAACAAGCGAACATGGAAAACATACTTTCTATCGCATGTTGCAGCATCGTATCGTGTCCGACATATTATTTTCTTTACATAATTTCCCAGCCAATCAGCTTGCATGCTCAGTCCACTGTTAAAATTGTTTTGCTTTAGTTGTTTGCTGGTAAACCAGTTTTACTGTACACTAGTTCTGACACCCTCTCCTCCCAGGCAGAAGGTCTGTCAAGATCTGCTTGTGTTTATCTATTAGTGCAGGAGAAGCAGCATGTCTTACACACTTGCTGTGGCATCTCTGTGTGTCTTAGCAGTGGTAAGTCTTCACACTTGCTGCACAGTAGCAGTGTAAACAGATCTAGTCCTTCAAGACCAAATCTTAAAACAGTTGTCATGACTGACATAATGTTATCAAGATGACACTGGGGTGTATATTTTAATAATTTACAGAAATCTCACCCATGTTTTGTATATCATCGGCCTTGAGCTATGATGTTCAAACCCTTGCAAGAGGTGTGCAATGCAATGCCTGATATTAAAAATAGTTTTCAGCTCTCAAAATTGCACAAATATATTGACACACCACACATGCTGCTCTCTACATAAAAAGATTTGAAAAGATCATAACTATATTCAAATTGTGAAATTGTGGATTTGAAATGTTATTATGTTTAGCAAATGTGAACAGAATAGTCACACATCGCACAAACGAACATCTGTCAGAATTAGGACATTTCATACACTTCCATTGTTTTTAAATACAGCTAAAATATACAGTTACAAATAGAGATGCACAGATATATCGGCCAATAATCGGTATCGGACGATAAAGGCAATTTTTCACACTATCCGCCGATAGTGTAAAAACAGCCGCTGATCAGGATCGATATATCCTGTTAATCAATAGAGGACAGGAAAATGCAATGAATTTGTGCCCTGTATATAGAAAATGTTCAATATGCATAGCCATTATATCAATTAATAACATTCAGAAAGTTCAGAAATATTAATTTAATCTTCAGTATCGGTATCGGCAGATATCACGCTAAATAAACAACATTACTTTTAATCTTAAAAACAAAGCACGGAAATGCTTTTAACTTCTTAGTTTCTTACATATACCCAAATCTTACATATACAAATCTTTGTTACTGAGATTGGATAATTTTATGCAGTCTTTGTACTTTGAACTGTGTGATCTATAATAGTACAGACTGTCGCTGCCATCACATTTTCAACTTTGTAAATTCTGCTTCGAGAAAACAAAATGGCTGCCTCGACTACATTACAAAACAGGTTCTTCTAGGAGCAGTGCCTATTGGATCATATGTGGCATGTGCATAATAAACTATTTAGTAATGGTGAAAACGGTGCAGAAATGACCTTAGCTGTGGGAGTGACATTTGAAAAAGCTGCGTGAGCGTTGGGAAATGATTTGTGAGTATCTGAGTGTGCTTGTTTTTAATAACCCCCAAAATATCAACATTTTACAAATATAAATCTTTCTGAAAGTCATTTCCAACCATGCGCTACATCAAACAAAAATAATTACCTTAGTAAATAAATAAATAGTGAAACAAGTCATACTATATTTCGTTTGCTGTGTATTTGTGTGAGTGTATCTGTATTAGGAGTTGTACGTGTGCGAAGGTAAACTGAGTGATGTTCTCGTGGTTTGCTCCAGAGATTGCTAAAGTGCTCTTATTTTAGACAAGTCTGATCTCTGAAGACCCATCGGCCTGCTATATGAAACCTTGCTAATGGATAACACATTGTCAGCCTGAGTTTTGTGTGTGTGTAAGGAGGGCAGATACCTCCATATTTGTGCACGTCTGTGCGCTTGTAGCGGTCATATCCATACTGGGCCTATTTTTCCCCGTCTTACTCTGTATCTGCCAGTAAGTGAGTCAGTGAGAATTTTTACTTTCAGAATAACTTGAGCTTAAAAGAAAAACTGATTTAAATTCCTATAAGTTGAAAATGATTCACCATTTTACTCAGAGTAACAGCATATGTGCCAGAAATAGACTCCATGCACAGATGCTTATATTCCAAAAATATTATCACTTGCCTTTTGTCAAAGAGTCCTTTAAAGTTTTTGAAATAAAACACCTCAGCATGCACTGTGTTATAGCGAAGCTCTTTACTTTATGGTAATGTTGTTTTACCCAGAAATGACTTGGCTCATTTTTGTGTTTACATGAGGTTTAAAGGTTGCTTGGCAATGCACACTGTAGTGTCATTAGGACTAATGGCACATATTCCTTAGAGTATGAGTTATAAAGAGTCCATTTTTAATGAATACTATAATAAACAGTGCTCAGAAGGCACAGGTTAAAAAAGGAAGAAAAAAATCTACATTTGCTAGAAAATTAGTGCTATAGTTATATACCAGTTATGGCCAGGAAATATTTTTTGAATTTAAGATATTAAAGGATATTGGAAGTGTATTCGAGTTTCATAAATGTTTGGCACTCACTCATGCAAAGTACGCTTCAGTGCTGTATTTTGTTTTCAAGTCAAAGTGAGGTTTATTGCCATTTTCCTCTGCATGCATAGAGAAAAACAAAATTAAGTTTCCCATGATACCTTGGTGCAACACACAACAACATCTATAGTAACATTTTGCTCAGTGGCGCCACAGCACTGTGTTGCAGGTTTATACGGAGTCCTTTTAGGGACATGGTGGTGGAAAAAAATGAGAGGGAAGAGAAAAATATTTTTTAAAACTTTTGCGTTATCTCGCAAAACCTTTGCGTTCCCCCGAGAAACATTGCGTTATCTCGCAAAACTTTTTGCGATTTGTGGAAAATTAAGTTGAAGTTCATTGTTTACATTACATAGAATGAGCTGTCATTTGTGTTATAAGAACGTTTAAGCTCACAAGTTATTGGTCCTATTATTGGAATCTACTACGAACCGCACCATTGTTAATGTACGGAGCGGGACAACAGGACGTTTGAATGTTTTGCGAGATAACGCAAAAGTTTTGCGAGATAACGCAAATATGTTTGCGAGAGAACGCAAAAGTTTTGCGAGATAACGCACGATAACGAGATAACGCAAAATTTTAAAAAATATTTTTCTCTTCCCTCTCATTTTTTTCCACCACCATGTCCCTAAAAGGGCTCCGTAACATAAAGGGTGCTGATAACAAAGATTTTTGGCCAAATCACAAAATATGGTGTTACGCTATATGTTGGAAACATAGCAGAAACGCACATGGATTCATAAAGCTATGGTCACACCACAATATCTTAAGTGCTTGGTGTAAGTCGGCCAGATACAGCACCAGTATTGGACAGTCAGTATAGTCCTACCTCTTTTTCAGGTATTACGTCATGAAGAGAAGAGTTGATGTGTACAGGAGGAGTGGAGCTTTCCCACCTAAACCCAATGAGAATAAATAAATAACACCAAAAATGTATCAAATCCCAGACAAGGCAAAATAATGTGCAAAGGAATTTTAGGCGTACGCACGCTTGCTTTGAGTTTATTATAAACCAGCAAAGTTGTGGCGGAGAAGCAGATTCCACACATACGTGTCACGTGAACGGTAACATTAACAAACAGCTATTATTTGCTTGCAATATTTAGGCTATAGATTTTAAACTATCGACCGTCAGGAATAACAAAAAGATCCATCTTCCGAAGCTCAGACTTCAGAAAGAAATCCGTCTCCCTCCATCTCAGACACACCCCAATTCAAGCTGCACGTGGCAGTGAAACAATGTGCAAAAGAGTTTAGTTTAAGCGCGCTGCACGCTGACGGACCTCATAAACAACAGCAGATATGATGTCAAGTTCATTGTGAACTGTGTGTAATCGGATTCATTCATAAAAACGAGAGTTTTTTGCAAGTTAAACAGAAGTCAGTGATCGTTCAGTGATGGGGAATGTTCCGCTTTATTTATAGGCTTCTATTTATGTTCAGTTTACATAACCGCTTTATTAATGCGTAAAACATCAATAAAATAAAACGCACACAATTACTCAAGGACAATAATCAACAAGAATTACTTTTGTTTTAATCTTGCAGTCTTCTGTAATGAATGTCTGTATTATATATTTATAACACCATAAATAATTTAAATCCTGCTTGAATTGAAGTCATATAGTGCAGTGTTTGTTGAAAGCAACAGCAATGTGAAAGACTGAGAGCATGATAATAAAATCATAAAAAAAATCAGGGTTATGTCATAAAACTTTTTTACCTTTTTCTAATACATGTACAAGCATTAGTTTTGTGTTGTTTAAAACTAAATATAAACTTCAATTTTAGATACGCAGATCCTCTTTTCTGTTGTTTTGACCTGTTTTATCCAGTTCTTTTTCAGCAAATGAATGCGAAATGTGAAAGAAATTTGAGTGAAATGTTGTCAGAAGTTCACAGAAATAAACAAAAACTATAATTTTACCAAAACACATTCATATCTTATTAGAAAAGCCCACTCTTCTGTACCTGGCAGGAACAGGGCCTGTTACAACTATATATGTACTGATGTGCATGGATAAATCATTTATATAATCACTGCAACGCTGTTAACAAAATATTTTTTTTTTATAAAATAGTTTTAATTGCAGGGTAACTTTAGTAAAAGTTTGTAGTTTGTCAAATTTAGCGACATCTAGCGGTGACGTTGCGAATTACAACCAACGACTCACTCGAGCGCTGTGGCCTCCCCTTCGAAGCACTACAGAGGTTGACACAGGACTAACATATCGTCACATTTTCGCTTCTCTTCCGAATGAGATAACATATTTATGAAATGCACTCTCTAGAGAAATTTGTCAGTTTAGGTCTACTGTAGAAACAACATGGTGATTTGATTTCCATGTGAGAGGACCTGCGGTGTTAAACTGACAAGATCATTTTGCAAAATTTTACAGATACTTGAAAGCACACCATGATGGTGCAAGGAGAGTTTTAAACACTGATTTTTATGTACTTGCTCAATGAGTAATTTTTTTTATTTGACATTAAATTTGCAACAAATAATATAACACAGTGGTGTTTGGTTTATTTTAATCCGTTGCACCCTACCGTGCACCTATACCTTCCGTGCATTAACCTCAGTGTTATCTGCAGTTGTCCAACTCAAAGAAATGAGAAGGTGTTCATTAATGCGTTCAGCTAAAAGAGCACTTATCAAATTTATCAACATTTTAAAGGCAGCATCTGAGAGATTCTTGTGATATTGCATTCTTTATTATGCAGGTGTGTGTGTGAATGCACTAAAACAGAGACTGGCCATCTGCAGCTATATGGTACTGACTATGGGCCAGACATGCACCGCTGTAATTTGCTGATGTCTTAAGACATATGGTGGACATGATAACATTATCTACGCAGCTGAATTCACAAACCTGGGCATATGAAGTGCTGATGAAGTCTATTTCTATATAGAGAAAATGCATGCACACAAATGTATATGGCATAGGCTTATACACATATGCGACTGCGTGTCTGATCCCCCGATCACCTCGCAGTATTAAAATACATGTATTAAAGCATGTATGCTTGTGTGTGCTGTTTATTTGATTTATTGACTGCATCACTGATCTGAGGCTGTAGCAATGTTATCCAATATAATACTAATCTGACCTCTCCATAGCAACCACACGGGCAGACCTTATTCGACTCTTACACGGATCAGAAGTTTGTGCCCCACAACTATTATATTTGTTGCATCTGTATCGCATCTGTCCCCATGCATTGCAGCCAATGACGGCAAATTTGCGGTATATTTTCAAAACCGAATTATACTTTGATGTAGCATCTGACACACACAACCACAATAAAAAACTAATACTTGTACAGAGTAGCAATAAAAGTGTAGCCAATAACGTGGAGATGAACAACTACGATATTCATGCTACCTAAAACCAGAGCATTCAGCAAGTTAAAGCATCATATCTGAGCCTAAATTTGCTTCGTATCAGCAAAGATAGTGATATACGAGCCAGTGTGTATTAAGAAATGAAAATATGTTTTATGTGGCGTATAAATTTGGAGTAAGAATTTTACACGATTAATGATAGAGATGGAAGGAAGCCACTGTATAATGCTTAAAGGGACAGCTCACCCGAAAATTTAAATTCGGTCATCATTTACTCACATTCGAGTTGTTCCAAATATGTATAAATTTCATTACTCTGATGTAAATGAAGACATCATTTTCATTTTCGGGTGAAATGTTCCTTCAATTATTTATTGCATTTGTTTTTGTCATTCAGCTCTGTAAGACTGCACAAGCTTTCTTTGCTCATTCAAATCTCTTGGGTCAAGGCTCATGTTCTGTTATTGTATTTGTGTGTATTTACTACAACTTCTGTGTCCAACAATCGATAAACCAAAAATAAGACAATAATCAATATTTTTCTAATTTGGAAGTGAGTGTGGAGGAGAGGGCAAACAAGTTCAAGTTACAACTACACAACACACACGATGTACCCAATCCGGAGATTGGGAGCTCACAAAGATGAATAATGCATCAACCCTGTTGCTTAACTGTGTGTCTCTCTTCTGTTTGTGATAGCACTTTGACACGACACTTTCAAGATTTGCTATTGTTGACGATATTGAAATCGCATTACATGTTTACATTTTCAGATACAGTATGTGCAAATACATATTGTGCTGTAGAGTTTGAGATTTTGCCACAAAGAAGGATAAACAACATCTGGTTGCAGATCTGGATTTAACCTATCCTCAACTAATCTGAATGTATTGTGCATGTACTTAAAATATATTGTGGCTACATTTTCCTGTAATGTTCATTTCGGACTGAGATATTTTCAAGCATATACCTTGTGCTAGAGTTTAAGACATGCTGTTCTTGAGATAAAATGTTTAAGATACAGTACAGTATGAGCTTCTTGAGAAAAATAGCACTGCACTAAAGTAATGGCAATTTACAGGCCTCTACTGTGTGCAGTTTTATAAATATCAGTTTTCAGAGACAGGAGTGGATGTATGACGGCTTTACATATTCATTTCTGTCAGCGCTTGACTTCGGAAATCTTGCTGTTTTTTCTCGCTCAACTTCACCTTGAATGGCTGTGTAGGGCAAAGCAGCCCTCAAAACCCCAGTGGATAGCCATTTTCACAGGAGTATGTGTGTGTGTAGTAATGCTAAGGCTGTGTGAGTGTGTGTTATTGGCAGGTGAAGGAGCTTGTATTGCCCCTAGGGTCTTTGACATCTTCATCTTGATATTTCCTAATCTTTAGCTCAAATCCCAGACAAGGACAGAGACAGATCTCTCTCTCTCTCTCTCTCTCTCTCTCTCTCTCTCTGGTGGCAGAAGGTTTAAGGGAGCCAGACAGAATTGATACATTTCATATTTGTTTACACTGCACATTTAAATGGTGTTTAACAAGAATTAGGTTTTATGCAAATGAACAGTTATGTGCCGAAATGTGGCCTAGTGATTAGCCACAAACTCCAGCCTGTGAGCTCATAAGAAGATAATTATATTTAATTTTCAATGGGTATTAGAATAAAAGCTGTTACAATGTAAAACGCTGTAAAAATGTTTAAAAAGTAATATTCTGGCAGCTAGGGCACCAGAAAATAAAAACGTAAAATAACATTAGCGTTTAATGAAATGTACAGGATTCAAAATGTTTCTACAGTTAACATTGAAATTTGCATAAAACATTTGAAATACACTTGATATTACTTAATTTTTTGGAAAATTCCCTAAAATTAGAGTATTGTTTTAAAGAAGTAGAGTGTATATCCTATTGAAATCCAGACTCCTAAGCAACTTTACGCAGTGGTAACTAACTAAAGTTAATCAACAGTCATAGTTGGCAAACATAAGCAAATGTTGTGTGCCCTCAAGAGTACCATCCAGCCCCTGGCTCTCCAAGACCCTTCGTGACCATTGGACCAAGCTCAGCGATGCTGAGAGGAAATACAAGACCTGGCTGACCTGAGCAAGTATCAATCTCTCCTTTCCTCTTTCTCCTTTAGTGTTTCTGCTACCAAGGTCACTTACTACCCAAACAAGATCAGAAGCACTTCGGACACCCGCAGACCGTTCACCACATTCTCCTCTGCCCCCCTGCACCTCCCACCACCTTTCTTTTGATGGGATAGCAACCAGTTCTCATCCCCAAATCCACAACCAAATACCACCCACATGTAATGCTGTCACGATCTGGGTTTTCCCTGGTAGTTTGGACTTTTAGTTTGTTTCTTTTGAGTTCCTGTTTCCTGTCCTGTTTTGTTGATCTTTTGTTCATTGGTTCCCTGTTGATTGTCTCCCAGGTGTGTCTTGTTAGCCCACTTTAGTTTGTGTATATATACCCCAGAGTTTCCTTTGTCTAGTGGCGATTGTCGTAGTTGTTATGTTGTATGCTATGCTCTCGTGGTTCTGTGTGTGTTTTTGGAATGATTATTTCTCTGTGGATGTAATGTCACTCTGTGGACTTTATTAAATGGATATTTTACTGCATTTGGACCCTCTCCCTGTTTGCCTGCCTATCCACACGTAACAAATGCTCTGTTCTCTTAGTTCTCCTCACTTGTCCTACCACATGTCCTCTGTTGTCTTGCGGTTCCATCACAAAGTGGTGGAGAGCACAAAACCTTCTATGCTAAAATCATCACAATGCTCAAGAAATGGCAGAAGCTTGTCTGTTTGTTAATACATTTCAAAGAATTACACTTTTTTTCCTGTATTTTATTGCGGTAGTGTGCATAGTGTTGGCTCCTGTACAAATAAATGAATAAATTGCTTGTGGTTTTTCTAATTTGTAAGCCACTTCAGATAAAAGCCTAATGTTAAGTGCCTACATGTAAATGTAATCAACAGACTCAATTGGATGCCATTTTAAAGCATTCCTTTACACCTCCAAATGTTGTTAGCTATGAATGGCTAATGGGCTTGAGGTAGTTCATACAGGTTATTTAAAATTAGAGGTTAAAGTGTTGAGGAAAACAACTTTAAATAAGATGTACTATATCTTAGATTCTGTTTACACCTTTTATTAAGATGCATTTAAGGTGATTCCATAACAAATGGATGGCTGAGACACAACCATGTTTACACTCGGGGGTAAAATGAGTCTTTGACCACTTCTGCTCAAATTTTAAGAAAAGGACTTCTGATTTTATGACTAGATACTCTGTCAAAAAATTCTTTAATTCTCTTTTAAAGTCACTATGAAATAAAAACATACGTATTCCTATTTTGAATGGATAATTGCATTATAAATGATTTATAAGTGCGTGTCATAATTTTTATTTATAATTTTGTATAAATTTACCAAAATATAATGTATGGCGAATGTCTGGGCCTGGGACTAGAGACAGTTTCATCGGACGCACGCACCAGGACTGCAGTTAACTTCCGGTCTGTAACAATGAGACTGGAGAGCTGGATCCAAATGCAGATAATATATTTAATCAAACCAGAGAACACCGGTACAAAGCACAAAAACCCAACAAAAGAACATCATAACAGATCTACAATCCCAGACAACTAACAGGAGAAACACGGGGGTATAAATACACAAACTAATGAGGGTTAACAAGACACACCTGGGAAGACAATCACAAAGAACCAATAGAAAACAGAACTACAAAGTCTACAAAATTTGACAGGACAGGAAGTAGAATAAAAGTCCACACCTTTTCCCATTGCAGAGGCCCAAACCAGATTGCAGAGGCCTGGTTTCTAGTAAAGATTTACACAAAACATTTGCGATCCTTTGATATTATGGGACTAAAATTAACTTTTTTTTCATTCCAAAATTCATGGATTTGGTAGGTTTCTGTAAATCACAGCCAATGTACTACCCATTATTGTTGACTTTTATCCAAGCATTTATGGCGCAAAAAGACCCTTACACTTGGAACCAGTGTTTCTGGGAGATTATAGTATACGATTTCACATCTTTAAAGAATGATCATGTGACCCATGTACGCCAGGTGACCTTTTAATGCGAAAATCTGTTTCCATTGTAGTTTTGCTACACATGACTCTTTTTGGAAAAGCTTGAAAAAACACCTCATATGATATCATATTTTTTTGCGATATATGGGATTGGTTTTCAAAATCCATGTGTATCCATTGGGCGAGTTGGCTGTCCTTCACTAATGTCAAAACAGATTAGAATATACACTACAAATGCAATGTGGGCACATGTCTTTTGTCCCCTGTTTTTGCGTTTGTGATCTGATCAATTTTCGGATGCCTTTACACTAGTGTTCATTGCTGACCACTTGTGAGAGCTAATGCTCATCTAATGTACATATTTTAGACCTGCCCCTTATGGTATTAAACACACCTTATTCAACTCTGTGACCAAAAATGGAGGTGTAAGATAAGGGAGACTCCTAGAGGGCTACCATCCTGCAAAGTTTAGCAGAAAAAATATGTGTAAACATAATCCATTTCATTTGCAGCCCCTAGCAAGAGCTACTACAACTTGAGGCTATTGTCCCTGTGTCCCACCATAACCCTTTAAAGGAGATTTAATCCGTCTAGAGAGGATTCATTTGGGACATTTGATGTAATTTTGTGCAATTCCTTCCACACACATGAGGCGCTGCACTTTCTGATGTGAAATGCTTTGAATGATTCTTTGCATATCCCTATTGTCTTATATTAATCCTGCTTTACTGATACATGAATATTATCTCTATTTTGTGAATAAAAAGGACTTGTCGTGCTTCAAACATTCTTTTTTATTAACGCTCTTTCTTTTAAGCTAGAGTGGGGTAGTATTATCTTTATTGTATTAGCTTTATTGTGGCCACATATTTTGCGCCACTCCTTCACGCTTGATGAATTAATGATTGCATATTTTCTATTTTACAGACAAGAGCAATGGATTAATAATAGACATGCAATTAGACACATTCAGTGTCGAGTGAGTGTGTGCTGGGGGATGGAGGTGGCACCCTGTGCATATGTGTGAATTCTGAGAACACCCTTAAAAAGATGGACAATATTCAGTCATTATTATATTCCATATGTACAAGTTTTCTCTCTCGCACTTTTTTCTTTCGCTTCTTTGCTTCTCACCCTTGCTTCTCGTCGCATTTTCTCTCTTATAGATTAGAAACGAGGGACTTGCTTTGGCACATTAACACGCAGCTCTAGAGTGTTAGGCACACTTTGCCCGTGGGGTCACACTAATGTCTTCCATTGGACACGTCTGTTAATCCCTCCTGAACGGTAAATAAAACCATTCATAAAACGAAACGTAATGATGCTTCATGCTGCTATCCAGTCAATACTTTTTAGTCATGCACGCAAACCTGTATTAGTTTAAATCAAATATGTCTAGCCGTAAGGAAGGTTGGATTTTAGCTTTACTGGTAAAATAACAGAAGTAGGTGTGGCCTTTGTTGGCTGCATAGAAATGGCCAAGAGTATGCTTTACTGCATGGTACGAGTTGATGTAGGCCGCTTTTGTAGTTTTTCATTATAAAGTTCTTCCAATCATTCATTTCATTTCTTGGACCTTGTACACTCTTTCAGGTGCTACAAAAGTTTCTTCACAGCGGTGTCATAGAAGTCTATTTCCCCCCAAAAATAGGAATTTCCTCCGCAATTATTTTACTTATATTAAATAACCTTTCAGCTAAAAATGTAAGATGTTGAAATAATCAGTGTGTACGTATATTTAAATATTATCATGTACACAAATATATAAATGTGTACATAAAATAATATTTAAATATGGGTAACTTTAAAGAAAAATAAGAAATGGCTGTTGCAGCCGCGGAAAAAATTAAGCGACCATTTTAAAATTATATTTACAATTTCTGAATTTACCCTAGGTGTTTGGGTAAAATTATAATTTTTGTTTAATTCTGTGAACTACTAACAATTTTTCTACCAAAATTCTCATCAAAATATTGTTTTTATTTGCATTTATTTGCAGAAAATGAAAACTGGAGAAACAGGTCAAAATAACAGAAAAGGTGCCATCTATTTTCTCAGCCATCAAATTCTGCAAAGAAAACAAGTTCATATTCACTTTGAAGCAATACAACAGTAATATTTGTAGTAATATATAAGTTAAAAGGTTATTTTTAATGTGATGAATTTGATTATCGCAGTTTTCATGTGACTTGTCATTCTGTTAGTCTTTAACATTGCTGTTGGATGACTTTGCCGCTCCTGAGGTTTGATTTTGTTCAAATTCAACAGACACTGGATTGGCCACAATACATCTAGAAATGCTGATTTGGAATGGTCTCTTACATTTTCCGCATCTGTCTTTATGATTCAGTTATTTTTTCTTTTAATTATCATTCATTCAGTATGATCGGATTTTGACAGAGTAACAGGCCGAACGCAGACAATCCATTTATTTATCACATTCATGTCATTTTAATTATACACAGTTTTCACGTTTCTTTTGGCATCATTTTATGTTTAAATGAAACGGAAAACAGTCAAGGAATTCAACAATTTTTTGTAAAAATCATGATCAAAACGGTGGCTCAAAAACAGCTGTAGGGATGAATGCACAAAATATTGAAATTTTCATGCCGACCGTTTCCATTTCTCTGCATTTCTCTGACCGTCGAGCCACGTCTATTCAGATGTGTACATTATTTGCCTCCAGTAATCTCCTGTTTTACCAAGCTTTACCAGTTTTATCTAGGATAGAAAAGAGATTTAAAAAAAGGCTGACTTTTAATGCTACAGTCATGCTCTCTGGAGAATTCACGTAATGTTCAGTTCTCGGAGTCAAAAATATCCATTTTCTGTAATTGGCATTTGGAGTCGACCCAAAGTTCTCTGAGCATTCAAACTTTTTTGATCAACACATTTCTTATGCTCATCTCTGGTGTCATAGCAACACTTGTCCTTGCCATGGGCTTGGTTTGATGCGGTGTATTATCAGCAGTGTGTTTGTTTTTTGTTCGCTTGTTTTTTATTAGCACAGCGGGCCATTCTCTCATCACATTAGGCCTTGGTGTTTTTCACAAAAGACGGGGAGAACAAGTCTTTGTTTTCTGATACACAGTAATCATTTCGTTCATTACATCTGCTTTTGGTTGAATTTCCGCGATGGATTACGTCAGCGATGTTATTTAAAAAGCCCAGGACAAATATTTGAGACAGACGACAACTTCGCATTTTTAATTTGTCTAAAGACATGAAGAAATGACTAAAACCTCAAGCAAGAGTTTCTTTAGTCTGACTGAGAAATGCTTTATGAGAACGTCGGGGTGCTCGAACGGCAGTCATTATTAAAAGATATGAATAATGAAATCTGTGATTCATTGCGGCTGATGAAAATCTCTCAATTAGCGTTGTTCTAATTGTGGTATGGGAAAAAAAGATATAGAGAGCTGAGGTGGGGGCGGAATGGAAACACAAATGCGACATTAGAAAACGACTCGAAAAATCATTGTTTAATTACACTAAACTGCTCTTGTGTGTAAACTAATAGTCCCTTGTGAGTGATAAATATACTCATTCTCTTTTGCCTCTCTCTCTCTGAGGCGCAGGCCAATTTCAGTTTATTTTACAACCAATTACAGAGGATTAATCTGTTCTTCCAGAGAGCCCTAAAGAGCGACGCATGTGCCCTATATTAGAAGCTGGAAACGGGTCAGTAAGACGTTAAAAGAAGCTTCAGTTTTACAATTACAACCATAATGTCATTGTGGAGCTGCCCTTTGTATTATACTTCATTGGTATAAAATAATTGTGTTCATTGACCTCTCAGCATTTGCAATCATATTTTGTAAAAGATCATCAATTCCACATTGAGAAGCAAAGAAACAGGACCAGTGACCTTAAAACAACTCTTGAACTACTCTACAGAACTATTCATTTATTAATAGTTTTAAAACACAATCAACATTATCATCCTCATCACTACCACCATCAAAATCCCATCATTACCACTACACCATCATCAGCATCATAACCATCATCTTTCTTCTCTTCAAGCCTATTTGTTAATTAAGTGATAAAAGGATTTATAAGATCATCGATCAGGATGTTCACTTTCCTTTACACTTCACCAATCAATCTGAGTCCAGCACATACCCTTCCACAGCTGACCAGCTCGCCGCCTGACATAAAATCTCAGCAGAATACAATTACCATGAGTCTTAGGACAGGTCGGGAAGAAATAATTAACTCCTCACATTACCCGGCCATCAGGGGATACGCAGTACGGACAACCACACAAGACATGAGTCACGTAGTTGACCAGATTAGGCAAATAACATAATGGAGTCAAAAAATCAATGGTCCTAATGTCCCCGTAACTATTACCGACCCTAATGAAAAACCGCTGGGTTGGAAAAAAACGGTGAGGTTGAAAGTGCATCCACAATACATTTAAAAGCCACTGGAACAAAAATTAAACGTCTTTTAATTCCGGGGACAATAAAGAGGCAGAAATGGGAGAGGGGTGTATGATTTATGGCTAAATTGGAGCCAGCTCAAAAACTTCTCTCCCTTCAACACATTCATTTGATTAGAGAGGTGTGATGTCTGTGTATGTCTAACACGTTTGGACTAAAGCTCCCAGTGTTGCTATAGCGACAGCGCTGTGTGGCCAGATGCTATGAAAAGATGAAGAGAAATATCTGAGCGCTAAACAAATATTACCATCAGGAAGATTAGAGACACTTGCAAACACACAGGAAACAAAACAAAAATAAATGACTCGTTAACTGGGAATAATTGTACACTTAGATACACATACTTAAAAATGGAATTTAAGCACAAAATGAGACATCCAAACAAAAACAACCAACTTATATACACACACAGAGAAATATTTAATCAGTCAGATTTTTTCGTGGCTCAGGAGACGTACAGTAATTGAATTAAACTTGACAAAATAGAGGTTTTATGTCAAATTCCTAGGACAATTGTTGAGGAAGAAAAGGCATTTTCCATATATATGCAGCCAGATGTTTTTTTAGGTAAAAATTATGTAGAATAAGCTTGAGACAGTGTTGAGATCTCTTCGGAAACTCTAGAAGCAGCATGTTAGAATACCCCTAGTACTTATTCTCAGAAGCCTTTAAAGCAACAACGAGCCATTTTTCGACCTTAAAATATTCTCTCTAAAATGATTTTAGTGTTAGGACAACTCTAAACTGGACGACTTTTACTACTGCTGCTTTTATCTAAGCAGCCCTCAATCGGCTGAAATCACACTTGTAACTTTGGTGTGCGGGTAAGTTCACAAGCCCCGCCCATCACCTGCTTTACAGCATACGGCACGTTTTACTCGCAGCCTGAGTGCAGTTAGCCGACAGCTAACAATAAGACGAAACGATCTGGTTCAACGCAAGTCTCCAAACCATCCCCATGGCAGAGCCAGCAAATAAAACAAAGAGGGAAAGAGAGAGAGTGATCGGACACGAATCAATATCTGACGGATCGGTGACGCAAGCTGCAAGAGGCAATGGGTTGCAAAATGGATGGAGAACTAACGTTAGCCTTCCTGCTACTGGATTTGAAAGTCTTATATGTGAAAAAAATCTTATTGTTCTTTACTTTTGAGCGTATAAGTAGTTTGGCTTGTTTCAGGTTGTTTATTGGCGCATTAACGTTACTGGTTCACAATTTATAACCGTAAGGTAGACTAGGGGTAATGTAATGTCGCAGGCATTCTGTCAATTTATGCATGATCTTACCTCGTCACAAATATAGTGTTATGCTTGTAAACGATGACTACCAAACCATGATAAATATATTTTATGGTCAAAAGTTGCTGTTTCCTTAGTTCATGCACGTAGACGAATGTTATCGGTATCTACAGTTACTATGCTGGGCACTATTCCCATAGCGAGTTGAGTGGAAGTTATTGATTGCACTTATTACACAGAGCACAACGCCTGGTCGCGAGTGTGTTTTCAAAAATATAACTACAGAAAATTACTTGCGTTGGTTACTAAACACATTCACGTCCATGCGTTGTGTTTTGGGTGACTGCAAATGTGTTATGTAGTTAACGTTAGCTGCTTTGTAGCTATCACACTATGCGCTAACAGCTAACAACCAGCTGCTAACTTAGAATCTAGTTTGTGCCTAGTATAGCCCAGTAGTATACCCAGCGGGAGCCAAACGAGTGTTTTAGTACATGCACAGTTTATGAAGCGACATCATGTAACAGCGGTTTCTGCTTAGTCAAAAACCTCTTATACAGCGACAGTATTTACGACATTGATAACAGACAATTGCGCTTATCAACCACGTGGGGGAACCATACACCAAAACGGCTAGATGTTGCTTAAGGTATAGTTAACGCAAAAATGCAAATTATGTCATTGTTTACTCACCATCTAGTTGTTCCAGATCTGTATACATTTCTTTGTTCTGATGAAAGATATAGGGTTAGGGTTATAATGTTTGCAACCAAACAGTTCTAAGGGAACCATTGACTACCATAGTACAAAAAATCAAAGGCAACACTGAAGTGATTGCATTTCTACATTCTTCAAAATATCTTCTTTTGGGTTCAACAGAACAAAGGATTTTTCCTACTATGGTAGTCAATGGTGCCCAAGAACTGTTACAAACATTCCTCCATATATCTATCGTTGTGAAAATGCTTTCCTGTAGCTCAGTGGTAAGAGCATTGCGTTCTTGGTACCCAAGAACTGTTACAAACATTCCTCCATATATCTATCATTCGATCCCAGGGGATTGCACATACTTAGAAAAAAACAAATGTATAGGAAAATGCAATGTAAGGATAAAAAGGCTTTGGATAAAAGTGTCTGCCCAATACATAAATGTAATTGTTAATGTATAGCCTACAGGTTTAGAACTACATAAGGGAATGATATCAGAATTTTCCTTTCTGTGTGAACTATGCCTTTAAGCAATCGTCTATGAGGTCTTTCAGTTGTCTAGAAAAATTAAGTGAGATAGTAAAGCGATCCTAATGTGATTTTTCTTTTCTATGATTCACACAAATACTGATTCAACCGATAAAGAGATACCACATTGGAATTTCAAAGGCAGGAAAACTTGTAACTTATGTATTTTTTATGTTTAGCCTAAAGCTGAACTATTTACAATACTATCCACAAGTTTCCGTCGCCCCATGACGCTTTGCGCGAAAGATGGTAGAAACTTCCGGTTCAATAAACAAACTCGTTTCTGCCGTAAGTCATTTGTTTATAGCAGAATGTGAACTAACACACTGACAGCACTAATAAACTACACCAGCAGTCTGTTCACTACTTTATAGAGGAATGGGATGATGATTTTAATACTTGACGGCGGATATTTAGCAACTTTATTGATTCAATTGTTGTGACTGTAAACCAATTCAATGAGCAATTAGAAAATGATGGCGGGTTTTCAATTTCTTTACATGATGTCGATTGCGTGCTATTTAAAGATGTGGTAAATCATTATGTTTTTGTATTAAAAAGCGAACTGCAAAGCGTTACACGGGCCTCATGCACATATCATAAAGATGCTGTTTCAGTTGGCCATTAATCTGATAAACATTATACTAAAGATCACTTGCAAAGCTGCCTTTTTACACTTTTAAATATTCTCTCTACGTTTTGTTTATAAGACGATAAGTGAAAGAAATACCTACTTTAATCCAAGCATATCAGCTAAGAAATGTTGTCCTCATGATGTGATATATTCCAACAGATTTTTGACAACACGTCGGTAAAATACAGTAAAGAATCCTTGTAAATCCAGTTAACTGTTTGCGTTTTTATTGAAGACCATACAGTCGTTGATGATTACACAAATCTATTTGAACGCCCTTTTAAATCAAGAACTCTCTTTTTAAACTATGAGCACATTCAGTCTAAGTGATGTCTAATGTTTGTTATATATTTGCTTGTCCACATTTTAAAGTTCGTCTTTTATAAATTGAACAGTCCCTCACAGGAGCAGTACGTCTTAACTTTAGATCTGGTTGCGAAGCGCTCTTTTTTACGACATGAAGCTTCACCTGTTTGTAAGTGCAGCCACGAACAGCAGGTGTTGCTTATCAGTTTCCAAATATTTTTTAATAGATTACCACATTAAAAACAACAATATTACAATTCAATATATGAATCACTGTCTCATTTTCTGTCATCCGAATAAGTTATTAAAGGTCAATACAGTACTTCCGCCGCTTCACCGGTAGTACCCACTTTCATTTTTACAATAGTCCCCTCCGTAAACTTGTGGACAGCTAAAAAATTAAATAAAGAATTATTTTGGATTATACACAGTAACATTTGTATATAATCTGAATAAAATATATGTCGCTTGCCTGTGCAACCTTACCACCATGGCTCTGGGTGGTCGCCAGGGTGTTGCTATGCAACCGCTAAGGTGTTCTTAGCCTGTTTTTAGCATTCTATGCAGTATCTAGGGTGTTCTGGGAGGTTGCTTCCTGGCCCAAGTATAAAGAGTATAGCCCTAGATTCATCCTTAGGTCCCTCTTTCAACGTTAGTTGGGTTTAACACTTTCTACACCATTAACAATTTTCTTCTGATTTTCCACTGATATATTTTACACATCTTAGGAAAGACATGACCAGATACAAAACAACCACATACATAGGCTTTGACGAAAAAGCTTGCCCAGTCGTATACCACTTTGTCTGTTTGACATTTAATTCTGTAACGTTGGGCAGTTTTTAATAATATGTTGTTGAATGTTTGATTCTTCTAATTTGTGCAGGTCATACATGTGTTGCCTGCCATGACCTAGTTAACATTTTAAGACAGAGGTCTATCAGTAGCCAACATTCTGTGTGGGACATGTACAAACCTGGAAGGGCTGGTTACCTTAATGTAAGAACAACTCTACATGGTCTAGCTCGATCTAGAAAACTCTAACCTTGATGTAATTTAAATTTAGGCCTATATGAAGATTTGTCAAAAGCTGCTGTTAAATGAAGAAAAAAGGCAACATGAGTCACAGCAGCCTGGAACATCACGCCGAGTGTAGGCATATCTCATTTCCTTTAAACTCCATGGGATTCGGGATTTGTTAAAACAAAAGACAGTATCTGAAATCTGAACAAGACCAATACATGCCAGAACACCCTGAAGCTTCCTACCAAATCTATTGATTCCAGCTCAGTTTTCAAAAACTTCCACAGATTCCATTTATAGCAACCTTGAAGGAGGATTAAACAAATCCAACCATTGAAAAGAAGATCAGAGGCAACCTGAGACAGACTAGCCTGAAGTTTGGTGGCCTGTTGAAAGGATTCCACATACAGTAATATAATTACATGTAGTTCATATAAGTTATAAAGCAGTGGTGGCTGTGAATTTATTGCCGTTTTACAATGCTTGTTGGATCATATTTTAAACAGAATTGTCAAGCTATTATCGGATATTTTAATAAGACACAGAAAACATAATTAGGTATTGAGATCACTATATTGTCTATGTTGTGTATCTCTGAACCATGAGACAAACAGACAAACACACTCATACACGCACGTACGCACACACACACATGCACGCACACATACACAGGTCCATCAGCTGCTGTCTTTCAACTCTTTCTCTCAAGGCCATTTGTACACCCTCCATATTCAAGGACACATTCAGCTTTGTACACCCTAGCAATGCCCTTTTCCTCTCTCTCTCTCTCTCTCTCTCTCTCTCTCTCTCTCTCTCTCTGTTTGTTGTACTAATGAAATAACACATTTTCCATTTTTAGTCTCCTGATGCTTTTCTTCTTGTGCTCTCATAAAGAGATACAAAGTGAGAGAGCTTGTATTTCTCCACAGACCAATTTCAGGTGGCTTGTAGTCATCTACAGGCCTTTTCTGTAAGCGTGTATGTGAGGTGTGTGTCCTCTAAGTGACCATGTTCAGTAAATAGGGTCATTGCAAAGACATCCAGCAGGCATCCCAGGTTAACTGCAGCGGTTAAAAGAGGTAACTGTCAATAGTGGCAGAATAAAGTCTTATACTAACTGTCAGTTACAAAATATGCAATAACTGCATGTCAACTTAATAAATAAAGCCCAGCAAATTTAATATTTTTTTTTATTGCAAAATGTATTTTTCTAATAGACTGGCAGTGTCCTTTTTCTGTAGGCTACTCGAAGTGATAGTTCACCCAAAAATGAAAATTCTGTCATCATTTACTTACCCTCTTGTCATTTCAAATCCTTTATGACTTTCTTTTTCCAAAGAACACAAAAGAAGATATTTTAAAGAAAGTTGGTAACCGAACAACAGCGGCACCCATTCACTTCTATTGTATGGACACAAAACCAATGCAAGTAAATAGGGGCCAGTTAACATCTTTCTCCAAAATATCTTCTTTTGTGTTCTGCAGAAGAAAGAAAGTCATAAAGGTTGGAAATCACAAGAGGGTGAGTAAATGATGACAGAATTTTCATTTTAGGGTAAACTGTCCCTTTAACTCAATGCTTTTCATATAGTTGCTAAAGTGTAACGGGGATTTGGGAAACCATAAATTACTAGAAAAAAGGGGATGTGCAATGGTGTTTCATGCATTCTGACTTCTTTACAATGTGTCTTCTCATGCTTGACATGGTCAACTTGTCAAAAAACGAGTTAGACGTATTACGTAGTATTTCTGTGCTCGACACACTCCACCAAGGTTCGTATAGGTTTAGAAAAAAACAATTCCAACATGAAAAACCGTTACATAACAACTTTTCTTAGTCCCTTATTGGGCAATAATCCCGGAAAAGTATGCCCACGGCAGGGCCAAAGAAATAGAGCGCCCACGCATCAACCGACAAGCGATAGGAAGACCCGCTTACGCTGCGTCAAGATTGGCTGCGCTGTGGGCCTGCAGCTTGTTACTCTTGCAATAAGGAGAGAAGTTGAGGTGTGTTTGTTCAGTGATGGATGTTATATAAACTGTAGATATAACACTGGATATGGAGAGATCGTTTGAAACTGATATATGGAGCGGTCCCAGTGCTAAAAGATGCCTGCCATGAACCGCACGCGGTAAGTGATCATACTAAAGACTCTACGGATATTTGAAGGGTACGATACTATTCTGTAAGTACTCAAGATTAACATGAGATATGCGGAAAGTGTCTGAGTTACGGCCACTTTAAAAAGAGTCAAGTGACTCGAGTAAAGCAACTGCAATTCCTGAAGTATTTCTTCTATCCCTTTGTTCTTTAGGGACAAAAATTCCTCATTAAAGTGTTCTGAGAAAAAACAATCAATCACTTGCCAGTTGAATCACATTACAAACTCTGTCAGATTTTATGTTTCAGCCTCAAATCAAAGAAATTTAAAACCAGACAAAGAACTATAAGATTGCTTTGTATGCATGATGAGGGAATAAACAAACAGTCAATGCCAGAAAGCATGTGCAGATATCAGTAAATACAAAATACAAAAATAGAAACTTTATGTGTATATATATATATATATATATATATATATATATAATAAATCATGTTTATTGCAAAATATTCAAATATAAACATAGAGGTAGATTGAATTATGGAGATTCTGACTTTTATGGGAAGTTTAGTTTAGTTTAATTCCACTGCTAAGCAAATTCAGTTTAACATTAAAATTGTGCAAACTGATGACTCATTATGTCATCGATTAACAACCTTGACAGATCATTGTAGGTATGCCTTTAAATATTAATATGATATTGTTAGAAAAACAATCGAATTTAATCGAGTTCTTACTTCTGGAGCCTGACTGCTGCACTCTCTTGCCCCTCCCAGCTCAAGATGTTCTCATTGGTTGCTTGTTGATATTCCCAAAGGAAATATATGGTGTTCATTGCGCTTTTAACCTCAGACCGCGTAAACCTAAAATGGGACTAAACTGGAACATGAATTTATATTTTGATATAAAACCCAAACACCGATAGGGTTATTTGCCTCTTCACAGAAAAAATGATCTCATATTTCTGCTGAATATAAAACTAATGTCAAGTTACATATTGTAGGTAATGAATGCATACATACAAGCAGCAAAAATAAGGATTTTGGCAAACCGGTTCTAAGGACATACTATTTGTGTATATCTTTGAAAACTTGAGTAACTGAAGACCAAATAGCACAGAGGCTAAACCAATATAACACAACACATGCAGAAGAAATGAAGGGTGTATTATTTCAATCAATAAGCACTCATGCCCTTAAGAAAACAGGCTGACCTCATCATGTCTTTAATAAATGAGTGGGAGGGAGAGAGGTTTTAGACGTTCAGAGGTATAGAAACTGGTCGGAACTAAAGTGTAATATATTTTTGCCATATACTGTATCTGAGAATGCACTGCCCGTCCAAAAAAAAGTCACACACTAATGGCGCTTTTCCACTGAACGGTACCGTCAGGTTTGGTACGACTCGGTACAGCTCATTTATCTTCGGCTCACTTTGCTTTTTAGTAGAAGGTTAGTAGCGGTTCAAAGTGGGTGGGGATTATAAATTTATCGCCATTGTTGCACCGCCTCTACTGCTGTAGCATCATTGTGAAATACACTCCTAAATACCAGAGAGTTTGGTAAATCTTAAAGCAAAGAGCAGACAACGATCATTTGGTTTGTTCGACGGCGCACAAGGGTAAGCTAATGTAGCATTTAGCTAAAAAAAAGTATCCGGTACTACGTACTGTACCCAGTGGAAAACCCTGCAGTACTATGCAGTGGAAAAGTGCCATAATATGTAGTTGGACCGCCTTTAGATTGGATTATGGCACGCACTCGCTGTGGCGAGTCTTTCAATAAGCTTCTGCAATGTCCAGAAAGTCATTTTTTTCCCATCCAGAGTTGCATAAATGTTTCGCCAAGATTATGTATTGATGATGGGAGAGTCGGACCGCAAAGTCTTCTCCAGCACTGGAGGTCTCAATGGGGTTAAGGTGTGGACTCTGTGGTGGCCAATCCATGTGTGAAAATGATGTCTCATGCTCCCTGAACCACTCTTTCACAATTTGAGCCCGATGAAATCTGGCATTGTCATCTTGGAATATGCCCGTGCCATCAGGGAAGACAAAACTCATTAATGGAATAACCCGGTCATTCAGTATATTCAGGTAGTCAGCTGACCTCATTCTTTGGGCACATAACGTTCCTGAACCTAGACCTCCAATCCAATGGGAGGCTCTTACCTATTTGCATAGTTAAACCCAGGTGGTGACATTTTGTTTTTGGACTGGCAGTGAATATCATAACTATCTTGAATGGATTTAGCTAATATAAATTATTTAAACATCCAGTTATCTGCAAATTAGATCTAATTGAAAAGATATTCTAGACTTACACACACTGATGAAACACTGCCCTCTGTTGACTCCCCCCCCCCACACACACAACACACTCAATGAATAGTCCTGGCAACATGTCTTTTGTATGGCATTATATGTATAAGTGTGTAAAAAAATTGTTTGAAGAACAAGGACATTTTTTTCAATGATGATTGTCATGTTATAATCTGAGTAAAAGGGATATGCACACTTACTGTACCTGTTTCAGTGAAGCTGTTACTGTAAATTGTTCAGTGATTTAAACATGATTTAATCCCTTTAACCTAACAAATGCATTGATTTCAACTGAGACTTTGCATCTAAATTCAATATAATCCCTGAATTGAATGATTTAATTAACAGGACACAAGGAGTGATTCTGTAAGGACGGACACTGCAGTAGAATTGCCACGATACATGCAGAAATGCTTATTAAATGCAAAACGAGAGTGGTCTTTTAATTTTTATAAAATAAAAACAGAGGAACCATCATTATCCAGCCAGAACCTCTTTACAGCAGTGCAGCACTGAAACACTTAAGATATGCATTAAAGACAGAGAGGACAAATGTATGATCACATTCTTTGGCATCTCAGCCGAAAGTGGAGTGGAATGCTTGTACGCAGAGTAAAACAACGGGAGGGATGTGTTTATTGTTTATTCACAATGCATGAGGTGACATACTTATTGTGCGCGCGTGTGAAATAAATATTTGAGCAGCATCTGAGCTATGTGACAAACCCTTCTGAATAAACCATTACACGTACAGCCGTGTTACTAAATTTAATCATAATTTTCTATTACGCATTATGGGAGGGATTCATTCACGATGGTGGAGATGAAGGCAGGGAGTGTATGACACTGATTTGGCTACGGTATGTTAGAAGAAATGTGAAAGTGTGGGATTTTCTGGGCCAGGTTGTTGAGTGGAGCGTGTGGCATAAAAGCCATGGCAGGGTACTCGTATGTTTCCTTCCAACACGCTGGTACTGAAAAGGCAGAGAGAGAGATTTTGAGAAAGAAACGGAATCTTCCCTTGGCTGAACACAGAGGCATGATCATCGCAAGACACCACTTAGCAGAAATTCACAGATCTTAAGGGGAAAAAAAGAAAAGGTCTAATCAAATACAATCAAGACAAGTAGGGGAGACCCATCTTAGAGAGATGAGATGTGGAATTATTAAATATATATGTGCATGCGTGTCCTTGAGATGAGAGCAGCTTTCATAGTAGCTAAATAAATGAAAGAGAATTTTGAATGCCATTAGATAGTGAATGGAACGAATAACTTCGGTCTCACCCAAGAAGGCTGTTAAACAGTGCCCTGTTCACAGACTGAAAGAGAGAAAAACATGCGCACAGACATTTGTGGGACTTCAAAGACCACACTGAATGTAATTCAAGTATTTGCATTATCATGACTGAATAGGCTTCGTAAACAGCCACTGACTGAACATAAAGTTGCTGTTTTGCATGATTTGTTTTGTCTGGCCAAAGGCAGACTGGCACAGTGTTCAGGGAACCTTTTGGAAATCAGTCGCTATTTTTGCAATCCTGTGGCACAGTACGTTGGAACTTTATGACAGTTTTTGGTTTCTAGCGCATTGAATGTAGTCACTGTCAGAAACTAAGGCTTAAATTGGACCTTTTCTGCTTTCCTGTACCTTTACAGGTATACAGAACATAATATAATGCGTATCCAAAGGATGTATTCTGTACCTTACGGACCTATTGTGTACCAGTTCAATATTAGGGATACAAAACATTTGGAGGTACACAATAAAAGGTACAACATTATATTAGGATCTGTATACCTGTAAAGGTACAAAAATGTACCTTAGGGTACCACCCTATTGTTAATCAAATCTGGGCCTTAATCTTTTAACTGAGGATACTAAACGTATCACAAACATTTGAATCTAATAAACTGCACATCTACGGCGCTAGAATAATATGTAAGATCAGAGCAGCATCTCATATGCCCCGTTAAAACCTAAACGCAAGGGTAAATCAATAGCAAACCGCAACAGCAATGCTGGCATTGGGGACATTAATAGAAAGCTGTTGATGGGCTTTCTAACAGTCACTGCATTGGGAAGCCTATGGGCGATTTCCATCCCATTATCTTTTACTCCAACCCTGTCACATCCCGATGCTTCTGGGACAGAGCTTGGACTGAGTGTGTATGTGTTTGTGCAAATGTTTTGTGTGCATATATCCTACACTCCAATGACAATGTCTTCTTATCTGCCTGTGCCACTAGGAGAATAAGCAAGAGTGTGTTTACTCCTGATACACTTTTAATGCACATTTAGGGATATCACCCTCAGGGGACTGTGACCATTGTTCTAATATGTGTAACGGGAAATTCAAGTATCGGAAGGTGTCTTCGATTTCAGCTTCGGACGGTCAGTTCCTCTGAATTTGAGAAGTTCTAAAATGTTTTTGGTTTAAGTGCACACGGCACGAGTTGAATTCTTGCTCGACCGACAGTTTTTTAATAAATAAACCCATTAAAATTGCATCAGTTTGTCAGCAGATGTGTATCAGTAACGGGGATGTATTTGGTTGCGCTTTATTTTGCGGTTTCACTGGAAATGAGAGCAGGCGGATGAGTGACAGAGAGTGGAGCAGGTGTCAGGGGTGTGTGTGTGTGAGCGGCCGGCGGCCCCGTCCTGCTTTAGTGCAATGATTCCCAAATGTGTTCCTCTCATGTAACCCTACACACCAAACCAAACTGCATTATTAACACTAAAAACGTGTTTAAATAGTATTATCATTAGTACCATCATAGACGCCTTTACTGTTAGTAAACATTGTGACGCGTTTTTGTGGGCGGAGCTTAAGTGGAGGCAGAAAGATCCCCCCGACAGCATTACCAATGCTAGGTAGCACGTTTTGTTTGCTTGCTTTTTGACAATGACTAGAAAAAATCTGATTCAATTTTAACATGTAACTCTGTAACTCGTCACTCTGACACTGTCTAGGACCGAGATTGTTTTTGAAAAAGTTAACTAAGGATCCTGGCTTACCTGTACCTGCTCACTCAATCCAGGATCCAGGATCCAGGGACGCATTGACAGGATTACCTCCAGTTAAGTGGCCTGACATTTACACCTACCAACCATAGAAACCAAGCATGTATAGGTAAAGACAAACTGAGAGCGAATACATCCATAACGTTAGATGCCTGCGTGTACTCCCTGTTGAAAAATACAGAATATGCTGGGTTAGGTATGTTTTGATGCTGGTTTGACCAGTTTGACCAACTTAAACCAGTGCATGACCAGTTTACACCAGCACATGACCAGTTTAAAACAGCACAATCCGCTCGTTTTATTGTGTTTCACTACAGCTGTCGTCAGTGTTTTGTTCGGCAATGGCATCCGGTATGTGTTAAAATATCAAATTGGACACTGTATTCTGTCGATTATGGCACTAAACAACACAACGAGATATTTTAAACTCCTTATGTAGCCGATGCTGTGCTGGATTGTGTTGGCCGCCTCCAGTTTTCCCTTTGTTGTGCCTCCAGATAATGCCATGACGTGAGCGTGACGTCGGCGCAAAAGGGGTCTATAATGACCACCATACAGTGGCAGCTACTTCAGTTGGAGACTAAAAGATCCAAGGGTGTTTTTTGGACGTGCGGGAGACTTGCTGTGCTTCAGTGAAGTTAAAACTACATGTCACCTTTATTGTACTGTGTGATCTGAAACCCGTTGAATTAGAAACATCAAAGAAGCGATTTACATTCATGGTGAGAAAGACCTTCATTTAATCCTGCCTGCCAAGAACACACGCACACACGCATCCCCTTCACACAGAATTTATGATACAATGTGTGTTGTTTGTAAGAAATGCTTATGTTTGTGTGTTAAGTTGGGAGGCAATTTCCTTTGTCGTCTCCCGCTGTGTGATTATGAAGCCGACTTTTTTGCTTCTCATTGGCGAATGCCCGCTCTCTTTCTTTCTCTCTCTCTCTCTCTCTGTCCCTTGTGAATACAGTCTGCACTAATAGACTGCATCTGTTAACGGATTGTGGCTGCCAACCAATTTTCCTGACCTGCCTCCTCAAGTCTGTGGTCGTGTATGTGTGCGTGTTCTGTGCCGATAGCTGTACGACTGCTTTGCCCAGATTCAACTGCTCTCTACAATCACAAAACATCTGCTGCGTAATCGGTTTCACAGAAGGATAGGTGGAAAACTTTATTATTGACGTTCTTACTGTAACGGTATTCAAAAACGAACAGCCCACCCATTTACTTTCTCCCATGTCATTCCAATCCAATGCAAGTTTTTCAGAACATTTATTTTTGACGGTACTGTTCCTTTAATTACAAAACAAGCTCCTCACTGCCAATTCCCATAATATTTTTTCAATGGCCTACACGTAGAGAGAAGGTCAAGTGTTCGAGAGCTGCAATGAGACCGTGGACCGACATTAAAGGCGATGAGAAAAATATGAAAGCATCAGTCTCGCGTCTGCCACAAGGAGGCCTTGAGAAGCTCTACATAAACACGGCGAGGACAAGCCTCGCGCAGACAAACACACACGGCCGTAGAACTCCCGAGACCCACTTGAGGAAGATTTGTGCAATTCTGTCATCGGAGAAAGATAAGAGCAAACCGAGAACTCGAAGCACGAGTAAATGGGCAGCTGAGAGGCGGATAAATAAAGAACACGAATGAGTAAGTGAATGATTAAGTGGGAAAATAAAGGGCATGTGAGAGAGAGCAGGCCGAGAGAATTGTAATGCAAACCACTCAGCAGTGGAGATCTGTTATTCTAACGGAGTCGGTCTGTTCCTTGTCTGATGACTTAATGGCATCTGCCCTCCCCGTTAATCGCGTACCGCCCCTCCTTTCTCTCATCTCTGTCCTTTCATCTTCCATACGAAGAGATGGATGGGTTACTTTTGCTGTGCAGAAATAAAATAAGGAGGGAAGAAAAGAGACACTGACAGGCCGATGGATAAGAGTGACAGTAACTGTTATTGTTTTGGCTTGAAAAGACATTATCCCAACAGTCTCATGCCAGTCAGGTACAGCTGTGAACGTGATAATGAAAATGTGTGTCACTAGAGGGCACATTTATTGTGTTACTCCCATCAACCAGCAATGAAAAATTATACGATGTATGGTGTATCTAAGCTATACCTTTGTACAAAAATGTGAATTCTCTGGGTATCGAACCCATGACCTTGGCATTGCTATTCATCCCTTGAGCTTAAAAAGTTTTGCATCAATGATAATGAAAAGTTTTTTTCTGGAGGATCCATTGAAAGAAATGCAATATAATAAACAGCTGTCTTCAGAGGTGTGTAAAGACTTTACATAATGAATGTTATGTTTGTATTATTGCTATTGCTATCAACATGCACTGCGGATCCCCTTACATGGAATTCCCCGTGTTGTTTCTAAAGTATCCCTAAACGGACAAACTGCTCTACATCTTTCGTAAATACGTTATCTCCTTCTGGAAAGAAGTGAAAACGTGACGACATTTTAGTTCAGTGTCAGCCACCGACGTGCTTGGAAAGAGCCAATATGTTTCATTAGCCATACCTTTATTCATTTTGACTTTCTATTGTTAAACACACCTCCATGCGTCTTCTCCGAGGTAGCTCAGAGATCTTTTTCAATAAAAATCCTTGTACTGTTTGTACAGTATTTTGCCACATGTGAATGTAGCGTAGATGATGCTTGATCCAGGCCATGTCACACATCATTTCCTTCTGCTTTCAAAGCAAGACAGGATGTCTCCACATATCCCCCAGACAAGCCTTCTGCTTCACAGACACCAGAACCAGAACAAGTCTCTCAGTGCCTAAAAGAGAAAAACATTCATGCAATACGTCATTACGTTGAAACGGTCTCGCTTTTATGATATTACAACATCCAGGATACGCACACGAAATGATAATTTTAAACTGCCACAAAGACATTTAAATATGTGTCATTGAACATTCAACAACTTTTGAACGGTTCTCCTTCTCCACATTTGTAAACACTGACTCGGTACATCCACCTACGTGAAGCGTGACCTTTTCAACGTAATTACGTATTACGTGAAGTCATGAACGTGCATTGCAGAACAGAGCAAGGCGAGCATTTGTGTTTATAAAGCAGTTACATTTTTTTTTTTTTTTAAATGACCAATCGTTTTGCTAGATAAGACCCTTATTCATCGTCTGGTATCGTTTAAAGCCCCTTGAAGCTGCACTGAAACTGTAATTTTGACCTTCAACCGTTTGGAGTCCATTGACATTTAGTCATTTAGCAGACTCTTTTATCCAAAGCGACTTACAGAGAATTCAGGAAGCAATAAGCGGTATGTCATACAGGAGCAATAATTTACATTTACATTTATGCATTTGGCAGACGCTTTTATCCAAAGCGACTTACATTGCATTATCCTATACATTTATACATAAGTATTTGATGTTGAGAGAAAGAGAGAGGTTTTGTTTTTTTCAAGTCCACTATATGGAGAAAAATCCTGGAATGTCTTCATCAAAAACCTTAATTTCTTTTCGACTAAAAAAGCAAATACATAAACATCTTTGATGACATGGGGGTTAGTAAATGATCATTAACATTTATTTTGAAAATGAATTACTTTAAGCAGCCTCTTATCAGTGCTCTCCCTAAAACACTACACTACAAGTGTCCTCTGTTCTAGCCTATTCATTCTCTTCACTTATCAGGGTCACTGTGGTTGTCATCCTCTCCAAACAAATACATAAAGTACCACAAGCCGTGATAATACGACTTGCACGCTCAGGGGACTGTTGAATCTCTCCATGAAGGACATGGAATCTGCTTTTCAACCGTCCGATTCCTCGCTTCACCCCAGCTGTTTACATAATGGAAACATGATTAAACAACAGTCTGTATGTAATAGATACTCTCAGTTATAATCCCCCACTTTACCACAGTTAACCCACTTCACCACAGTTAATTTGTTTTTTACATTGTACCACAATGAAGGACTTAAAAAATGTATTGAAATTATGGTGTGGTCGTATCAATGAATGGTCGTACATGAATAAGTAATTTGGAATGTTTAAGAAAATGAGTGTAGAATCTATGATTAGGATTTCTGCCTGTACAAAATTATTAAGCACTATTTCACAGACATAACTCGGAAGACAAATGTTACTAGATTGAGATTTATTTCCAGTGTGAAATATGCATTAGACAGTAAGCAAGGATAAGTGCTCCATACTAGAACTATTACATTTACACTTATTCATTTAGCAGATGTTTACATCCAAAGCAACTAACAAATAAAATAACATTTAAAATATTGTCTAGTGAGCCAACAAACAAACTTAAAAAGTGGAAATGTAACGGGTCAAGTGAATGTGGAACAGGTGTATACAGTAATCGCTACTGACACAAAGAACATCATGAAGTTCTGATGATGATATGCTATTATTGAAAATGTCACACTTATCAAACCACATTGAGATTATCACAGGGGATTGTGGGATTTCATACAGAATGCAGTTTATATATATTCACTTTGTCCTGCCAGTGGCAGGGTTAAATAGGTGGCTAAAATACCAGAAGCAATAACACCCAACAAATGAAGAAGGGTACTCTTTACAGAACATAAAATAAAATAGTTATTTAAACTTTCATGTGTCCATTTATGAGGAATATGGACCGATACGGATGTGACAATTCACTTACCTGACTACGGAAAACTACAGGTATACTTTAAAAACACACACAAAATTTATAAACTTTAAGAGAGACTTCACATGGGTATTTATACCACCAAATATTGACATCTGACCTATCAGTATTTTAAAAACCTTTGTTAAAAACGTTTTTATCTCAAAGGAACATTCCACTTTTTTTGGAAATATGCTCCTCTTCCAACTCCCCAAGAGATAATAAATTGAGTTTTACCATTTTGGAATGTATTCTGCCGATCTCCGGGTATGGCCATAGCACTTTTAGCATAGCTTAGCATAGATCATTGAATCCAATTAGACCAGTAGCATCATGTTCAAAAATGACCAAAGAGTTTTGATAGTTTTCCTATTTAAAACGTGACTCTTCTGTAGTTATATCGTGTACTAAGACAGGCGAAAAATGAAAAGTTGCGATTTTCTAGGCCGATTTGATTAGGAACTATACTCCCATTCCGGCGTAATAATCAAGGAAGTTTGCTGCCGTAACATGGCCATAATCTGCTGTGCCCCAGCATAAATCTCAAGTTGAAGTAACAATATACCTTTTTTGTCAGTGTATACAGTTACTTTGATAATCGTGGAAAAACGGATCTATATGCAACGTAGTAACCCAATTCGCAGTCGCACATAAACCGCACGTGCGCAGAAATCCGTGTCTGCGTGTGCTTGTTTTTTGCGCTGCTTCTCGTCCGGTGCGCACTGCTGTTTTAACGTTTCAAGTCAGAATGAGTGGTTTGTGAAGAAAGGCTCGACTTCCAAACTATGTCATTTTAATTAACCATGAACACGGTTTTGTTCATGGTGTGTGCGGCAGCAACAATAAACAAATTAATGGATGACTCCATCATTGTGAATGTTGTATGAAGTTCTGACAGAAAAGTACTGGAAATACACAAGTCGTACATAAAATTCTGTGGACGTTAATAAATGATAATAAAATGTTGGGGCACAGGCCTATACAGAAAGACACTACATCTAGAATGAATTTGGGTGAATTATCCCTTCAAGGTTAGCATTTGCATGGAACTGCCCAACTAAAATCTGTCAACTAAAATGTCTGATTGCTGTAGTATACTTTATTCTGACCTTTAGGGTTTGACCTAACACTGACGGTTAAATTGAGCGATGCATCAGCGGGCAGATTCCGAGTCAAATGATGTGAATTTGACATGTTATGACAACCTGTATTTTACCCACATTTACAGCAAAGAGGAAGACTGTTCCAAATGGAGCAGTTTGAAATGAGCACATAAAGAACCCGGCTCTGTCTTAACAAGCCTCCTCCAGCATGAATAGACTATAGATTTTTGGCAGAAAGAAAGTTTGATTTGGGAACATAAAAAAAATGCTGTATGACATCCTACCGAACACACACACACACTCTCTGAGAAAATAATCCCATTTAACAGGAGTGACATGTGGTGCAGGTGATTTGCCTACAAGGTGACACAGCATCAGTCTTGGCGGCCATGTTTGGCAGGTTGTCAATAGAGGAAAGCCTAGATGTATGAAGATGGTGGAAGGCACAGCTTTTTACAATTTACGATTCCAACTGCCTGGAAGCCCGAACCTCAAACCCAGAGGGGAGAACAGTCTGGAAAATCAATGACAGGGTAAATTGACTCGGGTTTAAATATTTCATGCTTCAAAATGTTTTTATAACTGCCATTAAGAGACAGGCTTGACTGTCACTCCCAAACTTCTCGTTCCAAATGCAAGTTTATTTTCGAAAATTGGGCATTTTCCACCCACTCTTTCTCACAGGAGCCTCCAAAATGATTAGAAATCTAGATTTCATACTTCAGCGCTATACTGTGCCCCAAAACATGTAGAATTTTCTCTCTTTTTCATCTTTTATTTCCCCTCATTTCATTTGCGATAATCTATCTTGCCCAGACGTCACACTCCTCCGTCTCACTCCAAAATTTTCTAATGTTCAATTTTGGATTCGTATGGATGTTGTGCTTATTAAAAAGCATGCAACACACAGACTCAATCTGTCTAATCTGCTGGAATATAGAGATGCAGAAAATTGTGGTTATGACATCACTTATGACCTAACTTTGTGCTTTACCCATTAAAATTCCAAAACAAACTTTTTGTAAGTAGCGAGAGAGATTGAAAAACTTGGGTGGAATAATCTAATAATAAAGATTTTTCAGGAGCAAAAAGAACATTTAAGATGTTTCATTCTTTGCAGTGAGGGTTGGCATTTGCAATGAGTGTAAGTTTGTTCCAGGTGCTGGACCAAACATTTTGAATGTTTTTCAATGATCTAAATCCACAGAGAAGACTGCAGGCACTTCCCTAATAAGGACAGCACCTTGACTAGAAAAGAGAGGGTGGAGAATACAGTATTGAATGCTGGGAAAATATGGTGCATAAAAATTACAACACTAAACAATGAAGCCTCGTGAGGTGAACCTAAAGGGAGACCATTATGTTATTTAATTATTTTGCTTATTCTCTTTTTAAGAGAAATTAATGACAAATTAAATTTTTCCTTTCTTAAATTGGAGGTAAATGTGTTTTTTGCTTTCTACAACAAATTAACATTATCGCTAACAAAATACAAACTGTGCTTTCTTGGAGCACTTTTGGACCAGCCACTCGTTGGTGTAGCATTGCTTATTCTAAGGTCTGAGGAAATTACATCGATTTTATCACTTCGAGTCATTCTGTCATTTCAGTCACAAAAGACATGGTTGTGGCACTGAAAATGACAAACATTACAACTAATATCTCAGAGGAGCACAACTTTGGGTTTCCAAAGTGGGGGTCGCAAAACCGACGTAATCACTAGTGCGCGAGGTGCTGCGGACGTGAAAGATGCTGTGAATGTTGAAACCATCCGCCTAGCGCGTGTTTACATAGAGAAACGGTGGGAAAATAGCACTGCGGGATGGTAAATCACGTTGTCTTTATGAATGCCCGAGCTCACAGCAGGCACATACTTTGTGCAGTTTTTAGTGTGTTCTGTACAGTAATGAAAACAGGTCGCACCACGACAAAATGTGCACTCACACAAATGCTCCCAAATATATTTTGAGGACCCACAATGGTTGCAATTTTGAGCCCAGCACTCCATCATGCCAATTGCGTGAGGATATTGTGTTCTCGCGAGACACAACGGATCTCGCGAGATCTCGTCACACACAAATGAAACGCTGATTAATATCGACCAAAGACAACACAGGGAGGCCAGTGGAGGAGGGCGGAGGAGGAGCGCCGCAGTCAGAGGGGCCATCGTCCTCAGGTACGAAAAGTGGCACATCCATCAGTACTCCAAACAGTTTGATGAATAACTATAAAATAATATTATGTTAGCCTGTGCTCTTTTGTGTTGTCATTAGGCGCATTTGGGTAGAATAGATGGATGTGCGCATTTGAGCGCAACGTTTGTATACTTTAACCACCTCCGAGGATAGTGGGGGTCTCGAGTCACTAGCACTGTTATTTTGGGGGTCGCGGGCTGAAAAGTTTGGGAAACCTTGGTTATATGTTCAGTTGGTCTGTGATTATCACGATAGCATTGGCAACAGAAACATCATAAGGGAGATCTAAGCGGCAATACGCATGTGTCTACAACAGAATTGTCATTAAAATGGCTTTAAATGCTCTTGTTTGATGATGAATGAGTTGGAGACCCGGCGCCGCAGAAAATCAAGGCCTTTCTTAGAGAAGAGGAAGAGCCGCTGGAGTAGTGTTTGGTTATCAGAGATTGTAAACATTTGACTGAGCTGCGTGAGTAAAGTGAAGTTGACGCCATTGTTACTGTTTATTGCTAAAAGCCAAAGTTTATGAATACACGTTCCCTGAGAGGGGGACCAACCAATCACAACAGCCTGAGAAGCGGAAGCTTGCTGATATGGTATGGGTGGGAGACCTTTACACACACGCTCTAAGCGGGGAACCAATCACAACAGACCTGGTCAGCTTTCCAATCAGAGCGTTTCGGAAGGAGGGACTTTATATAGACCGAAAGAAATCCAGGCGTTTTGAGAGAAGAAGCACAGCGTTGAACAATAGACTTGATATATGTGAAATATAAAGAGTTTTTTTTAATTAGAAACATGATCAAAGCCTCAAAAGCAGCTAAATAATGCCCGCTTTAAAGCTGACTGGATTGAACACTTTCAAAACTGACACAGATTTCCAGTGTGGCCAACCTAAAGTTCCCAAACTTCTATTCAAGCTACATATAATATACAAATCTGAACATTATTATTTCTTATACTGTCGAGGAGAGGGAGAGGGAGTTTCAGACCTCAAGCTTTTGTCTTAGATTCCTTAATTTATTCTCCATCTTGCCAACATATTTTCTGGGAACCAAAAAAATTGGCAAATGTCATGGTGTCAGAAATGAAGCTATCATTGCTGTCTCATTCTCTTCACGCTCCCGATAGCATTTTGCTCATCCGGGTCATGATCACCATCCAACAATATAAAGCCAGACCGTGTCATTGAATCAGAATGGGACAGTTTAAATGGGGATGAGTGGTTCTGTATACATAAGCCTTTACATGTCGCTTTGTCTGACCTTTACAAATACAATGCAACAGGCTTTTTTGCTTTTAGCAAACTAGATGATTCAGATGAGACTTCCAAGCATTATGTGATTTCAAATGTAGTTTGTTATATTTTTTGATTACAGATGCTGGATTTGTACATCAGGTCAGTTGATAGTTTTTCATTTAAATGTATCAAAACATGTTGAGCAGAACAATAACAGTGCATGCGATTTGCATTTATGGAGTTTTCATATAGTCCAGTCATGATATCTTGACCTGTTTATCCGATCACTGGTAATAGTGATCGGATAAATTAGCTTTCCTGTAGCTCAGTGGTAAGAGCATTGCGTTAACAACGCAAGGTTGTGGGTTCGATTCCAGGGGATTGCACATACCTATGTATGAATGTATAGGATAATGCAATGTAAGTCGCTCTGGATAAAAGCGTCTGCCAAATGCATAAATGTAATATGACCATGGCATAGTAAAATGTCTAGACAGGACTGGCTTATATTTTTGTTTATGACTATTAAAAGTACAGTGCCGAGACATACTGTATGCATGAGTACAAGAAATTAAAAAAGAATAAATTATTGACTACAATCTCAAAATATTGGAACGATTTTAAAATGTAATCAGAAGTTTCCCCCTTCACAGTGCTAGTTCTCATTCATTACAGATTTCTGATGCACATGCCAAGAAGCCAAGAAGAAGCAGCTTAGACTGTTGCCCATGGCAACACTGTAGGCCATTTGTATTGAAAGAGCTGTTTGATGTGGTAATATATTGTGACTCAATCAGTTAAAACTCTTCAAGAAATATCTGACGCCCCTCCAAAGTATGATGGACATCTCTGAAAGCTCCGAAAATATGAGCGCTGATTGGCACAAAATGAATTATAAATGACTTAACTGAGGAAATGTTCAAAAAATGATCATGCATCTTCCATATTTTTCTTCCATTTCTCTTCGACCCGTCACAAAGGCACATTCTCTCATGGTCGCTGTCTAGCGCCTGGTAATAAGTTGACACCCCTGCGTTCCCTTCTGTGTGAGACCGGCACCAGACGCAGGTCACTGATACATCTGACAATTCAGCTTTAACCATCCTCATCTTCACTCGTCTCCCCCTGTTAAATTCATCAAGAAAATGATACTCAGGCCTTCTGGACAAGTGTGTATTGTATAAAGTGTTTTGTGGTTTTATGTGCCTTAACTGATGAATGAGCACATGAAACCAAGATACATACACAAAGCCTGAACACTAGACCCACTGAGAAAAGCTCTACTGTGTGAACTGTATTAGTATTAATCTCTCCTTATGGTAATAATCCTTCTGCTTTGTTTCCTGCTGTGTCAAAGATGGCTAATGAAACGCATTGTGTGTGTAATTGTGTGTACTGTATAAAGTACATAAAGATCATTGTGTTACCATAAAGAAAATAAAAAAACGATTTAACTCGCTACTTAACACACGCGCCCGCCTCTTTTCCTAACACATATATATCAAAATTAATATTCCTTCCTCCCTATGGGTGGGGGTGTCTGCTTTGCCATTGTTTGTTTAGAGAATTAATTTAACGCAAGCTCGGTGCCGTGCTCTGGCTAATTATCCGTGCCGCTGATCGTCAAGGCGGAACAAAACCGGTGCCGGCAGGTGAATAGATGAGTGTGTTTAACCTTAGCATCCTGCCGCATTAATGGCCTGCCTTTCCGTTAACCAACAACAGCGACGGAGACTCCGGTAGCCATGCAGAAAATCGGGCCATTATTGCCGCATACATTAGCTTCAAAAAGCCACCACATAAAAAAGTATATTATTAGCTTCTGTAAATGACATTAAAAAACAAGCTTAGTTACAGAGGCTCCTGCACTGTTTGTATAGTGCAATGTCAACCCAAACAACTTTGAAAACTATGGAAACAAGTGCATGTGTAAAGCAAAATATTACAGTTTAAAGGGATAGTTCACCCAAAAATGAAAATTCTGTCATGAATTACTAACTGTGTAGTTGTTCCAGACCTGTATAAATGTATTTGTTTCGTTTGAACTCAGAGAAAGAGATTTGGACGAATGCTTGTAACCAAACAGTTCCTGGTAGTCAAAAGTGTCCAAGAACTGTTTGCTGTCCTACATTCTTCCAAATATCTTCTTTTGTGTTCAACAGAACAAAAAATATATAAAGTTATTTTCCTATATGGTAGTCAATGGAGTCCAAGAAATGTTTGGTTTTAAGCCTTCTTCCAAATATCTTTCTCTGTGTTCATTAGAACAAAGACATTTATACAGATTTGGGGCAACTCGAGGGCGAGGTGAACCATCCCTTTAAGCCTGGTTGGTGAAGCTTGATAGCTTAATTTGCTGGTTTTGGTTAAATAATGCTTTTAAAACACTGTGGTCAGATTTCTTAGGTTGTTGTCATTGGCATCATTTTCGGCTTTGCTTTTACATCAATAGAATTCGGTTGGCTGTGGTAGATATAAAATATAAAAATTTTTAGCCTGCCTGGAGTCAGTTATGTGGTCAGCAGATGGACTTTGTTCCCATTAAAATATATATATGTATGTACCTATAATAAGATATTACCTGAGAAGCACGATTGTGTATGGATTCTGTAGGACACATCTTGAATCTGAATATGACGTTTTACACTATTTTGACTTCACTGTTTTTGTTTCCCTGTTTAAAACATGCTTAAAACATGAAGAAACCACCCAGAATGTGGAAATGAAACCAGATTTAAGTTAATCTAACACAACTGGGTAACGCCTACTTACTGTACTGTATATCACCCCTGAAAAGTTAAAAAGGTTTAATCCAAACATCTCAGATATCTGTTTTAAATGCCAAAAACTAATGGAACATTCTTTTATAGTATCTAAGAATGTGAGGTGATTCGACATTCCTGCAAAAAACATTATTTGACAACATCCATTTCCTGAATTCTCTTAAAACAAATTCCGATGACCTTGAAATGTGTGTTTTGGCCTTAATTCCTATAAATTTATCACATAAAATGTTTTGACATCTGTTTAGTTCATGCAACATGTTTAGTAACATTTTATTGGAAGAACATAGAAAGTCTGGTCATTGATCAATGGTTGAAAGATCTCTATCTTTTCACTATAGTGCATTGAAAAGAATAACATACATCATACACACACACAGAGGTTGCGCTAGACTTTTTTGTTGTCCGTCATTTCGACGGACAGGCTCGTAAAAAAATCTGGCATAATCTAGTATTACCCGTCACTGTAGTGCAAGGTACCGTTACGTGGTAATTAGCATGTTCGTGACGTCATCACGCTGTACTTGCGTTTACTCTTAGAACTTGATGTATTTTATTACAACTGAATGCCCAATAAAGCCGTTGTTGTTTAAAATCATTTATATATTTATTGTTTCTGTTTTGTCAGACATAAAATAATAATTACACACAAATGTTTATGTTCATATTTCTAGTCAGTAACAATGAGAGGTGCTTGTAAATGGTGATTTGTATTCACTCACTTGGGGGGATTTGAACTTGAGAACCTATCATCTCTGATTGTACTTTTAAAAGACCAATGAACTTGGTGAATGGCATGGCATGCCAGTGTCTGCCCCGGGCATACGGATATAAAAGGAAGATGATGTGCCCATTCATTCGCTTTTTGTGCTGAGGAACCTGAGTGGCATCTCCCGCCGATGCAGTGGAAGGCGAAGCGTTGTGGCAAGAAGGACCCATCAGGGAACAGAGGTTACAGTCGTTCCCTTTCTGTCGGTCTCTCAACATTGTGTAGAGACAGAATGAGGTACCTATATGAAACGCAATGGTCATGAGCCATGTCACAAACTCCAGCGGAGCGACACTGACTGGCCTGGGCATGTCACAAGTGACGCTACCGCGAATCGTGACCATCCAGTGGTGTAGTAAGGAGTCAACTTGGGAGTGTCAACGAAGAGAGGCTCTAACCATCGGCCGTCACAGGCACAGCCTTCCTACTCTAAAGACCTGGTCCCTGAAGGGAGTGGTGGGAATTTTGGGCACGTAGCCAGGCCGGGGGTGAAAGCCAAAAGCCTGAAGTAGAGGTTCCAGAGATCTGGTTTCGCGTGCCAGACCATGCCTTTACCCTGAGAAAGAAACCCTGATTGCTTCATCAATGCAATTGGCAGGGAGGAGTCGTTGTCAGAAGCGTCAGTTCTGAGAACCACGTCTGGTTGGGCCAAGAGATAGCAACTAACAGCACTTGATGTTCCTCTTCCCTGACCTTGCACAAGATCTGTGCAAGGAGGCTCACTGGGGGAAGGCATACTTCTGCTTGTCCCATGGCCAGCTGTGTGCTAAGGCATCCGTGCCGTGGCGGCCTCGGTCGGGGAGTACCAAAGCGGGCAATGGGTGGTGTCGAAGGGAGGCGAACAGGTCCATCTGCGCCTGCCCGAACTGCTCCCAAATAAGCGGAACGTGGAGTGGAGTCGCCACTCTCCGCGGAGTGTGATCTGCCCAAGGGGCTAGGGTGCAACGGCAGTGGGGCGTGATGGAGATACGCCTCGTGCCAGTGTACCACGACTCTGAAGCAAGTGCTATATACTAATAGCTCAAACTAGATTCTGTGGTAGCAGCTGGTTGTAAGCTATTGAGACCAGGCAACATAACATTATCTCTAGTCTACCTTACGGTTATAAATTGTGAACCAGTAACGTTTGTCCGCCAATAAACAACCTGAGCACAGCCAAATTACTAATAAGCTCAAAAGTACAGGACAGTAGGAAAAAAATGACATATACAGTAAGACTTTCAAAACCAGTGGCAGAAAGTTCAGGTCTCCATCCGTTTTGCAACCCGTTGCCTCTTGCAGCTCGCACCACTGAGTGTAAGTCTGTCAGATATTGATTCGTGTTAGGGCTCGTGTCCGATCACACTCTCTCTTTTCCATGGTGATGGTTTGGAGACTTGCGTTGAACTAGATTGTTTCATCTTATTTTTAGCTGTCGGCTAACTTCACCCAGGCTACGAGTAAAACGTGACGTATGCCGTAAAGCAGGTGATGAGCGGGGCTTGTGTACCTTCCCGCACACCAAAGTTACAAGTGTGATTTCAGCCGATAGAGGGCTTTCATGTTTTGTCTAAAAATATGTTAAAAACATGAATAAACCATATGCCAACTCTCCAAACCTGCCACTTTTAGTTTTTGCTTGTCAAATTATGGCCTTATATTCTAACTTACTCGACCATCAATAACTAAATTAGGCTTGAAATAACCAGGGCTCATATTGAAGTACATTTTCATGGGTTTAAAGGCAAAAGGATAATTAATACCTTCGGTGGTTTGAAAGAGAAAATCTAAAGAGATGTGTACTGAGAACTGGCCTCCAACCACACACAAAAACCTTCATACTATTAAAGCTAATTTAACTTAGGTCTAAACTTCCAAGCATGACCACTCTACTCCCTGTTGAGCATCTTTAAAAAGCTCCCTCTGCCTGTACAATACTCTGTAAAATAATAATCCACTCCTGAGGTTTTCTCTGAGTGTTCTTGTCATCCTGAGCCCCGCGAGGCGCAGAGGGTTGAATAGACCTGTTCTGACGTATGAATTTGCAGAATAACGATAGGGAGGCAGAAATAAGGGCTTAATAAAAGAATCTACTCCCTCTAAAACCTGCTTTAGATAAGGGCCCCTGTACAAAGCCAGAGCCTTGAGAGCCATGCAGAACAGAGAATTTCCATTTAGGCTAATCCACCCTTTTTTCCCTAGGTGCGAGAGAGGGCATTTACACATGCACACACACACAAACTCTATTTCAAACTGTTGTAAACACACACAATCACACTTGCCCTGGTTTGTCCCCATTTTGTGTTAAATGCACACACCAAAAACATAATGACAGCGGTTGAAATGCAGGCTGCTATTCTGCTAAATTTCAGTGGGAACATTGGAACAGATGTTGGCAAATCCTATAAGGAAGAAAGCCCAATACCACACTGCCAACATAATCCACAAACACAATGTTATTGCTCCAATCCTCCACTGCTGTGCAAAAGAAATCTAAATCCAGGATTTCAAAAGAGTAAGCGAAAAACTCACCCTGCTGCCCTGCAGTTAGGTTTTATGCTTAAGTTATGCCATTAAAACAGCGACATCTGATGACGGACACCATGCTGCGTTGTCACGGGAACATGCCTACATAATGGCACGCACTTGCCCTGTTCACTCCAAAGTCTAAACTGCAAGGGCTTTGCCCTTGGATGGGAGAAGGGCAAAGATGGGCCCTATCGTACACCCGGCGCAATGCTGCGCAAGTGTTTTTGCTAGTTTCAGCCCGATGCAGTGCACCTGCGCCGTGCACTTTAGACCATGCGCTTAGATCGTTAAAATAGGGCCCGATGACTTCATTCTGAATTTTACCCGTGACGGTTCGGTACGAATACACGTACCGTTACTCCTCTAGTTCTACGGAATAAAAGGTAAGTCATAAAGGTTTGAAATGACAAGAGGGAGAGTAAATGATGAACTATCCCTTTAACACCGTGTCTACACCGGACGCGGCGCTGCGCGATGCGACACACGGCTTGTTGTAATGGGATTGTCGCACCGCGCCACGTCCGGTGTAGACAAAATACAAAATTATAATGGGTTCTAATGCGTTCTATTGTCTGTTGTCTCGTCGCATCCGGTGTATACACGTTGTAAGACAAAAGCCCCAAAGGTATCAGTTCAGATTTTGAATGGGTACAAAGCGAGCCAAACCCCAATCATTCATTCATACATGGTTCATAATTTATGAACTAATATAAAAATATTTTGTTGAATGGCTGAAAGTTGATGTGTTTTCATGTGCCAGTGTGTGGCACATGCAGTGAGTCTCCATTTAGAGTTGTAGGTTTACTTGTTGTTTTTTTCTTGCATGGCCATGTCTTATTTGAACATACTGCCCATGGAGGACATTGATTGTTTGCAGTTTATACAGAGAGGACATGGCTGTTGTTTATAGAAGATAAACATGTTTCTGTGGACATGTTTGTTCTATTGAGGGGTTATGGCAGGATCTCTTATTTGTTTGTTTTTGATTTGTACTCTTTGTCTTTGGAGCCACCACGTCGTGTTTGTATTTGTATTAGAGAAGTTTTCTGTGTGTGTGTGAGAGAGAGAGAGAGAATATATAGTTGCTTTGTCCATAACAAGATTAATCTGTTAATATGTGTGTCGCTGCTGAGCGTGTTTCAGGAGCTGCTGTCATCTTTTCCTTCTTTCGATCAATGATGCTCCTGACTTAGCCTCCACCTCCAACAACACACATTCATTTCACACATATACACACCAGAACAAGCTGCTGACTATCTGCACAGCTGCAGCAACACACACACACACACAGCTTATTTATGCCCTCATTTGACAGATGGATCAATAGTTTAATATGAGAGTTTGTGAGTGCAATTCCTCTACCATGCACAATTGTGAGTGCTTCAGCTTAGTAGACAGACTACTGCAAGAAAATCCTTGACACGCACAGACCCTCAAACATGACAAGCACATGAGAAGCCCATCAGTGTGCATTAGTAGTAACAATCCAAAACCTGAAGCTCCAGAGCCGTGACCCAAAAAAAAAGCATGAGCTGCCTGAAGATTTCCAACTGAAGAGAATCTGGGCCCGTATGAAAAATCTTATTGCAAAGAGTTGCTCCTAGGGACAAAATTCTAAGTAAATGATTAGAAATGTGGGTGTTTTCCCTTCAAATTACAGAAAATATCCTAGTAAAGAAAAAGGTAATTCGTAAAGCATCTTAACCCTTAAAAGAGCTCTTAAGGTCCAAAATTTTAGGAGTAGCGAGGAGGACTTTTAAAAGACTTAAGAGTTTCTTTAGCACCAGAGAGAATGGATGAAAAACGAATAGTGAGAAATGTGTTGCAATGCATGACAATTTCCATATTACTTTTAAGGTTTATCAGATTTTTATTTGTATTGTTTTTGTGTGTTCAACTTTTGATTCTCTTGGATTTGGTTTTCTTGTATCGCTGCTTTGATGCAATGCAAATTGTAAAAGCGCTATCAGATAAAATGATATTGAATTGAATGACAATGAGTCAATAAGACACAACACATTAGATCGTGCAGGGTTCATGTTTGTGACCGATCCTATTAGAGACACGCTAACAGAAATGAAATAGCACCAGAAATAGAAAAAAATCACTATATTAACATATTTAGCAACTGGAGAAATGCAGCTATGCAGCAGAAATGCTTTGGTTCTGTCACAACCTTCTATAGTGATCACACACACACTTACAGCACTTACAGAAACTTATTGTGTCACTGTTCATTTTCTATCAAATACGTTCACATTAACAGCATGGTAAAAAACATATAAATTATATATATATAGTGCATGCATGTTTGTGTGTGTGTGTGCGTGTGTGCTTGAGTGCCTTAAAACAGAAAAAAAAAAAAATCGCTCTTTCCTTCTTGGACAACCAACCAATCACAGTCTTTAAAAGACTGTGTCCATACATGGCAATGGGGTCAGCCCCGCCTCCTCACTGAGATAAAAGTTTTTGTCTTTTCCTTGTTCAGAGTTGCTCTCAGATTGGTCCTGAATCGTTTTTAGTAGAAGTTTTAAGCTAAATTAAGAGCTTTCTTAGAGGATTCTTAGAAGCTTTAAGAATACGGGCCCTGATCTCCGGTCATCTATTATAACACAGACAGATGCTCCAAATTTCATCATTGATGACTGATCACCAGATGACAGAATTAGTTAAGTGGGTCGTCACATTTGAATGATAAATGAAGCTCATATTTTCACACAGGGTGTACAGTATGAGTTACAGTAAAATAATCATACACCTAAAGTGTCATTTTTCAACTCCCTTTGTATTGCCACAAAGTTGATAAGCTGCAACATGTAAGAATGATTTTTATTCTGTGTTATTTGGACCAAAATGCATCACACAGGGAACTTTTGACAGCTTCCGGTGTGACAGATGACACAACCAACTTTTGTTGACAAATAAACTTCTACATTTCTTAGTCGAAGTAACATGGAGAAAGTTAACATTGTTATTTCCATATACTACCACAGTGCAGCTGTCTTGTAATATTCAAGCATACACTGAATTTTACAGAATGTTGTATTTTTTTAAATATGGTCAAACAATGTAAAATTACAGAAAAAAGAACGCAAAACTTGGGAAAACATGTAATTTAACAGGGAAAAAAAATCATATTTTACGGTTTATTTCTGGTGCCCCTGCTGCCGGAAAATGTCTGTTTCTTTACAAGATTTTTTTGTTGATGTTATTTTTGAAAATACTGTCAAAAAAATGAAAATTACAAGAGCACTTTTTAATACTTTTTAATGGTTAGAGTTATACAAACATATGAGTGACTTATAATAATGACAAAATATGGAGATATGAGGTTGCAGAAGGACAGCGCTGATTTGCTTGAACAAAAACGGTGGAATTGTATTAATATTTTTTTCAAAGAATATACAGTTTTATAAGTAAAAGTATTCAAATTAAAACAAAAGCTTATTTTTCCCATTCTTTGTAACCATAAACCTTGCAAATTTGATGCTAATAAACAAAATGTCTTAATATATTATTGAATTGAAGTTAAGTTTGGGCCACATAACGTTTATGTTGTCGCCGCTGGAACCGTCTAGTATACAGTAAATACTGATTATGAAAATGTTGTCTTACAAGGTACAGTAACGCACTACAAAGCACATTGTTATGTTTTTACAGCATTGCCTTGCAGCTAGGAAAGAACTTAATATATCTCATATCTGGCTTATTTGTCTTGTTGTTTAATGTTTTGTTCAGTCTGTTTTACAGCCAATCGGATCTCAGCCTCATCCAGATTATTGATTGCCTGCGTGCCCTTATCCTCCAAGGCTGTTCCTTTAATAGACTACAGAGGGCTGTAAATATTATTGCTTACCGTGTGCCCGGCTCGCCGCGAATGCAATCACTGTTTTATGACAAATATAAACACCAGTGAGCCAGCAGATCAGGAGTTATCTGAGGTAAGCTTAAAAGAGATGTGTTATTCCTTTAATGTGTCACCTGTCTTGGGGGTTTTAATACAGGCAGGTTGATTTGAATCTGCCGAGAGCCTCTTTTCTTTAAACTGACCTTTTCTTAAAGCACACCTCAATTTTGCTCTAATGAAAATTACAGGGAGAGAGATGTTATGGTAATTTCTATTTCAAACCTATTGTGTTTAATGCGGAAACTTCAGGCTTAATACAGTATTGAATTAGAAGAATAGTGGTGTTTATTATATACCTCATTCACATTTAAGATATTAGACGTTTTGATCGATGTGAGAGTCGTTTAGTAGTATGTCTGTCACCTACTGTAGACTTGGTTGAACCTGTTTTGAACCTGCATGCTTCCTTTATAGAGAAATGAAGAGTAAAATTCCCAAACTCTCTCAAGCATGAACACACAAATCCTCAAAAACCAAAGACACTCACACGCAGACATTTAGAAGTTATATTAATAGGACGTCTCATACGCAATGGTTTTCATATACGGTAATGATATTTACAAAACCCAAACCTAACCTATTTAGAAATTGGTTGGCATTATTGGATTTATGAAAAAACATGATTTGGCTGATTTATGAGGCTTTTAAAGTGTGAGAACCACATCGACTTTAAAGCTTTGCCTCATAAACAGAGCCAACCTCGCATGCAGTCAGGACCAGGTCACCTGAATCTCAATCTTGTATTAGTGTTTGAATAATGAATCATCCGTTTTAATATTTCAGTAATCAGATGTAATGTCAGGCATTGCATGTACATTTCAAACATTAATAGACCTACCCCCCCGCCATTAGAACACAATATAGACACACACATGCTGCTTTTTATGAAGATTTGATTGACACTGGATCCTCTGCTGAGGGATGTCAGAGGCTAAGCATCTCTCTTATCTTTTTTCTCTCATTCTCTCACCCTCCTTCTGCTCCTTTCTCTCCCCCTTGGGAAAGTCTGTCAGAGCCAAAGAATGCAGAGAAAGAGGAATTTAAGAATCGAGCATTTAGAGTTAACCGCATTTAAAGTGCATTAAATTACTGCCAAGCGTTGTTGATAACTGAGATTATATTGCCCCACCTAGGTGGTGTATGACACAAAGTGGCCAATTTTGATTTCATTTTTGACATCATAGTTGAATGTCAATGTACACTGTACAAAAAAAATCACTTTGATACTAAACATTTTAAATAAATGTATTGAAATATCCTTAAATATGACTTTTATTCGAGAAATAAAATCACAGAATGTGTCAATTGTTGTATATTTTATGCAGTGTTGACCGTGTTTGTAAGATTTTAACTATAAGTATCGTTGCTGTCCTAGAACCTTGTCTCTCCAAATTTCACGATTTTTATTTTTGTCATAAATTATTATTATTAGTCACCCTTTATGTTTGTCACTGGGTTTTGCAAATATGTAACCAATAAAAAGTATTAAAATGTTCTTTCCAAATTTGACAACAGTATTTAATCATTTAAAACGTTTTTTTTTATTTCCTGTAGAACAGCGAATTCGGAGATTTGAGGTTTTGGAGAGGACAGCGAAAATATGTTAAATTAATATTTTAATGTTATCATTTTATCTATTAAATGTATTGATACCTGGGTCAAAGACGAAAAATAAGTTTAATAGCATATTGTTTTTTCTGATCAAAATATTCATCATCCTTCCGTCCTATGTGTAGTGTTACAAATATAAATACCATACTTTTCTCCTGATTTACAGACGATGCCCACTAAAATGTCATTCAGTGTAACAATCTGGTCAGGCATATTTACAACAAAAATGTACTTATGATATATTAAAAGACTTATTACTTTCACCCCAATTATTTGTAATTTTACATTATTTTTTAATTTGCCACTATCCTAGGTTTTGCACATTTGTCAATGTCAATAAGAATTTTTTACTCATTTAAAGCACGATAAAATGTAAAATGTCAAATTAAGCATGTTGTTTGAATGTGTACATAAATATTGTGTTACACTGAATGACAATGTAACAATATTTCAACCAAATTTTGACATTTTATTCTCCAAAAGACATTTTACTTGCATTTAATGTGCTTTCTACAGACATAATATCACTTTTGTAAATATATCATATATTTTCTTATTCATTTAAAACATTATTAAAGCATTTCATTGTATACTTTAATATGTATATATTTTATATTAAAAAGAAAATGTGATGTAGCGTGTAGAAACACCTCACACTTTATTCTTGTGTAACGCATTAGTTCACCAATAAATGAACATTTGTGTTTAATTTACTCATGTCTAGGCCAATGAAGATGTAAATGACATTGTTTATTCAGCAGAACTCTGCTGCTGGTCCTTCTAGTCTATGTAATAAACTACCTGCTTCCATTAGAGCGGCGCATTCATTGCCTGTATTAAACACCTGCTTAAAAAACACCTTTTGTCAATAGCTTTTATCTAGCCTTGTCAATTGTTTTGTCTATTGTGCTTTGTTGTTTTGTGGTTTTTCTTTGTTTTTGTTTTGAGCTGTATTGTACAGCACTTTGGGTCAACTTGTAGTCGTGTGAAAGTGCTTTATAAATAAATAAATAAAGAAAGAAAGAAAGAAAGAAAGAAAGAACAGAAGAATCTTCAAGATATTGAGCTGAAAATGTAATTCATGGTGCTTTGTAAAATGAAAGTCCTCAAGTGCAAGTTCTGTGGCTCCCGACAAATCAATTGGTCTGTGTAAGAAACTGAATATTATTTATATCATTAATATCGGTAATCTCAGGCAATCGATCAGTAAATGCATCACTATAAGGCACAAAAGCATTCTTGCACCTTTGAAAGGGTTGTTTCAGAAACAGAGAAAATAGCATTCCTTTCCATTCCTCCGTTGCAAAGTCTGATCTAAATGGCTATATTTAAGAATCGCTAAGAAGCTGTGGAGATTACTTTAGTGTTGACTGTAACTGCTTTTTGAAGTTTCAAAATCACCTGAGGACTATTTTATACTATTTTTCTCCTTCAGGTAAACTAACCCTTTAAGCACTGTAAAAACCCCACGCCTGCTGCAACACATTTTTTCTATCCTAATTCTACCCATGCATTCACCTGCAAATAAATCTGTATACACAAACGTCAAAACTACTGCAAACATGAATCCACTATCCTGTAATAACAATGGGTGGAATAGCATTGACACTATATTTCTGCCACGCTACAATTTCATTTATATTCATCGTCATGAAGTGAGCCAGTAATTGCTGCCGGAATACCCTTTGCCCGTTCAGGCAAAATTGTCCCCTATTAGAGCAAGGAACCATGCATGACCAGTGGCTTTGCTATTATGATGCAAATGACAAAAAGAAAGAATCAGTCAAATAGATTCTAAAGTGAATTTATAATATTCTGAAATATTGCTCTCCAGGTCTCGCAGCGTCCCATTGTCTCTTCACTGGAGGTGAACTGATAGGGGACGAAATTGACTGTGACACCTGTGATGATGGGGCTGGTTTGGAAACACAACCTTCAATCAATCAGAAAGAAACTGTTAGGCAAATAATGTGCACAAGGTAAACAAACTTATTTGAATAAATAATACAGTGTAGTTTTCAACAAACTTGAAACTGTACTGTAAATATCCTAGCTAAGGATAGTCTGGAAAAAGCTCAAAATAGCTTCACCCACTGCCCTGCTGACAAAATTAAAAGTGGGTGCAGACTTCAAAAATTGTGCTTAAATATCTTAAATTGTTGCAGCATTTTTTCCCTTCAATCCTGTTACTATTACCGATTTATATATTTTACTTGCATATATGTTTTTTATGTGCATGCAAAGTAGTATCATCACTTTAAAAGCATTTCTGCTGTTCTGTGCTCTGTTTTTTATGGCAACATCTGAAGGTTAACCTCACAAAATTTCAGGACACACTGTCCATACGCTCACATTACATTAGCATGCTGAAACTAAACCCTGGACAACACATCCGCATCCTACTATAAAGTGCTCTCAAGTTAAAGACACAATGTAGTGGAACTGTGTAAGTGTATGATGAGGTTATTCAAGGTTAAATTGAAACCATTTCCTCTTATCTTCTGTTCTGATCTCAGCGCTAGACTTATGGATAGTGATACATTCACTTACGGGCGAGTTGTGTTCCCAAAATGGCTGCTCTTGTATCATCTCAGAAATGAGGCTTGTCTTCTGGCGGGGGACCGGGATTATGATGGCATGAATCTGTCCACGGTCCAATATACTTTAAGAGGACATTTCACACCCAGTGACGATTGAGGATAGGCTCTCAAAAAAGCATTTAAACGTTTCTCTTCTAACAGCAAAGGTTAGAAGAGAAACGACTATAAAATGATGCCTCAACGTTGAAACGTCGCACGTGGGCCGACACAGTGATGTTTCACAATAACAAAAATGTTGATTATAGGGGAGGAGATAAGACCAGTGACGAAGAAGAATTTAAAGGGGTCATATGGCACAAATACGTGTTTTTATGTGTCTTTGATGTGTTATAAGTTGCCCATGCATGTATTAGACACGTAAAATTGCATAAATTTAAGTGTCGGAACAAAAGATGCATTCTGTCTTAAAGCGAATGCGCACCCAGACCTGCCTGAAACGCCTCGTGTAACACACCCCCACAAATCTACGTCAGATCGTGGTATGATTTGACTAAGAGCGCCCGGTAAGGTGAGCGTACCTGTCAGTACAATTGCTTTGGAACCTGATGTTCCAATTATGGTAAGAGGCGTTACATTTCCGTCACACGCTTGCAGTATTCGACCAATCACTACGCACTGGTTAACTGGCCAATCATAGCACACCTCGCTTTTCAGAGCCATGAGCTTTTTTTGTATAAACATATATAAAACATATATAAACATGCACGGTATGTGGAAAATACAGCGTTTTTGAACCTTAAATCGTGTATACACATTGCATTACATCTAAAACAAACGATACAATATTTGTTTTAGCTGTGTCATATGACCCCTTTAAAAGGAATGAAGATGTGGTGGGAAAATACAGATCTCAATTACTGAGAATTAAATGGAAAGACACAGCGAGCATGTCAGCCACAAATCACAGTATGTTATGTCACAATGTCTTGCTAAACAAAAGATAGAGAGAGAGTGAAAAGGAGCAAGATGATTCATGTTGAGTATGCTGACATTTGAAAAAGCTGGAAATTATGACACGTCATGGAAGAAAAGACCGTCTGACGTTCAAACTGATTGCGTTCTTTATAAATCCATCCATCTACTGTATCTAAGACTTTCGAATCGGTTTGACAGATTAGGCATAGTTAAGTTCTGGTTTTCAGCCATTAATTAAGTAAGAAAATGAATTTGAAGTCAAGATAAGTCATCAAACGTGACACAATGTTGTAACACATCTTACAAATCTTTTCCACGTTATTTTGTTTACACAACATTGGATTTTAGAAATGGTTATTTTTTTAAATGCCAAGCATTACGTCGTGTCTGTTGTAGATAAGATTTCATCCGTAAACATCACGTCCACAGTCAAGTTAGTGCATATTACACATTTGACAAACTGTAATCTAATTTCCTGAGGCAAAAGTTCACAGATTTTCGATATTTGTCAAAGTTCAAGTTCACCTTAACAACTGTGACTGGTCACTTTACACATCAATCTCTTCCAAGTGAGTGGTTCTTAACAAGAATAAGATGCAACGTAAATCAAACATGTAATTTATCATGAAGGTCTCACCAGTCTTCGCAAATAAGATAAGTAAAGAACATTTCTGAACTATCCTTAAAACTTTTGCATTTTATTCCAGATAAGGAAGGGAAAGGAGACAAGAGATGCTGCTAGGCTGATGGAGGTCAAGAGATTGGCTGAAGAAGCGATAGAGATAGTAGAGATAACATCTGAACCTTTCAGATGTGAGAGCCCAAAGCAAGGGCTGATGGAGGTGCCGAGATAAAATCAAACCTCCCTCGTGCCTACTGCTGAATGAGACCAAGAGTGTGTGTGAGAGAGGGAAAGAGGTCATATTCAGCAGTCACCTCTACTCTCCAGACACCTCCAGACTTTATCATCAGCCTTACAGAATGGCCTGTGGTCGAAAGAGAATGACTCATTTCTCTAGGACACCTAAGACCGTCTTAACACAAAACGTACATACAATTCACATCTTAGTACAAATTTATTCTAGGAATACTTCATTCACTCAAACTAATGTTCTGAGAAGCTTATGACAGGTGAATAATTTGGATGAGGCTAAACGCAGCTCTTTACCAACGGCATCTGTGAGATGATTTGCTCCTCAGTAACCACGAATAAAAGTTCTTCCAGACAAAAAAAAGCATTTAATGAAGTGTGCAAAAAAATTTATTAACACCATGACATTTGAGTTGAAAGTCATTCAAAGTCTATAATTTGTTGTTTTTTATGCTTTACTACATTTGTCAAGCATAACATTTTCACCCTGTCACATAATAGACTAAACAAAGGAGTGTTTATTTCAAATTTGCTGCTTTTTAAGAAATTTACTTTTACTATGAAGTGTTATATATAGCTTTCCTGTGGCTCAGTGGTTAGAGCATGGTGCTAGCAACGCCAAGGTCATGGGTTCGATCCCTGAGGATTGCACATAGTCAGAAACAAATGTATAGTACAATGCAATGCAATGCAAGTCGCTTTGGAGAAATGCGTGAATATATCTTTGTAAGTCTATAACATTAAGAATTGTTGAGTGCTTTTTATTAGTTAATGCTTAACCAGAAATGTATCTAATAGTAATTATGTTGGTAAAGCACAACCGCATCAATCCAACACAAAAATGAAAAAGGTATAGAAGTCAAAACAAAATAATTGATATAAGCACTTTTACAAAAATACTAGCAGCCTGTTATCTGAAACGAGACTGCAAATGGATTACAAAATTAAATGTGTAGAACCATTGTTTCACAGACTGGTATTATTATGATAACTGACTGATGTTCTTCATACACCTAAAAGTTCACCCAAAAATGAAAATTCTGTCATTATTTACTCATCATCTTGTAATTTCAAACCTTTATGACTTTCAAAAGAAGAAAACAAGATATTCTGAAGAATGCTGATAACCGAACAACAGCGGCACCCATTGACTTGGTACTCAATGATGTCCCAGAAATGACAGTTGCCAACATTCTTCCAAATATCTTTTTGTGTGTGTGAAATATATACGGGTTTGGAACAACTTAAGGGTGAGTAAATGAGAATTTTTGTTTCTGGGTTGAGTCTCCCTTTAACAAGTGAACAGAGAGGCAAAAGTTACAGATTGCACCTTTAAATGTTTTGTACGTTGTCTCCAGTGGGTTGTTCCACATTTTACCAAAGAGCATCTTGTCCTTAATTTCTTTCTCCGTCTCTACAATTAGGCTGAAATATCCCCATTCTAAATACAACCATTTGTTTGTGTCTTAATGAGGTCACCATACCCTGCATGAGATGACAGAAAAACTCACAGAACTGGTATAATCAGAGCCAGGACAACCGTTGGCTGACCATGTCCACTGGTTCCCCTCCAACTCCAGTTTGTGTATGTGTGTGCGTGTCGCCTAGTGTGGTTCCAGCTCATTTCAGCATTAAACCCCCCAGATATGATTTGTGTGTGTGTACGTGCATGTCACGTCTAAGCTCTTTTCAGGGCTAAATCTTGCTAAGATGACCACTACTGGAAATGAAGAATTTAATCTTCAATTCACACACAACCTGTAAATATAAATTACCAACACAGACACACACACACTTGACTTCTGGTCTAGTTTGACGACTAGACTGTTGCTGCGTCCGAAATCGCAAAACCGTATGTTCTATATAGTATGAATGGGAGTACATTTCGGACATTTGCGTTTGCCATGTTTTATGGTCATGTGACCCATATGCCCTTTCGACCTATGACGTATTAATTACAACCTACACGTGAAGTGAGCGTTGATAAAAACATAATTTAGTCACGAGAAATGAAATTATTGTCCCTTACATTAAAAACGGACGTCCGCCTTAAAGTTTTCCGCTATATTTATTTGATTTACTTTGGAAATTTGCCATTACTCAGCTCCCGTGGCATAATGGGATATGTAGGAAGTACATATCAAGTATGACGGAAGTAGTAGACCATCCGGGTATTTCTCGCCTACTGTTTTTTGCATTCTGAGGTTTCGGACATACTATAGAGCTTTTCAATCGACATCGCCACGCCGCGTTAAGTGTTTCGCCATGTTGGGAGGCAGGCTGCTAATGCGTTCAATGGAGTGTTTTGTTTTTTCTTGTTTGATTAAGTAATGTAACTATGGTAGGTCGGTCTTGCTGTATTAAAAACTACAATACCATTACGCGGAGTCGTTCAGGAAAAGGCCCCCCTAGTTTCACTTTTGATGTCTCCATATATTAAACAAAACAAGTAACGGCACATATCAAAACAATAATAACAGCGGAGTATGAGCCTCCCAAGATGGCGGAGCAGCCGGCGGAACTGCAACATAAAACGCAGGGCGTGACGTCAGCCTCACATTCTCTATTCATGACTCATACTCATTTTCGCCTACTATATAGTATGGAAGTCTTGACTTGTGCAACAAGATCCAAGTGTTTGTTTAGGTTAATTCATTACATTAAATACTCAGTAATGTGCGCGTTCCCAGCTCTTATTTTCATCGGTTTAATGTCTCTGCCTCTATTATCTGAATGAATTAAAGTTAATTATACGTTATGTAATTGATACTGACAGGAGTTCTGTGTGCGCAGGTGATTTACCTTTTACAAGTGGCTCTTCCTCCACCTGCACTTGACCTCTAGCCCGAAATGTGTTTCAAAGAGCAGATTAATCACAAGCCAAGTTGTGTAGCAAAATCTTCCAGATGAAAAGAGCAAAAGGTCTCTGAGCTGAAAGAGCGTTCTGAAATATCTACTGTGTGCTACGCACTAAATCTATGGTCTGATATTAAAAGACCACATCACTCTAAAGCACAAATCTTACACGCACTCATGCTCAACATTGCGATGGATTTCATCAGAAAGTCCTTAATTCATTAGTGAGGACATGTAAGGCTTTAAATGGGAGGTAATAAACGGAGAGACATGATAAAGGATAAGTGTCCAACTTCATTTTACTAATCGCTTACTACTCGTTTAATGCGGGTAAACTCGTGGGCGGCTGCACAAAACGCATTTCTATGGTGTAATACATTTACAGATTAACACTGCCATCTGCTGATCTCAAGCTAATAGTACACCTGCCGTTGGGTGTCTCTACCACAGTCCATTTCTACCTTATGATAAGCCTAATTCTATTTTAGGTTTGTGAAAACCTTGTAAATCCATGTTTGTAAATATTTGCTGGTTACTGTAAATAGATGTATAATTTACTCACCCTCATGTACTTCATATGACTTCCTTTCTTCCGCAGAACACAAGCTATTTTTCTAATGTACAAATATCCATGACTAAGTTATATACATACGTAGGCTATTTGTAGGTCACAAAGCGTCAAAGCTGCAAAAAGCACTTAGTTAACTAACAACCATCACAAAAGTCATCCAAATGGCTCCAGTGGTTCAATAAACGGATTATTGAAATGAAACGATAGGTTTGCAAAAAATGACGTTAATTTGAGGTGGGCAAAGTTCGCTAAATTCAAATATGGCGATGCAACGTTCGTATGTTAATGTTATTGGTTCCCGTGCGACCCACCAGAGCCAATGAGGTTTTAAGTTATTGATCCGTATTTAAATGTAGCTTAATTTATCTCGAAAGGGTTTATGCCTTTTTGTGTAGAAAAAACATAATATAAAAAGACAATAAAAATCTTTTATCTAAATGTGGAATATGTCAATTGCGCAATTGTAGATGTAAACGAGTAAACACTGGTCCAGCAACATTTCCGGTTTAAATTTGTATTCATTTATTTTATTATTATTAGTTAAAATCTTAAACATATAATTAAGTCATAAAGATATTTGTCTAACATTTTAATTATTTCTATTCTAAATATAATCTTAATTGTATTTCATTTAGGGCTGTCAAAAGATTAATCGCGATTAATCACATACAGAATAAAAGTTTGTGTTTACGTAATATACATCTGTGTGCTGTGCATAATAATTAAGTATTTATTAACACATACACATCCATGCATATATTTAAGAAAAATCAAAAAATTATTAAACATTTATATATAATTTCAATTCTTTGTAAATATAAATAAATACATGTAAATATTTCCTAAATATGTAATTAATTAATATGCACAGTACATAGACATATATTATGTAAACACAAACTTTTATTCTGGATGCGATTCGTCGCGATTAATCTTTTGACAGCCCCAATTTTATTTAAAGGTTTTGATGTTAAAGAACTGACACAGAAAGTTCTTCTGAACCAGTGTTGAACCAGCATTGTTTACATCATCCAAAGAGGTCTATAAACACATGTGTACAAACAGAAATTTCACTGTCATGTATAAAACATATTTTGATGCATCATGTAGTATTCTTGACCATGGTGCTCCAACTTTTCCCTTTCCTCTCTTTTAGTAGTTCTTCCCAGCAGCACTCCATTCCAATGGTGCGCACCACAAATATAGGCTACATATAGGCTACAGAATGCACTAAGTCAGACAACAACATACATTATAAACTGTGAGTAAATAATTAAGCATGGGGAAGGACGGGATAAAGTGTCAGTTTATCATTTAATCAACTCACGCTGGTCAGATAGAAAACCACACTGTAAAAAATATCCTGTAGAATTTACAGGAATTTACTGGCAAAAAAGTTGCCAATAAAGTCCTGTAAAAATGTTGGTAATTACTGTAAAATGTATTACAGTATAATACTGTAAAGCAATTTACAGTTATTTGTTGTATATGAAATACAGTAATTTGTAGGTTTTTTTACAGTAACATTGAATTAAACTTGTAATTTATTTTACAGCAATATTTTGTAATTTCACTAAAGTACAGTATTTACCTGGCAATAAAGTTGCCCATAAAATCCTGTAAATATATTTGACAGCAATATTTTGTAATTTCACTAAAGTACAGTATTTACCTGGCGATAAAATTGCCAATAAAATCCTGTAAATACCCCCAAAATTCAAGAAGATGCTGTAAGTTTAACATTTAAAAAGCTGAAAACAATCATTTTAACAGTAAACTGTACTCTATTGTTTACCATTATATTGATGTAAATGCATTAAAAATTTTTAATTTAATTTAAAAAAACAAACACAAAGTCAAAGCTGTTGTAGAAAAATGTTTATTAAAATAATAAGCAAATTACTGCAAGACTGGTAACCATTTTACTTTTTCAAGTACAGAAAATCTTTTCAATATCAGTCACAAAATGACTACAAATAACTTGTTAGACTTAAAAGCAAGATTCTGGGTTCAATTAAAGTTAAAGGGACAGTTCATCCAAAAATGAAAATTCTGTCATCATTCTGTTTACTCACCCTCAATTTGTTCCAAACCTGTATGAGTTTCTTCTGTTGAACACAAAAGATGATATTTTAAAGAATTTTGGTAACTACACAATTGAAAGTTAATGGCTACCATCAACTGTTTGATTACCAACATTTTTTCAAAAAATCTTCTTTTGTGTTCAACAGAAGAAAGAAACTCATACAGGTTTGGAACAAATTGAGGGTTAGTAAACAAAATGATGACTGAATTTCCATTTTGGGGTGAACTAAAAGCTCAATCAACAGAGTGGCATTATGGTCAAGTCACATCTCCTTTTAAAACTCACATTTCTGCTTTTTTATTCTTTTTTTGAATAAATATTTGTGAAAAACCACACAAATTATTACAGTCTGATTGACAACATTCCCTATAAAAACATTTTAACTGTTTTTTATGTTATGTACTTTTTACATTTTGTGCAAGTTGAACACTTTTTGGCAGGAGAACAAGATCTTACTGAACAACATTATATAAAGAATTAAGTGTCATTTTATAGACATCTCCTCATGTGAAAATGTTTTCATATATATACACATATGACAACTCACATGTTTAACCACTCAAAGTCCATTAGCCTTCTGAGAAGAGTAGACACATGAGGATTGACTGTGTTGTTCCTCTTCTGTGAGCTCTTTCCACTTTTTTTGACTGTCTTGGTACCAGTGGATGGGTTGATTCCAACAAAACATCTGCACAAAAATCAGTCAGAAAAACACAAGCAGAAGCTTTAGCATCATGTGCAGACTAATGAAAACATACCACTTTACAATAAGCATGTATTATAAAGGGTTAGTTCACCCCAAAATTACATTTCCGTAATTAATTACTCATTAATCTGTTATTAATTATCTACTGACCTTCATTCATTTTCAGGAACACACATTAAGATGTTTTTGATGAAATCAGAGAGGTTTCTGAACCACACATAGACTACAACATCATTACAACTTTCAAGGCCCAGAGAGGTAGTAAAAACATCATTAAAATAGTCTATGTAACTCCAGTGGATCAACCTTAATGTTATAAAGTGATGAGAATACTTTTTGTTCTAACCTAGCACCTGGAATCGCTGCACTGTGACTGACATAGAAGAGATTTTTGAAAAGTCGTTATTTGGGTTTTTTTTGCACAGAAAAAGTATAATCGTGGCTTCATAACATTACGGTTTATCCACTGAAGTCACATGGGCTATTTTAACAATGTCTTAACTGCCTTTCTGGACCTTGAAAGTTGCAATGATTTTTCTGCCTATGTGTGGTTCAGAAAACTCTAAGATTTCATCAAAAATATCTTAATTTGTGTTACGAAAATTAACGAAGGTCAGTAGTTAATTAATGAAAGAAATTATATTTTTGGGTGAACTAATCCTTTAACATATACACATTTATATTTAAGTTAACTGTTACCTTTGAACAAATTCAAGTGTGCAGGATGCCTCGTGCTGGTACACCAGATTAAAGTTGTAGTAAATTGCAAACAAAGCAGCAAATCCAGCCATAAAATTGGGGTGTGGATTCATAACAACTTGACCCTCAATACTCAGCATCCACTGGGTTGCAGTGAGAATTTCACCTAAAAATAACAAATATAAGAAACACTTTATAAAATGTATGCTAAAACAACAACAGGCAAAATGTATTAAGTAATTTAAAGATTTTGGAATGTACATTACCTAAGACAATCAGTCTCGGAGAGTCTGGAAGTGTCAAACTTTTTTGCACATCAGCTGCTGTTGCTGACATCTACAAGAAAAAAAAAGGAAACAATGGGTATTGTAATTAAATACAGTATATGAGAACAAAATATAACCCCACAACAAAATGCAATGTTTATGACTTACATCAGTCTGAAGAAAGAGTGCTTCAGGTTTTTCTTTGAAGTGTGACAGAAGCAGAAGGATCACACATTGGATTAAACAGGATGCTCCACTGTCATCATACTTCCTAAGTGTGCGTTGCCTCTCATCTGTATTAGTCCCTGCTGGCATTTGTCTGAAGAACTGAAGTATCGTCTTTCCCTTTTCTTCCATAGACTTCTCAAGTTTCTCTAGAATGGTTATGTTTGTAAGAGATTTAAAGTGGTTGAACAATTCTTTGGGCGTGAAAAGATAAGGCCAGTCCTTTTTCAAGTCAGCAATCGATGGTGGTGGGCAGGCATTAATGGATTTCCGTTGAAGGTAGTATGTTGCCTTCATTAACTGACTGAGATGTCCTCTCTACCCCAGCTGGCCCCTCAGTACTGTAGAGGTCTTTCATTTCTTTTTGTTTTTCTTGGAGACTCTCCTCAGATTCTTCTTGTGGACACTCAGGCTGCCATCTCACACAACCATACTGGTCTGCAGGTCCTGGGGCAATGTCTTCTCCTGATGAATTTGAGGTATTTTTCTGCGTCCTGCGTCTTGACAACAAGCAGCCACGATTAACATGCTCCACTCTTGTTTTTAGTTGAGTCAAAAGAGATCCATAGCCAGTCCCTATTCTTGTGCCATCTACCAGGACATCAGCAAAGCTTTGTGAATACTGTTTAACGATCTTTTTCGCGACAATCAAGCACTGTGATTTTGATGGATTTAACTCTGTCAGTCTCATCTCATCCACAACAATTCTTATCATTTCTCTGCGATCTTTAGCTGTGGGGCGTTTTCCCAGCGCAATGGCTGTTTTAATACCAGAAGGCATCCTATTCCAGGGAACTTCAAAGTTTTCAGGCCATACACTTAAGTCCACAGTTGTACTGGAACTGTCTGTGCTGGAAACACTTGGTGTGCATGAGGAACTAGAATTTGATGATGGAAAGTCCTTCATTGTGGTATCAAACACTATTTGTGTGGATTCTAGAGGTGTTACATTGACACATCTTGTTTGCTCTGAAAAAAAAAAAGAAGCCTGATACAGCTCAGAATCCACTCACAATTAACACTGAAGTAGTACTCAAAAATGATTATTTCATTATTTACCCGTATGTTGTCTCAAATGCAACTTAAATGTCTTCCGCAGAACACATATTATTTTGTAATTGTGATGTTTACATCCATACAATGCAAGTCAGTAGGGTCCTGCTTAAAGGGACAGTTCACTAAAAAATGAAAATTCTGACATCATTTACTCACCCTCATGTTTTTCCAAACCTGTTGAACACAAGACGATAGTTTGAAAATTGGTAACCAGATGGTTGACAGTAGCCATTGACTTCCATAATAGGAAAAAAAATACTGTGTAAGTAAATTGCTACCGCCAACTGTCTGGTTACCAACATTATTCAAAATATCATCTTCTGTGTTCAGCAGAAGAAAGAAACTCATAGAGGAGGTTTGGAACAACATGAGTGTGAGTAAATGCTGTCAGAATTTTCATTATTGGGTGAACAATCCCATTAAGGTCCTAAACTCTCAGGCTCCAAAAAGGACGTAATGGCAGCATGAAGATAATTCATAATCCAACATAATCAAGGACATGTAATCAAACTTATAATCATGCCAATGAGACCATTAAAGTCAAGATTTATACTGAATAAAGTTGCATTTTCCTCAAAAATTATAATATTACATCAGAAAACATTACGGTACTTAAAGACATCATAAAGATATATGTGGGTGTATAAGTCCTTTTTGGAACTTGGAAGTGTTGGATGACATTGACATACATTATATGAACAAAATCACACATCTCCATCAATTTATTTGTTAATGTTTCACAAAAAAAGCAAAAGTTGTAAGAGTTTGAGTTAGCATACAGGTGCGAAAATTATAAATTGTCGGTGAAGTCTTCCTTTTAATCTTTCATGTCAAGTTATTTTGCAGTAATGATGAGGAAGATGACCATGACATACCTTCGACATTCCAAGCATTGAGGAGGCGGCGACACTGTATTGGTGTGATGTGATCAGGCAGATCATCCTCTTTAACTAACTGCAGGTCAGATTTGGACTCAACTCCAATGCTTGCCAACTTGTTCAGGAGAGACAGTAGTTTCTCCTCTTGCAGCCCAGGTAGGACTGCCAACACAGCATCTCGTACATCCTCCCCTAATGCGTACATGTTTCTACAAATCTGCGAGAGAGTGATGAAAAATAATCACTGGCATGTCATTCATCTTGTACTGCGCTAAAGGATAATAATCAAGGAGATTCTCTTGCTTTACACACATGTAGTTTGAATCTTGAACTGTCTCTGTCCACCCATATCAACAAGCTCCACAGCCTGCTGCCTCCTCACAACAAAGTAGACGGAATCATTACAATGAACTAAAATCAGCTTAATCTCACCCATGTGTAGACCTTCTTCGTCTTTTTTTAGTGCAACATACATTTTTTTTGTACTTGGTGCCTTTGTAGGTGACTTCATTTGCCGCTACAGTGGAGTCATGAGTGAAATTAAATGCTGAAGTTGCTGTCTTAATGCTGTCATTGTAGTCACCAGCATAAAATTCATCTCCTCTTCCCACCTGAACTACAGGTGGAAAGAGTCCCAGCACTTAAGTATGCTTGTAAGAGCTGATGTCTCTCTGCTAAAGTAGCACAGGGTTTTTAAAGTTGTGCAATTTTCTTGCACACTGCTTGAAGTAAGTGTGCTTACTTTCAAATCTCAGAGTCCAAAGCCGGATCAGAGGTCCAAATTGGATTATAAGCTCTGGATAGTGACAAAGATAGTGGTGTTTGGTTTAAGGTTAAACTCTGGAAATAAACCCACTCTAGACTGGATGTATTCTTCGATGAGGACACCCAAATAAGCAACCTGGTCAGGACTAATAGCTGGTGAACACACATGAACAACTATTTCTCTTAGGAGCAAAATCAACTTCCACACACTATTTTCGGTTGGATTTTGTATCCTGTCTCAATCAACAAAGGCAGAACTCTCAACAGACACCAATTTTGGACTGCATGCCCACTTAACTTCCCACTATTTGGACAAAACTCTGGAGGTTTGTCATCTGCTTCATTTCCAAGGTAAGTAAACTGACTTATCCTTCTATTCAGTCATATGTGAAATGCTTCTCTTTGTTTACCAGGTAGTTGATGCACAATGCCAAGTCATAGGAAACAACACCCTCAAAAAGGTCATGACCTAGACATGGTGGGAGACCAGGCTGGCAGATATGAAAGTAAAGCAGCTGGTTGAATATGGAGTCAAATTTTATTCCACACACAGATTCTCTGTTGCTTTCTCTTAGGTCTTCAATGTGCTGCTGATATGACAGCTTTGTTCTTTTTGAACCAGCTGACCATGGACTACACTCAAATGTTTGTCTGTCTATGTCACAAAATCTACAAAAAAAAGTACTCCTGCTAAAGTTCTCCTGGAAGCCACCAATACTGTGTGAACCCAGATTGTCTCCTGCTATTGCACAAAGAGTCCCTTTAATAACTTTACCATCCTTCAGTGCAATGCCACACTCCTCTAGGTCTTTAAGGTCTTTAATCAATTGATTAAAAACAACATCCTGTCCAAAATTCTTAAAATCTTGTTCCCTGCAGAGAAGAACAAGCTGCATCTGATCAACATTGGACCTGTTGTATGGTAAAATGTCACCAAGTGTCAAATATACTGCCAAAATCTTGTGTTTTTTTCGACCTGATCCTAAAGGATTTACAACCTCGAAAGCATCTTGATAGAGAAAGGCCAATGATGATTTGTCTGTTTTAAATGAGGCATTATTGGCAATATTATGTCCATCCCAAATGTCCTCAAACACATCTCTGTTCGGTAGTCGAGAATGAGATAGTTCATATTGCTTTTTGAAATCCTCTGATTCAAAAAGGGCATGAAGAGTTTCCTTTATAGGCACGTACTGGGAAAAGCATTCTTTCCCAGAGTCATTGGTACCTAAATATAAAGGCATTGGCTCCACGTAATTGAAGGAGTTTTTAAAAGACTGTCTTGCGACATTGATCTGTACGCAACCTATAATTGCCTGCCTTAAGTAAGTCATTCTTTTTGAGGTCTTCAATAACATTAATTATTGCGTCAGTAGACACCCCAAGTTTTGACAATTTGTCCTTAAGATTTAAATAGACGGTTGCCTGGGCCAGATCATGAATTCCTTGTACTTCCTCAATGATGGTCTGAATTACAGATGAAGGTAAAGAAGCTTTGCTTGCAGTTTCAAATAAAACAAAGTCAAATTTTTCAGAAAATAATCTTCATCTACACTTTCAATGACCTCACATGGCTCAGGCCCCTCACTCTCATCTTGAGATGTACAGGGCTGACACATGTTGTGGGCGGGTTTGCAAAAACTTCATTTAGAAGCTCAGGTGGGCTGTTTTTGTGTTTTCTTGAGATATGGGATGCAAACGTGGATTTTACACTAAATGTCCTCTCACAACTCTTAAAAGGGCATTTTATTTCCCTGCCCTCATCGATGTGGCCTTTTAAATGCCTAATTAAGTCATTCAGAGTTGTACATGTGAAATGACAATATCCAATCTGGCAAATCAGTGTTGTGTCTATTTGGTCAAATCTGGCACCTTTACGAGACTTCTGATAACCTGTATGGTCTCTATATAGATGTGACTTAAAAGCTGCAAATTTGGTAAATGCACGAGAACAGTCAGGTACACCACAGGTAAAACAGCAGTTTGGAACATTACTGTGACCTTTCATATGCTTAGTAAAACCTACAATGGTATTGCTCTCATGTTGACACAATTTACAGTGATACATTTCTCATTTAGATTTAGGTTCAAGTTATATTAAGAAGACGACAACTATGGGAACTTTGAACAGAAAATAAAAGGATTTTGAATTTAGTTATGACGCAGGGATTTGTTAAACACTGGTTTTACATGCTCTCAATAAGAAATCCAAACTAGTGAAATAAATGAGAAAATAGCAGCATCAACCATGTTAAATCATATATTCTAATGTTTATCATCAGCAAAGCTAACTGCACGTGCGTATTTAATGTAGTTTTGTCTCAACCGCACTTCAGTAATTATGTCTTGTCTTCCAAACTGAAAATTCTAATAAGAAATCAAAACTGGTGAAGTAAATGAGAAAATAGCAGCATCCAACGATGCTAATATCATATATAGCCTTTTCTAATGTTTTTTCGTCAAGAAAGCTAACCGCACGTGCGTGTAGTTTTGTCTCACCAACACTTCATCGGATTTGTCTGGTCTGCCAAACTGCAAATGCTCTAAAAATACTCTCTTGAGAGCAAAGGCGAATAAAACTGTAACAATCTGCAGCATTCGTTCATATGATGGTTTTACCTTATAACAGTTTAGCTTCGTCGTCGTCACGGCGCGCCCCCTCGCGATTCTATGCCTCGCCTGAAACAAGAAATTTAAAGTTAAAGACACATTCCTTTACTAAATACACGTAACGTTTAGACGGAAAAAATATTGGAATCAAACACTTTTACATCTCACTAAATGTCCTGATATGACACAGTTGTTAACAAGTCGATAAAATAAATAGCATCTGACATCTGTTCAAAATATGAATCTCTAAAACAGCATTAAGTAATACATTAGATTGTAATATTTATGGACGTAAATTTAAGTTAACTTACCAAAAATTGAGAAAATAGTGCCTTGTATCTTCAACTCTTCTTGCCCTGCTCCAGTCCACCAGTTTCAAACTCTTAGCCCGCGCAATCCCATAATGCCACATCACAGTTAATTGTTGTAAAACCATATGAACTACAGTGAAAACACCTCTTAGCTGTAAACAGTTTACAGTTGATAGGGAAATATACTGTTAACAACTGTAATACTCTTTTTGACCCATAATGCATTGCGAATTACAGTAATAACTTGTAAAATGATAAAACAATAAATTTCAGTAGAATTTTGCTGTAGAATCTACAGCAATTTTTTACAGTGCATCTAATGTGACAGAAGGGGAACACCTGATACTCACCGATCAGCCGTCATGTATAAACGGTTTCATCGGATGCACGTGCTGGCCCAAAGTTAACTTTCGGTCTGTGTTTGGTTATAACAATTTATTCTATATTTATTTATACAAATTTTCACTTATTTTAATAATTTTTTCATATTCATTGTAATAAATTACACTAAACTACTCAACAGTTATTTATTCTCAGCGGAGCTTACCGGAATTAAAGTTTGTTTATGGTTGTTGCTGCTGAAACTGTCTATACAGTACATCTTCATCTCCTCCTGGCATCATCTATTAACCTATGAATGTAAAAAATATATTTATGAATAATAATGAAACTCAGTTAACTTTATCTGGAGCATTGTGCTCCGTGCAATACAAAGAAAACTTTACATTTAAAGTTTTAAAGTATATTTAATATTTTGTTTTGCCCAAGGACGATTCTTATGGGATCTGATTTGTCAGTATCATGATGAGACAGTATAATTCATTCAGAGACAACAGAGACATCCTTGCCTATGTTAAAAGAACAGTTCACCTAGACTTTGTGTTCAACTGTAAGTCATATACATGTTGCATAGCATGAAAGTGAGTAAATTGAGAGAAACTTCATTTTTGGTTGAATAATTCCTTAGCTTTCACTAAAATGAATGCCTGAAAAGATCACTCTTTATGTCTTTGTGACAGCTCTGCTGTAAAATGTAAACCAAAATCATTTCTGTCTCACACTCAATTTGCATTTCAGGTCAGTTCATGTTACAAGACACGATTTTGCTACACGTACCAAAGTCATACCATTACAAGGTCAGTGCTAAGAAGAATTCATGATTTGGGTTTTTTTTTTCTTGTGACATCACGAGATGATGTGTTGTTGTCCCCTGCCCCATCTATGATTGGGGTCTCCAGCTGACTAGCCCACTTGACTTAAAATGATTATCATTCATTTGTAGTTGACGCTCTTTATCTCCTCGGTTAACATTGGTGAGTGAGCATACAATAGCATCAAATGAGTGAATCAGCAGGCTTCTACAAGACAACCTAGACAAGACCATCAGTGATGTCATGGTAAAAAACAAGAAAAACTATCTCAGGACAGAGAAACTTGAGAACATAAGTGACACTGTGACTTTCAGACCAGGCCAAGTTCTATTACAGGTGCTAGAATTGTCCTTTCGTAATTCTCAATTAAGAGTCAATAAAAACAGACATAAGCAAACAAAACATTTAATGTTTATTTATCATTAGTATTTTGTTTGTCTTTTTTATGTACATGAAAACACAGACACACATAAAATATATTAAAAATCATTTTGAAATAAAAAAACTAAACTCCTTCAAACAGCCTTTAACTACTTCTACAATAAACAAAATCTGATCAAGAAAAACGATGAGAGTTTAAGAGTTTAAGGAAGGAATGTAGCGTTGGTATTGAATTATCAGTATATAAAGTGAACCAAGTAGGCTCATGCAATCCCATTCAAACTTGAAATATGCACATTTGACATAAAAGAAATCATCTATGATCTATATATTCTCTCTCTCTCTTTCACACACACATGCGCACGCACGCACGCACACACACAGCCTCTAAGGTTAGAGCCCATCTGCAGCCTTTTCCTCTGTTGTTAACCATCTAATATTAATACTGAAAAACATACAAAACAAACAACTACAAAACAATTACATATTCAACGTGTATGAGCGTGCATCACCGTTTCACCAGTCATAGCCCTGATGCATTTGCAGCCAGTGTATTTTCAAGTATGGACAGTCTCAAACAGTGCTTGGCTGAAGAAATGCCCCGAACCTCATGGTAAAACAGTTTAAAATCATTACGACTTCAATGAATCTTCATTTAGGCTGTTTTGGTTTTGATTCTTGGTAATGAAATTTCAGTTTGTCGGGCAAAGATTTTCAGTACAACGGAAAATTGCAGTGCAGTTTTCATGTATTCTAACACACGTACAAGCATTAATCACCTCTAAAATTTCTTCATTTAAAAAACTATTCAAAAAAACTATGCCTACTGGTTCATATATATGTTACAAGTGTTGATGTCCTGTCCTCAGAAGTGCACTGTAACTCTGGTAGACACGAAAAGCATTAGAACTCGGTATAATGGAAATCACAAGTATACTGGGTCTCCATGTTCTTCAGCCCTACTGTAAATCTCTCCATTGCTACCACAAATCACTTTACAGAATTTCATATGCTATTAATAAATCCTTACAAAATTATTTAATGAATGTTTTGGTGCAACACGCTATCAATCTGAGACCGTTGCTGGTAACACTCCAGCCAGACAATGAGTTCCAAAACCAGCATGTGATTTCATCATCAGGATGTTCGATGTTTTTTCTTACATATAACCTCTTTAGGTGAGAACGCTCTTTAACGCCCAAATAATAAGCATAGGTTTCGTCTCCTTAAGACACCTGGTATGAGGACCCAACTTTTTGTGAAACAGCTAAATGTAAGAATGTCACGTTACCAAATGTCATTGAAATATTACCTTTCACAGACCGTCGTTTTATAAAAGTGGCTGAAGGTTAAAAGAGCAGAGCACCTTGGGTGTTGTTAAGTACAGTACCAAACTTCATGAGGTCACTACAGGCCTACTGATTTGTGGGAACATGGCAAGACATGTCAGCTTTTGCTGTTCTATTGCTTTGATAACAACACTTTTCTGATAAATGAAATAAAAATAAGTTTGGGACATTTTGAGAAGCACACACATAAAACTATACCCCCTCCCCCATTTACAAAAAACGAATGTTACACTAACACATAAAATAAACATAAATTGAGGACCTAACTGGAAGAATTTCAGTGTCAAAAACTAAACATCGGTGAAGCGATGGCTTAATAAATCAGATAAAAAGTTCAGCTCATTTGATTCTAGATCTGCCAACAACAGGTATGAACAGTTGGGAAGGAGTTGATAAACTGGATTTATGCTATTAACATACTTAATAGCACTAGATGAGGACAACACAACAAAGAACCTTGTAAAAAGGCGTAATAAAGTGGACACATGTAGTAAAACAAGCAAATTAATGTTAAGTGGAAGCGGGATTTCTATCCTCAACAAAGTCTCTAAAAGTAAAACCGGCAGCATTAGCTAGTGCCAAATTCATATCTACAAGAAACTAGGTCTAAGCTGCCAAACACAAACACCGGCGAGTTTGTGATGTGCACAGCTAGCAATGTTAACATGAATAGTGATGCAAAAGATGAGAACAACGTAGGGACGGAGTGCACGAGACAAATATAGATCATAAATTAAACCAAAGATTAGTTACAGTTTCATAAATAAATATAAATCTCTGTATTTGGATATGCACTGAAACCTGATGCCCAACGTGTTTGGTGTTAGAAACATTAATTTGCTATCTCCACAAGGGTAAGCTCAACATTCAGGACCACCAATTAGCTCCGTTCACCAGGGGAAAAAACATCCTCGGGGGCTTTCCATGAATTTATTCTGGTCTTTTATCCTTACCTGGCTTCTTACAATTTGTTGTTATAATATTGTGTTTGTTGCGTTGTTTATTGACCCATGTGTTTAATTCCTAGACAGGCCCTGTTCTGAGTAAAGAGCAGTTAATTCCCCTCTTAAGTGAAGTGTTAGTTTTGTTCTAGTGCTTTACTTCAGTTTCTTTTCCGTACTTCTAACGTGTCCGTTCCTGTTGTGCTTGCCGTTCTGAATTCCGTTATGACAGTGTCCGTTGACTTTCTCCACCGGAGACGGGCCGCGCCCCAGCCACGATCGGATGAATTTGCCTATTCGGTATAAGCAGTAGCCGAGGAGACCCAGGCACGCTGCTATCACCACGGCAACGTCCAGTAAGAAGTACTGATAGGTGGGGATCTCGTAGACTGCGGAGCGGAGGTGTTTGGCTCCGTGGTGACGGAGTAGATAGCTGATCCAGTACACGGCTCGACTCACAGGATGACCAGGCTGATCTTTATGAATCTGAGACAATAGCTGTGCTTGCTCACGATACCTTTGTAGAAAAAGAGAGAGGAAAGATACAGTTTCACTATCATTTTGGTTTTACTACAGAACATTAATTTTGTGTACTGGCCACAAGATGGTGCTATACAACTGTTTGTGTTTCTTATACAGTTCTGCCATTCTAATTATCACTAGGTTTGGAGTGCTGGGTGGACCAGCAGCTTTCATTTGATCAGTTTGGTGAATACAAAATCATAATAAAAAAATATGTTTATATGAACCGATACAGCAGGTGCAATAATAGCAACTCTTAATTTTACTGTCCATTTGTAAAATGAAAAGATTCAAACTTCAGCATCTAGAGCAAATACCTTTTCTACACTCTTTCTAACCGTATTACAAGTTTAACTATTTAAATTCAACAAAAAACCAACATATCTGCAAATATTGACACTGTTGTAAAAGCCTGTTTATCATTAAACTTGAGTAAACCCCATCCCACAGTCATTAAACATTAACCTGCTTCTCTCTTGTGAGGGTGTGGGTTTATGTTACCTGCTTCTCAACAGAGAAGAAACCGTAATATTTAGTGTGACATTTCACGTGGAATGGTGATAATAACGTTTGTAAAAGCGCACTTCTAATTCAAATCGCTATTTCTTTCTTTTCAAGAGGCATTTTATACATCAGACACATCAGTTACCTTGTATCTGTAATGATGTTAAACATGGCAGTATACAGGTCTTCCTCACTCATTCTTTTCCACTCTAACATTATGCCCATGCCTTTGGCCTGAACCCGCGTCATGGTGTCGTAGTGATCTCCAAACAGCGGAACGCCCACCACGGGCACACCGTGATACATGGCTTCATAGATGCTGTTCAAGCCCCCGTGACTTAAGAAGGCTTGTGTGTTTCTATGGCCTGTGAGAGAACAAGAAAAAGGAGAGGAATAATAGAATTAATAAATGTGTCATTTTTACAAATAAAAAGCCTAAAATTATGCTTTTGTTTCTGCAATGTAACTATAGTTTTACACCGTGTCTGCACCAGACCCTGTCCCGTCCCGTGTAGACATGGTGTAACTGTGATTTTAGGGAGACCATACCATAGCAACTCTTATTTACCATGGTTGTATCAATGTAAACGTGCTTTCTCTAAACTGTTGTGGTGTGCTTTTCTTAAATTAAGAACGACTTTCAAAACCTTTTATAGTTATATTCATCGCCCTTGGTGTAAATTAACTTGAACTCTTCAGTAAGTATAACTACAACTGTTGTAATTGTAATAAAAAGGGATATCCTTTCTCATCTAATGCATTTATTATGAATAAACTATATTTCAAGCAAAATTATACTCTAAATAAACCTTAAATGAATAATCACCTGTTTTAAAAAAAATCTGAGGAACTATGTTATTCCTTAAAGGTGGGGTAACAAGCTATATTATACATTACGCTGGATTTGGAGATCGTTTGAAACTTAGAGATGGCGTGGTCCCAGCTCTAAAATATTCCGGACATGAACCACAAGCAGTGAGTCAAACTAAGTGTCATATGTCTGTGTTTTGTTGGCAATCGGCGCGTACGTGCATAATGAAGGGACAACAACACGAAGGGATATGCAATGATGTATTATGTTCTCTTGCTGTAGTTCCGGCCCCCCTGCACACCTCCTGGTCATCTTTTTCTGGAAATAATCGTACAGCTGTATCTCTCTTTTATAAATTTGATCAAACTAAAAACTCTTCTAAGATACGAAATAGGCAATACTACTGCATAGGTACTCAAGATTAATATGAGATTGGCAGAAACTGCGTGTGTTACTTACCTCGTCTTTTAATTTATCTGGATTAATTAAATAAAAACGTTCTTGGTTCAGTTGCTTGCATTTGTCTTAACATGGGACACTCCATTTGGTCTTAACACCCTTTAAAAATGTCTGTTTGTTAATCATCCTGCCTAGAGTAAACAAAAGAGTAACAATGAACAATGTGTTTTTTTGTCTGTGTGGCTAGTTGCGCATTAGCTTATCCAGTGCCTCGACACCTATAAAAATACTTTTAAAAACACAGGAAAATCAAAGGGAAATTTGCATTTTCGTTTAAGTGTGTCCGAGGTTTCTCACGGATAGGGTGTGTGTCCTTTAGAGGTAATTTCTTGAGGAACAGTATGTATACTTTTTGTATAAAGCTCCAGTTCATAACTCCATAAACTAAAGTATGAGTGACTGTTACAGAAATTAAATGAATTTGTGTCATTATTGACTGATTGTTAACACATGACTCATATGTTTGGTCAGTTAAACTAAATCAATTTTGTGAGACAGTTCGGTTATATAAACTGGTTAATCCTGTTCATGAAAGAGACTGGGGTGCGTTTCCCAAAAGCATTGTTACCCAACTATGGTCGCAAGTTCCGTTGTTCCAGCATAGTTCAACGATTCAAGTGTTCCCGAAAGAAACGTTTCCCACGATCAATTGCAAGCAGCATCGCAGTTACGTGGTTGGAACTAAAGTTTGAAGGCTGTGTGTGTAAGCATAGTTCCTTTTTATTATGAGAAATAGACTTACATGCATCATGCCTTTGAGCAAACTAAGCAAGCAACATGCAGTGCATTCTATATAAATCATTCAAAATATATTCTAATTTAATTTGACTTACAAGCGCGTTTTTTTTTAAGTGCGCATGCGTATGTACCTACCAGCGCTCTAGGATGCATCGTACTATGGTGGTTAACCAATGAGTTATGTCGTGGTTTGGGAAACGCACCCCTGGTCTGGTACTACAAAACAATGATTATCATTGAACTTTAAGCTTCTGAAGAATATGGAGCATAAACTGTATAACTGATTTACATTGTCATTTTAATGAAGCTTGACAAAAAAATGCAATATAAACAGTAGTTATTTTAGGCTTAAAACACCTTTTGACCAATTATATCCCCTGACTTTTCCAGTCATCCTTACTATATAAACTACTATATAAATGACTATTATTCCTACACTATATTAACAATTACAAAAGTGATTTCTAGCTATTGAGTGATTTTTGAGTGTTGATTTTGGGTGAACAAACCCATAAAGGGATACTTTCAGTCTTCAGTCCAGCTTAACTTTAAACTATTTGGGCAACGCCAAATGTGTGTATAACACATAGCTCAAGCTCATTAGAACGACGCCCTGTGTCTTTTCACATATGAATAACTGCCTTTTACTTGTAAATATGTCTGGCTGAGTGGGCAAATCAGGCCATCAAGACCAAAGGACAGGATGCATCGCTTTGGCCATCAGAGATGAGGAAATGAGGACAGCGGAAAGACAGTGAAGTGAGACCAAAAAGAATGAATGACATACAGAAAAGTCCTTCGTGACCCCGAACCCTGGGTGAACAATTAGACAGAAACTCATTCACACAAACAAACACACGGACAGGCTTTGTGTCCTGAAATACAACAGAGACATTATCCTAAGAGATGCTGAAAAGAGCCGTGTGGAGGACGAACACACACACACACACACACACACACAGAGGAACGGTTTCAAAGTTCTTATCCATTTCTAAAAACCAATGTTGGGGCGTAAAACAGTTGCAGTTGCGTGACAGTAGCTCAGATGTTTTCAAAATACTGCAGATTTCTAGTAACAAGGTACTACTGTGACAAGTTACTACTGTGGTGACAGTGTACTGCCGTTTTTTGTAATATTGCACCGTACAGAGCTTTGGTCACTTAAAAATCTCTTAATGAACTCTTGAAATATCCACCTGTTATTTGTCATATGATGTATGTGCGAAGAAAAAATCACAAGACCTTATAGCTTGCTTTTTACAGGCAGGTTTTTTATTAGCACCTTGTAGTATAGTTAAATAGTTAGTTAGCTTGAAGGACATTGAACTACTTTAAATTATGAGCAGCTTGTTGCTTTAAAGGCTACAGTTTCAAAGTGCCTTCCTCCACACTAAAACCCACGTGAGGGTGTAATAGAGATACAATTATACAATTACCCAACAGGTCATTCTGTGGCATCCACTCCACCAGTTTAGTATTGTTGCCAAGATTTGAGGGAGGGACTCCAGAGAACCTACAGTGTGATTAAACAGAAACAAACATAACATGAGTGAATTGTTTATAAACTTAAAGTGTAACACATCAAGGCCTTTTTGATCACTGACAAATACTGTAAAAGTTGTTTCTTATTTGAAACGATCAAAAGATGCGGTTGAAGATCAGGGAAATGTGGTTTACAGGGAAGGAAATGTGCATTAGAAACAGACAGAACAAAAAGTGAAACAGCGACCAAATGATTTGCATGCATAAATTAGATTATTAACAAAGCTCACTCTCAGAAGGCAAATAAAAGGCAAAAGTTAAAAGACAGTCACTGCAAACCAGAAGCACGCGGCTTCATCTGTCTTATACAGAGCATTTTTTTCCATTACTTTGCAACATTTAAAAATTATTTTTAAATAAGTTGAACACTGTGATACAGATTTCAGCTGGTTCCATTCTCACAACAACAGATTCATGAGCTATCGCCTAAATACAATGTATTTACACAATGGTTGGCATTCATAAGCCATACTACTGATGCACTTTTTGGTGAAATAGAATATTCCGTTAAGAAAAAAACATAGACTAAACCTTCAATGAATTGTTTTCACCTGTATTCACCAAAAGTGCCTGATGTGTACCATTATAAGAAACCTGAATGCAGTCAATTATGGAGAGAATGAAAACAGATTCCCCCATCTGCTGTAAACCAAAATGGTCTTCAAGAGCATCTCTACATTGCCAAATAACAACATTTGTTTATAAATATATCATAATTTCCTGAAGAGCCCTAAACATTTGTAAACATAGCTATTTGGCCATTGCTTTGCATCATCCCTCAACATTATTTTACCCACCCAACACACATAAAAAATCCTTCAGATAAAGTGCACTTGTGAATGGTACACAATAAAACCAGGACCGTACATTAAGAGAGTAAACAGGGTCCGTTTAGTTCAATGTTGACTTTAGGGGGATCGTCCTGCAATAAGTGTACTGTGGGTCACTGTGGATGAAAGAACCTGCTAACGGATTAGGTAGCTAAAGCTAATAACAAAACAAAAGCCTTTAGGATGAGATTAACTGAACCTTTTGGTTTGAAGTCTAGTTTGAGGTTTAGTAAAGAGCGGTGAGTTTTTCCACTTTGTCATTTGACACGTTTGTTATACTACAGTATACTAGTCGGATCATAAAACACAAAGATTTCCATTGACTTATCCATTGACTTATGCATACTGTATGATTTATGATACAGTATATTCTGTCAATTAAACTTAAAGGAACAGTCCACTCACAAATTGTAATACTGTTTTTATTTTCTCACCCTTCCAAAATGTGTATAAATGTCTTTGTTCTAAATGCAGGAAAGCCCACAGCTCTGGGGCACTTTTGACTACCACTCAATGGTGACCAGGAACTGTTTGGTTGCAAGCATTCTTCCAAATATCTTTCTCTGTGTTCATAAGATCAAAGAAATGTACACAGATTTGAAACAACTCGAGGGTGAGTATATGATGACAGAACTTTTATTTTTAGGTACTAAAGTATCCCTTTAACCATCAAACAAACATGTGCATGACATTAGATTTAAAGTAAAACATAATTTACCCGATTAATGAGTCTTTTATTTAATGACGGCTAGTAAAATGTCCTCACAATTGGGTTTTAATGATATATTACAGTGTTATTGAGGACAATTGGGCCCTCACAAACATAGTAAAACAATAAACACGCACACTTACAAAAATGATATATACTATAAGTTCAAGTTTATTTTTTAGAATACTTTATGTAGTAAGTACGAATATCAATGTACCTCACAAAAAGAAAAACCCTTTGAGTTGTTCCAAATGTTTATAAATGTCTTTGTTCTGATGAACACAGAGAAAGATATTTGGAATAATGCTTATCACCAATCAGATCTCAACACCCATTGACTTTGGGAAAAATTACTTTTGACTACCATTGTTTTTTTCCTACTATGGTTGTCAATGGGTCTTGAGATCTGTTTGGTGATAAGCATTATTCCAAATATCTTTCTCTGTGTTCATCAAAACAAAGAAATGTATACACATTTGGAACAATTCGAAGGTGAGCAAATAATGACAGAATTTTCGTTTTTCGGTGAAGTTCACTTCTAAAGGTATTTTTATATTTTTGAGAAGAACATAAAAATGGGATGAAGCAAATTTTCTTGTTTTTTAATTAAAAGAAGTATACTTATAGCACGCTTGAATTAACTTCTTTTGGTAAGGACGCACACACACACAGAGTAGTCACACACTTGAGGCCGGTGCAATACCTAATGACGAACATTCTACAGTTTCTAAGAGACAGGACAGCAGTCAATGTCTCTAATTACTATCACTATACTGTATTTGCAGGCTAAATGTGTCAGACAGAAAAAGAACATCCACACAAATATTTTATGGGACTATGTTATAAATCTTCATGTGTATCTATGTACTGTACGAATAGCTTTATATTTTTGTGTCTGTCTACCTATATAGTTCTGTGCATCTGTGTGTTCCCTAGGGAGCTTCCACGCCCTTCAGTCTCCTTATTAGCAAAGTCTGCCATGGCACATTTACATGAACACAAGAGAGCGACTGACATTAAATGACATGACTACAGGAGTCATGACGATATAACTAGCTAAGACAACAAAAAGTGTTGCTATTTAGATGCAGGACACTTAGGGAAAAGATGGGTAAAAGAAATGACTACAAAATATGTATAAAATACAACATGTATTTATAACCAAATTAATCTAAATAGAAATTCACATTTAAAATATTAAGTCTTGGCTCCAAACAAAGAAAGCCTTTGGGGGTTAGAACGACACATACAAATAATTATGAGATTTTCTGTGTCTGAACAAGCTATATATCAACATTTTGTCATCATTTGTAATAGACCATCAGTTTTATTTTATAAATGGATTGTAGGGATGTAATAATATCAGAATCTCACTGTACAATAATACCTCGGTATAAAGTCCATGGTACGGTATCTATTGCACTATTTAAAATGACAAATGATGACTTGGAAACGTGCATAAGCATCCTCTTTTCTTTATCCTATTCATAAATGTTGCTTAGAGGTATAAATTATAGCATGAGATTAGTCAAATGACCTAAAAATACCTTTTATAAAATAAAATAGATAATAGAATAAAATAAAATAGATGGACCTTGTCAAAGGTAACACACAATGCACCCACTACTTCCCTTTTGACACACTACACATTTTGTGCCCCATGAAAATGGAATTTGATTGGCTGTTTGTAAGATGGATGAAACGGTACCTCCAGATGACTCTCTGAGGTAGACGGCCCAAGGCGCCTGCAAGTTTCCGAGCAATGTCATCTGATAGATACTTCACTCCTGCACCAAATGACACCACCACAAATCCATGTTCATCCGTGTCCTTCACCCAGGCTTCAAACTCCTGTAAACACCCAGGTTAATCAAACACAACATGACAATATTAAAGTTCAGCAACCCTTCAATGCATTTTCACATGGCTATATTTGTGTCTCCAGACACTAACGCATGATGAACAAGAAAAAATCATTCTAAAAGTATATGGAAATCAAAGCCAAACATTCAGGATATAGGTCTGCAACTATATGAATATGTGTATTAAAAGTGCATTAAAGGAATCTACCCATACTAAAAGTCTGTTAGCAAGACACTATAAAAAATATGTTTAATGAGGCTGTGCTGGTTTAAAAAAGGAAATAGTCGAAGAATGCAATTTTCTGTAGTATCTGCGTATTAATAGTCAGCAGTACAATCCCACATAGCCTCCATACTATACATACACAATCCATTGTTCAGCTTTCATTCTTACGTGAACAAGTTCGAACAATTTCTTTAAATCTGTGATTCATCTGTGATGGCTTTAAAATGTCAACATGTATTAATTAGCCACATCTCAAACTATTTCACCTTTGCCAGAGAAAAACTGCTTCTTTAAAACCTGAAAAAATCTGATTGCTCAAAATCTGTTTTACCGACCCTGTGAACCGGTTTTAATTTACAACCTGTACCTGGTTCTCAGTCAAACTCTCACAACAATAAATCAGTGCTGATTTAATTACATAAAATAATCACATGTTGTCTGGGAAACATGAAAGTTTCACCCATCATCTGGTGGGACTCCTCTTCAGGATTTGCTTTACCTATATATAAATTAATTTACACTTACTTAAAGCCCAAATCATTCAGGAATCATTACAGTCTTTTCAATTTCTTTCAAAGAAATTATTTTGGTTCAGATATGAAGCATGGCTAAAAAAGATCACAAATAGTTGTAAAAGTTATGGGTTTTCGGGAATGTTCTAGGTTCAATACGGCACGAGGTCTATTAACAACATCTAAATCATAATGTCAATAACAATAGAAAACATCTTGATTCATCCCTCAGTTTAAAGAAATGTCAAAAGTATAGCCTCAAGACAAAACATATGCATGCTGGCACAATGTTATAGTACTGTTAAGAGACTCTCTGGTCCTCAGAAATATTTTGTTTTTGGAATACAAAGGCCTGTGTTATGCCACCACAGATGATGCTACCAAAATTGTAGCTTTCTGCTTTAAAATGTTGAAGTTAACTTTCATTTAGCAACCTTTTAAATGTGAGATTTCAATGAATAGATATGAGTGTTTAAGTCTTTGTTGAATTAAACAAGCTTTGTGTTAGCATTTTTAGCACTCGCAAAAGCAGTCACAGCATGACTGAAGCCTGTTACATTAGCTATTCGCAATGCTAATCATTTTTCACCTTACAAAACTTAGCAATAATCTTCAACTGAAAACGCACTGTGATTTTCTGTTAGCGTCACAGTGCAATTGCTAGCGGAATAAATTCATGGGATTAATGTGATTTTGAATTAGCCTCGTGTCAGCGTTAGCCTCAGAATGAGTGAGGTTTTGTGTCAGAACTGCGTTCTTGCTGTCTGAAGGAGTCCAGCTGCAGCTGAACAGCCTGCATTGACCTGGCACTGACTGTCCACCCCACACACTGGTCTCAGTGTCCTTTATACACACACGACAATGGGCACATTTACACACACCCTACATTGACAAACGCACTATTTGCATTATGACTCCACACAGCATACAATGACGGCCTTTGGACGCTTGGTATTCCAAAAGTGCAAATGTAGGTTCAGAACCCCCACTCCTATTCAACGCACAGCTCTGCGCTATCACTCGCATTGATAGGAACCGCCTTTGCGAGATAACGCCCAAAGAAGCTGATATTATGAGGGGTGACTCTGGAATGACGGAAACAATAATGCCATACTGGACATTTTCTAAACGTTAATATAGCTGCATGGTGTTCTTTTGCCACATGTTGGATTTGTGAAAACCGTTTTGCACCCATTTACCCAAGTCAATAAATAACTTATAAATTATACTATATACAGTAGTACGCAGAATATATTTCAAAAGTTTAGGGTCACTTGACTGATAATTTTTTATGATATAATTTTTTTATTATATGATTTTTAATTTAGTTATGTGGTGAAAAAATACTGTTCCAACATATTCATTTATTTTACTACAAAACAAAAATATCAAAAAAGAAATTGAAAATGGATAACAAATAACATAATTCCTATAGTTACATTATGTGTATATTCTTAAATGCGAAAAAGCAATTAGTACACTTTGAAACGTAAACCTTCAAACGATAGTGTACAGTGCATACATAATTATGATGCTTTATAATAAACTGTTCATGTGATGAATGAAATCAAATGAATCTGAAATGGGTCAAAAGGGCGTTCACTGCAGGTCACTGGTAGGAGGGAGTGGGTTGTGGCATTTGGAGCTTGGCCAAATGAGGCTAGAAATATTTGGCATATTAGCCCATATACCCATCATTTTGTGGTAACCAGCCACCACAAAATTTGCAGTTTGGACCTGAATGTTTTACAGATAACTGGCTGGCGTCCGTGGACTTGAGTATTAAAAGCACTGTGAATGTATGCAAAAAAAGCACTCTGGGACAGAAAGTGTTATCGTGGTCCCCACAAAAGAGTGTTAAGGGGGAAAACAGATACACAAATTAATCTAAATACAGCGTTACTAAACTTTGCGTTTAAAACATCTTAAGTGAATTAGAAGGCACTAAAAACTGAAAGAATAATACTCAAGACTGTTGTGAATGTAATTTAGTGGGTTTCTTACCTGTGGCAAGGGGCTGGGGGGTTTGGTGAGGATGCCCCCTACATAGACAACATGTGGGAGAGTGGGTCTTGGAAACTCCAGTGCCATGTCAGTACACAGCATCCAGAGTCGACTGTTCTGAACCAGATCATGCATGGACACAGACGGCTGGATGTTGTACTTCCTCATGATGCGATCATATTTGGGTAGCACCAGGAACTGTACACCGAACCTGGAAACCAGGTAGACTGCTGTGTTAGCCACTCTTTGCAGCAACGACATACGGTCCGTTAGCAGCGAGTTAAATTCTGGGACGTAGGACAGGGGTGCTGGCGCGCCAACTTCTGCAGGATACCACAGTCCTGTGCTGAACACGGCATACTGGACACCCAGAATGTGAGCTATGACAAATCCACACATCTCATTGGGGTCAACGAGCAGAAGGTCAAAACGTTCTTGTTTTAGCTGCTCCATGACAGAAGCGCTCCCGACAACAGCGTCACAGTTTTGAGAATAATGGTCCAGGATGTCGAAAAGCTCCAGAGCTGTGAAACGACCGGAGAAGATGTTGTGAACTTTTGATTGTAGGAAATCGTCGGCCGAGGTGCTGTTGAAGATTCCGGGGTAGTGCTGGAGCCGGTAATGGTCGGACGGTGGGACCTCGCGACCTTCAGAGACGAGGAAGACGGTTTCGTGGCCTTCGGCGTGGAGAGCAGAGGCGAGGGTCTTAAAAATATAAAGGTGGCTCTCAAACATAATAGGAGGAACCACCACGATCTTAGCTGCCCAGGAGAAACTTGTCGCTAAACACCACAGCAATGTGGCAAGCAGGTAGAAAGACTTCATGACTGCAGAAGACAAAAAAATGATAGAAGTTAGTCATACTGTTCCAGGAAAGTTTCCTCAAAAATGAAAATCATTACTTTCTCACATTCAAGTTGTTCCAAGCCTGTATAAATGTTGTTGTTCTGCTGAACAACATTGGAACAATGTCTGTAACCAAACAGTTCTGGGGCACTATAGACTACTATAGTAAGTAGGGATGCACAATTACCATTTTTTTTTAACCGAGTACGAGTATCGATTTATTTTCCTGATACTCGCCGATACCGATGCCTGTACCAATGCCTGTGCATTTTCACAACATAGAGAGACTAATAAAAATAGAATTGCTTCATAATAACAAACAACTCCACCTTAAATGCATTTCACAGCAAATTTCAGTCGCTTTTGTCAGTTATGTCAGATGAAGTATGGGTCTTTGGTATCGGTCTATTTTTGGTATGAGTAGATGAGCTTAGTATTTGGGGTGAACTATTCCTTTAAATGTAAATAACCTTAAAGGGAGCCTCCGCCCAAAAATGAAAATTCTGCCAGTAATTACTCACCCTCAAGTAGTTTAACATAGATCTCCGTCTTTCCCCAGAACGCATATTAAGGTAGTTTTAGTCCATGGTTGGCAACGCAACCAAACTTCAAAGCGCGCGTTCTCGAGAGCATCCAGCATCAGCACCACGCGTATACGTCGAGCGATGCTGGCACTGGATGCACTGTCATCGCCATACGCATGCGTCGTGTGGCTCTCGGGATCGCACGCTGGAAGCTAACACTCAAATCAGGAAGTTTTTGAATATAATCGTTACTTTTGTTTGTTTTTGCACAAATAGTATCCTCGTCGCATTATATGAATCAATACTGAACCACGGAAGTTGTGTGAACTATTTTACAATGTTTTTACGCACTTTTTACGCTTTGAAGTTTGGTTGCGTTGCCATCTATGGAGGAGTCCGAAAGCTTCCATAACTACCTTCATTTGGAGGTACTAGGGATGTTAAACTAATTGAGGGTAAGTAATCAATAGCAGAATTTTCATTTGTGGGCGGAGGTCCCTTTTACATCCGTTTTATATTTTATTGTACAATCCTTTGACAAATTTCAAAGAGCTCATTTTTAAAATGGGGAAAAGAACAAATAACAAAATAATAATACATGACAATAGACAAAATAATAGAAAGGATCATGTATGACTTGGATATGGATAATGTTTTTTTTTTATTATTATATTAAGCCAAACTTTATAACCATTCAACTCAAATGCAAAATCCCAACAAGCCACACGCACAAAAAGGCAAATCCGAATTAATTATTTTCACTGTAGTTGCCAAACCATTTGAAATCCGGACCTGGGTCACACACTACAGTATGTACTCTGTGTGTGTGAGAAAAACCGTGCGTCAGTACTGAGGTTGAATGTGCGGGCCTATCACACAGTATATGCTTTCCTCTGATATGATGGACAAAGTTCACTGCACACTTTACAAAACACGTGCTTTCACACACAATTCACTCTTTACAACGACCTTTCCACAAAATGGCCTCCTTGTGATCCCATAAACACAGCTTTGTTCACACGGTACCCAATTACCATTTGTTTTCCAAATCCCATTTTAGGACTCACTGTCATTGTTAAAGTGATGATATCGGATCTGTTTGCTCAATATCTGATATATCTAGATCCGTTGCCATAGAAATGGCTTTTCAAGATCAGTGCCAAGAGATATCATTGTACACTAATAGGACGCATGAGACAATGTGCCAGCGGCCTTTCAGTATTTGACATATTCACGCTATGTTTAAAACTGCTCACTTGTTCAATCGTCCAATTCTTTGTGAATACCGAAACTGCAGTTTATCATATAGGGAAAAGAGTAAGCAAACTTACCTCATTACTATAGCAACCGATGAAGATACACTGGAAGGATTTGACAAACAAATCTGATGTGTGTAGTCTTAAAATATTCAAATAAGTCAATAAAAAAGACCAATACACACTCAATGGCTAATATTATGGGGCTTTTGGCTGAATTTTTGTAAGTGGTTCCCTTTCAGTAGTCAATGCCATAGAGGACTTTAGTGAGCCCCCGTCAAAATGGTCATCCCCTTGAATGGCGAAAGAAAACGCTGCATACCTAAACAATTCTTGTCTTTAATAACATGTTATAAGCACTCCCTGAAGCTCCTGTCATCTTTAAGGATCTCTTTAGTCTCACACATTAATTAAAGAACATAACTTACACCAGGTCATGAGCCTAGGGATCCAATAAACAGGTGATTGTCATTGTGGGAGGGGTGAGTTTCGGGAGAGAGGAAAAACACGTAAGAGTAAGATGACAGACGAGAACAAAAGATCGAAGAAAAGAAAGAGGGCTCTTTCTTTTGTTTGGATAAAACTTTTGTACTGTAAAGTTGACATGGCCCTGTGGGATCTACATTGAAAGCATCCTTTCAAATTCTGCCTTCATTTGGTTATTCATCCAAATGAAGTTCGGCTCTTTTGCTCTTTCCACAGAAAGCTAAAACAACACTTCTGCATGGACAAAATCCACTGAAATCCACTGTAAAACTAAATCTTTGCCTCTGTCAGTAAAAATGGAAGCCATGTATATTGTGCATAATCCAAAATATGATGTGTCCCCAAATTGTACTGCAATATTTTAAACGTCAATTTGTAAATAACCAACAGGAGTTTAGTTTGGATTCACTTTTCATGAAGTTCTGCAATTGTTACTGAATTTAGGAGACAGAATGTTGGTCCTATAAACCAGCTGTTGAGATAAATTTCCCAATTATCCACCTTTCAAAAGACGGCTGTTGCTTCTAATTGACCCTTCCACTCTCTCAGTTTCAGGTGGGCTATCACTATTACAACTTTTTTAGACCAGACTGTTGACGGTTACCATGGTAACCTTGCCAGAGTCAAGCTGTACCATAGCAACGCCATAGCTTGTGTTACTAATGGATGGTTCAGGTTTCCTCCACATCAGAAGGGAGAATCATTCCCTATTAAACGCACAGAAAATGTTGAGATGAACAATACAACTAATCATACTGCTGTCAGCAAGATCATAGAAACACAGCGATGATGACTTAAATTTTTCTAAATTTAATAAAAACTTTTGAACAACCAGCAAGTGTCCAAACAGCCATGTTTTGAGGTTGCAGCAAAAATCAGAGACTGGACCAACGTCAAATTGTAGATTAACATCTCAGTACCCTTACGATTAAATATTATCATAAATGTTATTACAATTATCTCATTTAAACGAAATTTGATTTAATAAATAATTTAAAACAAATGCAATGCCCAGTAGATACAGATTTCCTTTTTGTCTGCATCCATATTACATTAAAGGGATAGATCACCCCAAAATTTAATTCTGTCATCATTACTCACCCACTTGTCATTTCAAACCTGTATGACTTTCTTTCTTCGGCAGAACACAAAAGAAGATATTTTGAAGAATGTTGTTAACCGACACCCTTTCACTTGCATTGGTGTCCACACAATAGAAGTGAATAGGTGATGGTGCTGTCCGGTTACCAACATTCTTCAAAATATCTAGAAATGACAAGAGGGTGAGTAATTGATCAAATAATTTTCATTTTTGGGTTAACTATGCCTTTAAATACACCTGAAGAGCGATACTGTAACAAATACACACATTGCCCCGACAGCAACACACAAAGACAGATTTAAACGCTTAAATATTAGCTTTTTAGGAGTCAGAGGACATCAACAAAAGCATGCACAGCTTGATGACATCATCATACATGCCTTCAATCATACACAGAACATTCATAAATGACTCACGTGGTTACAAAAATTCCTAACATTCATAAATGATGGATGCAAAAATTCCTAATACTTTCTTTTAATCACAAGCTAATGCCAAAGTCTCTATGATTAAATCAGGTTATGTCCAACTGACCACTTAAAGTAGATGCCAGCATTAATGTTACAAAAATAATATATTTTTTGTATTTAATATTTCAAGTTTAAGTTATGTATAAGGTCTGTGTGAATATGCAAGGGGAATCACCAACCATTCAAGACTCCCCTATGCGTGTGAAAAGCTGTTTTTTGTGTTTGCCAAAGAAGACTAAATACAATATAGAAATCATTATTATTATCATTACGTTGCACATTATTAATATATAACATAATCATATTTTATTTTATTTCATTAACTAATTATACAATAGAAGACTGGAATGAATCATGGTAAACAAATGCTCTCCATCATCTAAATCTCTCCATATTGGTCAAAGAGCTAACCTACGGAAGTCAGTAATGACGTGAGGTTTCTAAGGCCTCACAGGGTAAAAAGATCATACTACAGTACATGACACCTGTCCGATGCTGAAAACAAACTTCTACCATTAAAAATAACAAGGCCCCCCACTAACAACGTTACATACCTGGAAAGAATGACGTTGGTGAAGATAAGCGAATTGGCTAATGGATGCTTTGCGTGTGGTAGGCAAGTTCGAATGGACTTTCAATATGCAAAGAAATGCAAAACCCACAAGGCCACATCCTTTTCAAAGAAACACATAGCAAGCATCTCTATTTACACAAGGACGTCATATAAATCTAACACCGCTCCTTAAAACACTTAACACTGGGGGCACAACGTCATCATGGATTTTCTGATTAAATCTACTATTTTTACTAAAAAGACAAAACATACTGTACACAGCGGTGCTAGTAGCACAGCAGTAAATAGTAAGGTGGAGCCCAAACAAACAGGAGCTCATGGACGAACTGGCCTAACAGGATTTTGCCTTCCCACATACATGATAAAGCTACTATATTGACTATGTGTACACAAATTCAAACTAGCATGCTGTATCGACAAGATGGAACCCTACATAATAAACTTATTGTATGACAAGTGGGAATTTTCATAAATTAACATAACATTTTATTTGATTGAATATGACAAAAAATTTGACTGCTGTATTGAGCACTCAACAGGTGACGTCAAGGTCTATTTCCACGCATTCAGAATGTGTAAAGATGATTATTAGCATACTTAGCTAGGTTTGCCATTTGCACGAGGTTATAATTACGTTCTTCTTTTTTGTCAATAAATAAATAAAAACACGTTGTAATCTGTTTCATCTCGTTTCAAGGTTAAGCGTTAATTTCGTTCCTCACAGCATCTAACCGTTCACACAAATACTTCATTACACACTAATATTAAGGTAGTAAAAACAAAGCAGAAACTGCTAACGTTTTCTCTTGGATCTGTCGCCATTAACGTTTACTAAGTTAGTACGTTCCCCACAACACAACCAAGCCGGAGTTAAATGTCTTACTGCAAGATGCCCCCTGCAAAACTATGGCCAGCCTATGCCGATTCAATATTTATGATAGGAACCGGTAAATGTGAGCATTTAATTTTTAAGATAGCGTTCATAACACTCATAAATATAACATCAGCTGTGTTCCTGTGACCCTTTAAGCAGCACGTCAAGGACATAAGGTGACTTTCTTGAGTTTAAGATCGCATTCATATCATTGAAACTCTATCAGGCAGATGGGTTTCGGTTAACTCGATTTATGAAACATATTATGCCGCCGTGGGCGAAGCTTTAATCCCTACCATTGACGATCAGTATTACAACCGAAACTCCCTGGTAACTAACAAGTTAACTTCACTCTCTGTTGAGCGCTGCACCTGCTTCTAAAAGGAAACGCCGCCCTGCGCTGCTTACCTGTACAGCTGAGCCCGGTCGATTGGTGTCTGAACGTACGCGAAACTGACGTCCCCACGCACTCTCAGCCTCTGACACTTTTACATAAATCCACAAATTGCGTTTATCGGTTAAAAGTGCCTAAATGCCGCACTAGAAGTGGTTTTCCCAGTGGCTGTAAGATGGGGCGTTGCGTATCCGACCTCCAGAGAGGGCGGGATATGCGAAACCTCAATTCACAGTCACTGGAGGGAGTGGTCAAGCCACGGTAGTGCACACTCTGTAACAATAGAGAGACCCCTTCCTGTGCTCAAATCCCTTGGGATGCGTCAGGTGCGTCGTTTGGTCTTTCAGCACAGGTATATTTGCTAATGAGGTGCGTCATCGCCGCGTTTCTATTTATACAGGGCTGCACTATAAATATGATAAACCTTAACAGCCCCTTAAACAACTCACAGAGAGGAATTGGTCTATGGATTTTATAAAATAATTCTACTTCATACACGTATATTTTACGCATGCATTAGAAAATTAGAGTTTAGTTAATACATGTAATTTTAAGCAAATTATCAGACGATATTGTTGATCACTTAAGTGTTTTGACATTATAGTGATGGTGTAGTTTATAATAGGGAATCGCTACATGGTCATTATTAGTTAATAACGGGCTCTCCTGTTTTTGCCAAGTGGTTGATATCCTTAGGGCAACATCATGTTGACCCTGGGACACATTTAAATCAACCAAACAGATTTCAGAAATAAGTTTACAGTTTATTTTATATGTAATCTACCAACCAGGATTAGGTGCTTCTAGACCATTGCTTGGTCATTTCCCTCTGATTTTAGGGGTAAGTTATGGTTAGGGTCGGGGTTTGGTGTGGGTTTAGGTTCTATTTATAAATATGTTGTCCTGAGGACGTCAACCACTTTGCAAAATCAGGTTGAGCAAGGTAGACGCATGCACATTCTTTGTGAGTGTAAGAGAGAGAGAGAGAGAGAGAGAGAGAGAGAGAACATGAGTATTGTGCTTGAATCATTGATGATTCTCTTCAGTGGGTTCAGCTCATGTTTCTGTACCTCTTGTTCAGTTAAGAACCCCCTACCCATCCATAAATACCCAATTATGGCTCAGGGTGAAATTGGCACCAAAAGTGATAAATATTTGTAAATATTTCAAATGTGGCCCATTATGATTTTTTCAGAAGACTGGCTTCACTCTTAAGAAAATGGTGCTTCACGATGCCGAAGAAGAACCGTTTTTGACTAAATGTTTCCGTAAAGAACCTTTAACATTCGAGGAGCCTTCAGATTTTTTAAAAGGTAAGAAAGAGATAGTTGACTGAATTTGTGGAACCAAAGATGCATCTTCTATGGCATCACTGTGAGTGTTGCCTTTTCTCCAAAACATTGCCTATTAAAACGTTTCTTTACACATTTACACACATTTAACATGTTTTACTTACAAATGCAAAAACATGAATTCTTTAACTTTGAATTGTCATGGTTATGTGAGGGTCTGTCATGGACCAAGATGGCTCGAGCTTGGGCACAGGCCACGGTGCGAACCTGAATATGTCATGGTTATGTGTGGGTCTGTCATGTCTTTTGATGTTCCTTTTGCCTTCCGTTTTTTGGATTGTTGCTAAATAAACTTCTGCATTTGGATTTCAAAAGACATGACAAACCCACAGATAACCATGACACAAATAAAGCACCTTGTTCAGATTAGCTTGTTGAACGTGTTATAGTTTTCTTTTTATAACTTCAGGTACAAATAATTGTAATCAGGAACAAATCATTGTGTCTTATTATTATGTGTATACAGTTCATCAAAAAGTAAATTTGGGTCATTATGAGTGTGTTGAGTGACATCATGTTTCTTGATCAATATACTGTAGATTTTGTGTACTGGAAATACACCTAATATGGGTATTGGTTCAAAGAGAGATTACATCGAAAAAAATTCCAGAGATTATCACATTAACATCTACAAAGTCAAACAGTGTAAATTCTCTTTATCCCATTTCTAGATTAGATTTTTGTTTGTTTAGTACATGGTGATGATCCATTAGTTACCATTCTTTTTCTGGTTCCATCCAAACACAAATCTCCTTAATCATGTTAAACAAACATCTCTTCTTGAACACCACCCAGAAAGAAAGATAAATTGAGTAACTGAGGCAGCGTATAGGGCAGGATGTGGGGAAATGCCTCCTCCTGACATACAGAGTCACAGCTAGATAGAAACTTGGTGTTGGATTGAATGATTAAATGAGAATAGTCACACATTTACAGTACAATATGATATATAATACAATATGAAAAAAGTATATATACTGAAATGTTGCTTTTAAATTAATAATATGACAATAATCAATACAACCCCCATAAAACTATGTCAATAAGTTTATCAGTTTGGTTCAAATTTTAAGCATTTTTTTAAGTTGTCTTTCATATCAAGTGATTTCAAGGTGTATTATGTTCTGTTAGTTATCTCAGGTTCTTGCCTAATCCCAGTTTATCTAACTGCGCAGATGAATATTTACTAGACCAGGGGTATTTGTCATGATTCCGCTATCATGTCATGTTTATTGTTCTTGCAGCGGAGTTATGGCATAGCCTAGGGTTTTGTGTGAGAAAGACATGGCATGGCTTAGATATTGGCTGTCATGCGCTTTCTCGTGTCTCGTCTATGGCCCCGCCCACCTCGTTCCTCGTTACCTTCCCATTAGTGCTTTATCCCCAGCACCTGTTCCTTGTTATTTATCCTTTGTTCGTCTCCCTATTTAATGCCCTTGTTTTCTCTGTCCTGTGCTCGTTTGTTCTTGTACCTTCATGCTCTTTGGAACTGCTCGATTGAGGATTTGTCCCTACGCTGTGTCCCAGCGTTCTGCTCCAGCACTTTGTTCCTGTTATCATCCTTTTTGATTTTTGTTACATCTTGTTATCCCCTGCATTTTACCCCATTGTGGGTTTTTGTTTTGTGTTTTTTGTTCCATTTTTATTAAAGTATTTTGTTAACACCTTCACTGCCAGCATTTGGGTTCTCTCACTTCCCGTTTCGTGACAGAACAAACGAGCCAAAACTGAACCCAGCAAGCAGCCATGAACACTGGCCGTTGTCCTGTTGCCCGTCGCCTCTGCAGTCTTCGCCAGGGGAGTGAGACTGTGCATGAGTTTGTGGAGAGGTTCCTCGACATCGCCGGACAAGGCGTCTTCGGGGAGGAGGAGCTGGCGGTGCTGTTCAACACCGGTCTCAGAGACCCACTCTCCCGATCGGAGATGAGAGCGATGAGGCCGTTGGACTTCAAAGACGTGTGGCTAGCCGCCGCGTCTCGTGCAGAGTCCGCGACCACATCGTGCACCAGCTACTCATCTCCGCTGGTCACGTTACCAGAGGGTGGTCCTCTGCAGATCGAGGTTGTGGGCATCGCCATAACCCCCCCTCAGCCTCTGCAGCCTCTCCACAACCTCGCGGTCTCACTGGCAAGCGGGGGAGACGGGAATCCTGGGGGTCCCCGTCCGACTCCTCCATCATGGGGCTGGTCGTGCTCCCCACCACTTCTCCGCAACCGGCCACACCTACCGTGGGCCGGTCGAAGAAGAGGAAGCCGAGGAGGGGGGTAGTATCCAGTCCGGTGCAGCCGGCGTCCAGTCCGGTGCAGCCGGCGTCCAGGTTGGGGTCCTGTCCGGTGTGCCAGTCGGCCTTCCAGCCGGTGCTACAGCCGGCGTCCAGGTTGGGGTCCTGTCCGGTGTGCCAGTCGGCCTTCCAGCCGGTGCTACAGCCGGCTATCCAGTCCGGGTGCAAGCCGGCAATCCAGTCCGTGTTCCTGCCGGTCTTCCAGCCGGTGTCAAGCCCCACCCAGCCGGCCTTCCAGCCGGAAGCCAAGCCTGCCCCTGTTCCCCACTGGACTTCCCCCGTCAATCCCCCCGGGGCTTCACGCTCCCGAGCGCCACCCCGGGCTATGACTCCCCCTAAGACTGTCCCACCCTACCCATACCCTTTTGGACTGCCCCCTAGGAACTCTTGTTTTGCCCCGCCCCCCCTCCCATGTCTGTTATTTTTATTATGCCACCCTAACCCAAGTGTGATATTTGCCTGTCTGCCCCTAATCATGTTTTCTATGTTCTGTTGGTTTTTGTCTGTTACCCAGTCTGTCTTGTCTTGTTAGTTACCCCTTGGTGAACACCTGGAGGTGTTCACTTAAGGGGGGGCTTATGTCATGATTCCGCTATCATGTCATGTTTATTGTTCTTGCAGCGGAGTTATGGCATAGCCTAGGGTTTTGTGTGAGAAAGACATGGCATGGCTTAGATATTGGCTGTCATGCGCTTTCTCGTGTCTCGTCTATGGCCCCGCCCCCCTCGTTCCTCGTTACCTTCCCATTAGTGCTTTATCCCCAGCACCTGTTCCTTGTTATTTATCCGTTGTTCGTCTCCCTATTTAATGCCCTTGTTTTCTCTGTCCTGTGCTCGTTTGTTCTTGTACCTTCATGCTCTTTGGAACTGCTCGATTGAGGATTTGTCCCTACGCTGTGTCCCAGCGTTCTGCTCCAGCACTTTGTTCCTGTTATCATCCTTTTTGATTTTTGTTACAGCTTGTTATCCCCTGCATTTTACCCCATTGTGGGTTTTTGTTTTGTGTTTTTTGTTCCATTTTTATTAAAGTATTTTGTTAACACCTTCACTGCCTGCATTTGGGTTCTCTCACTTCCCGTTTCGTGACAGTATTTAATTAAAGTTCCAAGAGGTCCGGTCTTTATATTTTCCTCCAAACGGAGGTCCGGACAATGTTTTTTTTTTAATAAATAAAAATTTAATGAATTTAGCCCAGTTGGATTATATATAAAATATATTTTTATATCCACAGTATGTAGGATACTGTATGTATGTATTGTAGGCTCTGTGGCTTTATAGGGGAATGCCCTCTTGTTACACCCCATGGCTCGAAAAGGACGTAACTAAAACGGGTACACACAAGAAAGTGCAAGTAATCTACAGAATTTATTAACAAAATGCAACTATACATAAAAAATACAATGGAGCATGAAATAGTCAAGAATCAGTGGTGTAAAGTTAAGTGTTGGCATGAAAGTGTGATGAATCAAAATGTAAAATGTATAAAGTAACCAAAGTAAAATCAAACAAAAAAAAGGAACGCCAACTCCAAAAGTGCCGCGCTCCTGGTGAATGGCCACATTGAACCTTTTTAAAGGGTTGACCATGCCATTAATACCAGCCAACTTCTATAGTTAAACAATTTCCAAATTCGAACGTTGTTCCTTATAAAATGTGACCCTACTTTTGAAAACCGGCAAAAGTATTTTTACTGTTTTCTACATAAAATCATCCCACAGAATATTCTGTGAAAATATATCTTCAATATTAACTGAATAATGCCATTTCAAGATTTAAATCTTAGTGAAATTAATATTTGATGCTTGTTATCTAATAATGAATAAGATTATGAGACTTTAGCATGGGTTTTCACAGGGTCACAAATGTTTACATGCTGATCAATAATGCTAATGCTAAATGTAGACAAAAACGTTATTGTCATAAAATATCACAAATCTGATGAAAAGGTTGGAGACATGTCCCAAACAGATACAAATACTTTACTATTGCTGCATTTTTTTACTGTTGTTTGTCAATTTATCTGCTCTGCGTGTCTGCAATTCTGTTGTTAAGATAAGCACGTGTCTGCTGCTCTCTTTAGCCTGTGCTGAAAGGGTTAAAATGAGGTGCACTTGGCGCTAGGCTAGATAAAGATATTAGAGTATATAAGATGAATTAACTAAATGTTCGGAAGAGCGTGTGTGATGTGATTCTATGTTGTGTAGACGCGCGGCTCAACTTAAAGGCAGGGTAGGACATTTTTTTTGTCATATTGGTTAGAAATCTGTTTACATCCTGATATCAATCAAGAAGTATAGTGGTCAAATAATATTTGTATAATTATATATCATCTGTGAAAGGCGTTTGCCCAGTCAAAACGTTCTGGCCGAACACTGTGACTGGTCATTTGCATATTTTTAGCCAACTTATTTTGCACACCACTGCGCACCCTGTTCACGCAGACATCATACGTCATCAGTGCGCTCACCTCCGCTGTGTCAATGTAGGGAGAATGGCGGACAATCAGCAAGAATCAAACTTTCCTGCGGAACCAACAACAAGTAAATGGACGTCAATGTCTGGAAAGAGGAAAAACTCGAATTATCATCGATTCAGCTTTTACACGATGGAGACAGCTCCGGCAGGAAAAGGGTCGGAAAGAAGATACCATGGTTGCTCTCTTTCTTTTGGACAGGTATGTACATGCTTCGAGAAAAACTGTATGGATTTAGTTTGTAATTTGTTACGTGGATTTACGAAATACATGTGTTTGGAGGAGGCGTGGCTTTGGATGGAGAATCGCATAAAGGGTGGGATTTAAATTTTTAGTGCCATCAGGCTAAAGTTAGCACCTTTCCTAATCAACCACCCCACCTTTAAACAACTGAAATAGCCAAATGTTTTAAATGCTTTATTAGGTCTCAAGGTCATGATCCGCCCACGGCCCGCCAATTGAGGATGGCTGTACTATGGGTGGAGATTTCCCAAGACGTCCTTCTGTCAGTTGTAAAATTTTACTTATGTCTTGACATGTACATTTTTAAGAGGTATTAGAAGAGATCAGAGCAGGTTGAGAAACAAGGGTCCTTTAATAATTGTTCAGAATGAAGCATCTTTAACCTTTCATTTGTCTACAGTCTTCTAAAACAATACCATTTAATATCACAAACCATCACAGACTAATTCTGTAAAAATTCATAATTCATCCATCCATCTCTTAAATACTGTGGCCTATTGTACTGATGTGCAAATTGAAATTGAACCCATGGTTTGATGCACACCGGTTTTCCATATCCTGTTTGTTATTAAATTGTATTCAGAGTTATTGTTCCTTTACGTGTATACGTTATTGTTTTATTTACATTTTTCAATTCTGTTCTCCTATGGGGATTCCTCAAACTTATATTTCTGCTCTAGAAATATATAGTAGCCCCCATTGTTTTTGTATTGTTTTCTCCCTTGGATCAATGGCATTCTGGTTATATTATTATTCTAATATTATTAATATTCATAATATTATTATTATCTTATCATATCTAATATAATTATGAATATATTATTTTTCTAATTTGTAAATCGTTGTGGATAAGAGTGTCTGCTAAATGGAGAAATGGAGAATATGAAAAACATATTGTTATGTCTCAAGATGCACACCAGTAATGTTTGTTTGTAAGAAATGTTTGTGAAAACTACCTACATGTCTACCTAGTCATGATTTAACCTAACCCCTGTCTGGGAAACCGCCCCATAGACTTGTATCCTGATGAATCTCTTTTATATATTTCAAAGATCCAAAACTGGCCACTTGAGACTTGAGGACGGTTGCAATCCACTGAAAATGGGACCAGAGGCCTGACTTCTGGGAAAAGATGGCAGTTATTTTTCAAATGCAATGACATGCATACATTTTAAGTGTGGCTTAAGTGTCCAAATCTACTAAACCAAAGAATGCATGATCAACCCTGAACCCACACAGAATTGTTTAGAGTTTGTTCAAATTTACTAGCGTGCATACATATTGTATGATCTAAACATTGCAGCTATACAGTCTCTCGTTCATCCATCACAAACCATAAACAGAATCTGACTCAACCTTTACCTGGACTTATTTTACTAAATAACAATTCAATATTCAAGTTTAATTTTGAGGAAGTATTCTATAGCAATGCGAATGTGTGTGCTGCCACTAGGCTGGTGTCATATGAGACACTTGAGACTGATATCAATACTTAATCACCAACTGATACTGATAGATGGGGGGTGGCACAAGATAGTGTATGGTACGGCGGAGAGCGATGACATACAGAGAAAAAAATATGGTCATTAAAAGTGTAGTAAAAAACAGAGTGAATAATTAGATGAAACCTGGGCAGGAATGAAAGAAAGACAGAGAGAGAGACAAAGAGGGAGAGAGAGAGGTAGAGGGAGTGAGAGAGAGAGAGAGAAGAGGGAGAGAGAGAGAGAGAGAGAGAGAGAGAGAGAGAAAGAGGGAGAGAGAGAGAGAGAGAGAGTGGTTTACACAAGCTGCTTAATCATTCACAGCAACGAAGGATTACGTTTCACTGTTATCACATTTAGAAGCAGCCTCGTACAAAGTCTAGTTTGAAGTACAGAAAAGAAGAAAATATTATCTCAACAGAAAAGGTTTTTTAATAAAATTTTGAAGTAATTCAATCAAATCAACAAGTGGAAAATATCAGCTATGATTCAGCTTAATACGATTTACAATTCACCTGTCAAATCAGGTTAAGGGTCGAATGTGCATTATCAAGGGTTGCCGCGGTGTTACACACTTAAAACAGTATTCACCTCTGCACTGTAAACATTTTTTGCTGTAGTTATGCAGCTAGTTGCCAGTAACTTACTGTAGATTTATATTTATCTAATTTATTGGCAACAGTTTGTTCAAAGATAAAGGAATATTAAACATGAACAAGTCTTTATCTTTAAAGAAACAAAACGATAAAATAACAGCCTCATGCAAAGTATTCTGGGAACCAGAAATCCACATAAATCTTTTTCTGCTTTTTTTCTAATTTTGTTTCCCAGAATGCTTTCCAAAATGAGGCCAGGGCCGGCCCTGGGCATAGGCGGAGTAGGCGGAGTAGGCAAATGCTAGGGGCGTCGCCGATCCCTAGGGGCGCCGAAATGAGTGAAGATTTTAATTCATCTGTGCAGCTAATCTCACTCCCATCCCAGACTACAATTTACATTATGTAAATATTACTTTTTATTACTCGCGGGAATAGTTCGTTATTTTCGCGCAAGGCAATTTCTCGCCGAGCTGAATTTTTTCAACTTGCACGGAAGACGCGATTTACGCACGTCCGCAGCCCGTTTGCTTATATTTCTTTGCATTGACTTTGTATGTAATTATCTCGGACAAATAACTCAATTTGCTTCGTATTTTCTGGTAGCGTTTGTGGCCTCGTGGTAGAAGTGCTTGCTTGCCATTTTGTACATCTCGCTGGTTAGAAGCTCGAACCCGCTCGAAGCAGGTTTAGGTGATCGGTTACACATGTCAGCCACATATGCAAACACAAACCATTTATACAAAACGTTTATTCAAAAAATTGTATCAGATGTGAAAAGGTAGGAAACAAAAAAGAGGTGCAATATTATAAGTTACAATTGCTTATTTAGAACCACTCTACTTGTAACTCTGATGCTTGCTGTATTTTACTGCTTTCAACTAAGTGAACAGAAAAGTGTGTGGCACTATAGCATGTGCCATTTATTTAAGAAAATACAAAACATAATTTGCGCAAAGGTTGACAAAATGTATAAAAACAATTTCTCATTTACCCTTGTCTAAATAATAATAACAATCAAATATTCGTTTTATGAGCTCTAATATTCAAATACAGTAGCCGATTATTGAGAAAACAATACGCTTTATTTTATTTGCAACATTATTTTCAAACAATGAGAAGGTCATTAGAAACATTTTTATTACAAATATTTGTAGTTGTTATTTATTTACTTCCTATTTATATTATCTTCCTATTTTATAATCATCGTATTTATTTATTTTGTATAAGAGGGGCAATCTTAAATCTTGCCTAGGGCACCAACAGAGGCTGGGCCGGCCCTGCATGAGGCTGTTGTGATTTTATATTTTTTTTCTGTAAGGATAAAGACTATTTAATTAAATTATTATTTATACCAAATTACATAAATGTAAATCTACAGTAAGTTACTGGCAAACTGCTGCCAGTAATACTGTAATTTCTACAGAAATTCTTTACAGTGAGGTTTCTTGACTGTTGATAACTATCACCATCAATACGTAAATAGAAAAAAAATTGGGAAAAATCAATCCAATAGACATCGGTGACTCACCAGCCAGGTCATGTCCACATCCAACCCCCTTTTACAGTATGCACTTAATTCTTTTTGTGTAAAATATAGATCATTTTAGAATTGTTTCCAAATAATAATTGATGCCTAGTCAAATCAAAAATATGTCTGTAAATGAACAAAAAGAGACATTTAACACTTTGGACGCCTACATATTTGTTTCTGTATGTCTCTCACGTTATCACTTAAATCGATAATTTGTCGAAATACTTCAGTGCAAAAGAGAAGTTTGTATTAGACCACAGCTAGAGAAAACAAAGACACACAGTGTAAGAGGTCAAAGAGGACATCTAGTGCTAATGGCAGGGCCTCTCCTTTACTCAGCCCACAAAACACACCATAGGTAAAAGTCCTCCACACTAGAATGAGTACATTTGAATGTTTTATGAGTCTAAGTCATTGTTCAGGATTTGAAGACTTGTTCCTTAAATCACTTTTATGTTGCTTTCTTAATTAAAAGTGAAAAATATACTTTGAACGACAGAAGTGACAATATTTCCTGTTTTGGCATTTTGACATGTTTACTGAAAAGTCAACTTTTGAACATATCCACTATATTTATATTATTGTCAAAAATCTATCTAATATATATATTTTTAAGCATATCTAAAAGTAAATAATAATAATAATTTTGCTAATGGCATGATACTTTTGTAAACACTTGTTTTAATTATTGCCCCAATGTCCACCCTGTACTTTTCAGTCTGTACATTAAACATAGGTATTAACAATATTAAATATATTATGTGTAAATAAATGTATGACTAAATTATTTTTTTCAGAATATACTAGTCAATAATCGATAATGGTTGGGTTAGGGATTGGTGATGTGACACCATCATTAACAAACCTTATCATTAATGGTTATAAACGTCCCACAACTGGGTGAACTTTTGTTATAGTGTAGTTAAGCCGTGACCAATGTAGGCAGCATTATTAGTAACAGCCCAACCTGAACTAATTTATGTTTCTGTTAAATCTTTAAACAGTGAAAAATGTTTACTATTTATTTTGTAGACAAAGGACCAGATTGTAGGAGTGACAAACTTTATGTGGCCCAAACTTAACACCTCCGCTGTTGAGTAGTTTTAATTTCAGTTAGGCAATGAAGCCGTCTTTACATTTTGAGGAATTCACTCCCTGGACTCAATCCCCCAAGGCAATAAAAAGTAACAATGATTTAACCAACCATAGTTTGTTCGTAGGCTTTTCCTCAATAATTGTATGTGTAGTAAAACTATGTTTATGCATCTTCACTAATAAACCATGTTTAATTTTAAGGGTTGTCCCTCCAGTGGTTACAGATAAATGACAATATTTTCAAGAACCAAGTGCAAAAGTGATTTATTATTTATTTGTATTCTATACATACTTTATGTACATCAAGCTTACATTTGAGAACTGCATTGCACTATCCGTGAAAAACAGCAGAGGGCGACACTGCTATAATAATTAAGTGAGACGGTCGATTTCCAAAAGCTGGAGGACAAGATTTTCTGCGTTTCGTTGTGTTACGCCGTCACGCATACAATGGAACGCAAGTCTGCGGGTGCTTCGTTGCGCGTGGAAGAACGCAAAAGCATGAACCACACGACGTGATCATTCATAGGCCTATTTTAATGTAAAGTAGGTCTTCCATCTTATGTGTAATCCATCCTAAATGTATCAATTAGAATATTCTTTTGTTTTGTAATACTACATTGATAAAGACTTTTCTATACTTGTATAATTCGGTTGGATTTAGCATGGCTACGGAACCATTTAGATACCTTTACATGTGAAGCAGAGACATCTTGCACGTGTTACTGGCCATGCACAGTTCGTTCTTGAATTTTTCAGCTGTCTTTCTGTAAACGCGTATCCACTGTTTAATTGTTAAGGGACTATTTTGTACTTCTTTTATGTTCATTGTCACAAACTCACACAGTCGCACACACAGCTAACCCTGTGAAATCCTTTCACTTCACTTAAAACTCAGTCATGCCGAAGGCACTTAAACACTGAAACTAGATTTAATTAAAGATTTATTCATTTACTCTCTCTCGATTTTTCTCTCTTTGTGATCAGGTGCACAAGGACAAACTTATCATGCGTGAATATTCTTCCACACCTCTGATGTCCCTCATGTTTTTCACCTCATTTCTATCTTCTTTCTGTTCAGCCTGGCGGGTAAACTTGCTCTACCATCATCTTTTTGTTTTGCAAGTTTATCCACTATAATATTTTGTTTTCCATTTTATTTATTCATTATTATTTTATGATTTATATAGTGTCTATTTGTTTCTGTTAAATCTGCTTGTTCATATTGTCGAAGGGAAGGCTGAAGCATCCCAGTTATTTTGGGTTGAGGCAGGGAAACACTCAGACACATTAAAGTATACAGTATACCGGTATATAATGTTTTTAGGACTTTTGAGTGGGTTGCATGTCAGCCAGCTCAAGGTGCTTTATGGAAAATAACCTTATAAAATACCATTTAAACAAAACAAGCACATCATACTTTATAACAACAAACATAACACGAACACAGCATACTACTGCAGGCACTACGGATCTTCTTTGCGTCTATTTTTGCAGACTTCTTTCAATTCATCTGCTGTTCCATCTGTTCACATTTTCACATCCCTTTTAATGGTTACACAAGTGTTTGAAAACACACAATATTGAAAATGTGTACATTTTTAAAGGGAGCTGAAAGAGGTCAAGTTCTGCAAAAAATGGGATATGAGATCAGTCACTTCCCCTGAAAGCTTTTTTTAAGGACACAGAAACCTTCCATCTGTCAGCACAGAGCACACACAGAGAGAGGTGTTTTGTGTGTATGTATACATGCACCACAAAAAAACGGATGTTTTTGGCTAATTGAACACCTTTTAATATCCAAAGAAATTTACAGAAGGTTTTCTGTATTAGGTTCTTTTAAGAACGTTTGACTGAATATTTCTTCAACCAAAAATTGTTCTTTCATGGCATCACTGTGGATAGCCTTTTGTAGTACTTCTGTAGAGTGTAGTGAAACAAACCTTGGTGTGTGTATGTATGTGAACGGAAGGAAATCACTCTTTTATAGCCCAGTAGTGCATTTTTAACTATGCTTTAAATAATGAAGAGGCCGGTATGACCTGAACACTTGTGTTTTTCATGTCTTTTTCATATGACGTCTGCCTTGTTTTGAAACAGTGTCCAAGTAGTCAAATATTTTAGAGTTCTTTCAAACCAACGCTAGTATTTCTTGTGGTCACAAGCCTTTTTGTCATAAAAATTCACAATTCAGACCTCTACAGTTTTCGTAGGCAGCGGAATGCAACATTTCTTGGTGTGAGTTGTAAATAAAAAAAGTATGTTGGCACATAAATGTTATGCCGTTAGTTCTGTTCAACTCTAAAACCTCTCTCCATCCCTGTGTAGGGGATTTACAGTAAAAGACCCGTAGACCAGTTATGATGAAACAAGACTCAGAGTCAGGAATATAGTTAATAGAGTCAAATTTAGTGAAGTTTGTAGTTTTGCCAGCAGAAGTCAACTTCAGCACTCTCAAGGAGTTCCACAGGCCGACCTGCTTTACATTTGAAATACAGTGATATTTCAATATTTATGCTAACAGAGTCAACTAAACTGCGTCATTACTTGGGTAAATCAAGAATAATAGATAAACAAGATCACAAAGCCCTCAAATAATTCTGGAGTCATGAGACAGGACATATAGTCCTATAGATTATCAAAGATGACAGGCATTTGTACTATAATACGAATTAAAACATGACGGTATGTCTCACTTTCATGAAACAATACAAACACACATACACAACCTCCTCAAGGCTATAGTGTGTGCTAACAGAAGATGTTTTCAAACATGATGATAAGAAGTCCCTTTTCACAGTCACACTGACCTAGCAGGAAGAGAAAGCCTAAGCATTCATTAGAAACTTACACCATGAATTATTCTCTACTTCTGTATCAGAAAAGGTTGGTGTCAATCGTGCTTAAATCATCAATTTAAAATAAGATAATGCTGAATAATGATTGATTAATATTTGTCAAAACCACATAAAAACTTTATATTTGAAATAAGGTCCCTTCACCTGTAACACACATTTTTTAACACACAAAAGGGCCACTTTACTGACAAATCTTTTAAACAGCAGAGGGCGCTAGACCTGATATTTATTTTGCGCTCCAAGGCCAAAAGTTCAGTCACACATTAAAAGCTGTTCCCACATCATCCTCCCCTCCCTCCTCTTTTCAGGTGACTCACCAGCTCTTAGACCACATGTGTTCTTCTTTAAATATTTCATTGGTCTTAGGTAGATGGGCACCAAACTCATCTAATTGTTGCATTCTGCTGTTCATTCTTATTCTACCATTACTAATTCATTTTAACAGCCCAATAAACTCCCCCAGGTTCTACCAACAGCTGACAAGAATAATAAACAACCATATAACCATAATTACTAATAGTTTTCCATGACTGACTAATGTTCCGAATCCTTAGAAAGAGTTTTTCACATGATGGGTTTAATCAGTCAGACTAAAATTCTTGTTTAGGATCCTGGTTTAGTTTAAAGAGGTTTATTTCAACTGATGCCAGTTTAATATCTCTCAGTTCCCTAAGGTTTTAAAATTTAAAGCTGATGACAAATAAAATGCAGCACACAACAGCTGTTTATTTGTGTAGCTCAATCGTCAATGCAATTTTATCTTCCTGTTTAGATTCGAGCCATATCAGGACCGGAACTGTCTGGCATACCATAATCACAGATGTGCAGTATGTTTAATTTGCATGTACAGTTTATATGCAATGATCAGATTTTGGAGAATCATCCAAATAAACAAATCTAAAATGAGGCAAAAATCCTAAAATAGGAAAGAAAGAAAAAGAATCAACAAACAAACAAGTCCATATGATTACACTAAGAATTGCACAAAGGAAAGTGACAAGACTCTGCAAAGGTAATTCAATTGTGTGGTAACTTAGTAGGCAAAGGTTAAAACTTAAAAGAATATTTTTGATTAAAAACAACTTAATTTCTCCTGACATCATCTGTAGCTTACTGTTGTTACAGTCACTAATTACATTAATTTTACACAATAAAAAATAAAAATAAAAAGTACAGTAATGGAATTAAAGTTTATGGGGCAAGGAAATCCGGAGGACTTATAGCAAACATTCTATGTGAATAAGTTATCACCCTTATGTAAAACGGCTCCCTCTAAACGTCCAACTCCAATTAGAAGATTGAATGTAGCCATTTTATAAACTTATAAAGTGATCAGTTACAATTTACTTTTATTTCATATTTGTGGTAACCTTTTCTATTTCATGCTTTTTTACTTTTGGACGGCCATAAAAAGAGACAGATTCAGATGACTGCAACATCTAAATACTGCAATACACAATAAATAAAATTAACATCGGGAATAATGAATAAAAAAATGTCAATGTAACATGCAACCACCTCACCTGGTTACGCATGTGAGTTCTCCTAAAAATGAGTAAATGTTGTCCATTTTTATTCATCTACACAGAAATATTTTTATATTGGCTTCGTAATGTCATCTGTGGGTTTGCATGCTGGTTAAATTACAACAAACCTACCATCAACACTTAAATGATTAAGTATCTATAATAAATAATGTTAGATAATATTAAGATATTATTAAATATCTTATTTTGTGGCTCTTATCAACAAGTGATCACAATGAAACCACACTGGAATAATATTACAGCAAGGGACATCTTTACAATAAAGATTTTAACTAAAAGGTTAAACTGTTGAAAAACATGTTTCGTTAACATCAAGTCGGAGCAAGTTGTCACATTTATGAGTCATGCTGTCACATGTGTTAAATGTTGCACTTGCTGTGAATGTCATCTGTTGGCCAAGGGTTTTATGTTTTTTTATATCCCTGTTTGGTTAAATAAAATAAATGGTTATTCACTGTTATTACAGGTTAAATGCATTTGTTTGTAGAAATTATTAATAGGCTTTTTGTAGCCAAGAGTTCAAGGTCTGTGTCTACACAGACATTAACGCTCATAAAAACCCTTAGAAATATTCATTGATATTAAAATTGTGACAAATATTCAAAGGTCAGAAAAAATACGCATGAAATAAACAGAGCAGGGAGATAGTGGGAGAGAGAGAAAGAGAGAGAGCAATTGTATCCAATGAAAGTTAAAAACGTTAAATTAAGTTAAAGGATCTTTATTAAACATATTTTATCTGATGTGCGAGTAATCCATGTGTAGGGAGAGCAGGGTTGGACACTCAAAATAAAACAGCGCGCAGGAAATGATAATAACGCGTGCCCACGTCCGCCTTCGCACGAGCATACGCTTTGGCGAGAGAGAGAGAGAGAGAGAGAGAGAGGTGAAGATCAGTTGAGTCTCAGCACGGAGATCTTCTGTCAATGACAGCGCGTATATTCTCCTCTTGAAGGTGACGAATAACGGATTATTGCCACAGCTATTCTGTATGTTTCTGTCGGTGCGTTGAACACTAGAACAGTGTGTGTGAGCTGATTTCTATCTTTCGATGCAGATGCTTGTGCTGATCGCTGTGTGCGCGCTGCTCATCGCCGGAGCTTTTGGCCGCAACGAGAACGGCAATTTTTTGGACGACAAATGGTTGACCGGGAGATGGGACAAATTCAGAGATGTGAGTGGCCTGCTCTTTATAATAATGCCTTGTTTTCATATAATCTAGACTAGCTATATAGCATTTTGTGCATCACACGCGCGTTCGAATCGATAGCGCACAAGGTTTTGAAACACAGCCAATCATTTCGTTCTGTATGGGTTGTTTGAATGTTAAAATGTTTCTGCGCGTGGCAAACGTTACGAAATTACGTTTCATGGAAAGAGACAGAGATGAATTCCGGCATGTGTGATGCCTTACACACTGTATTAAGTGACCGTTTCGTATTAAATCGGAGTATTACGGAAGACGGTCACAAGTCAATTAGATCGGTGCGTCATTTGTGCGCCGTTAATTCGCGAACTGATAAACCATTAACCTGAAGTTTTGAGATATTAGGCTTTGCGTACATCAGTCAGGACATTTGGCATTGGAAATGCATACAGCAGAAATGAGTGTATCTTAGAAACGAAGCAAAAACATCTCGTGCGTACAGGCGCGTGTGTATATGTGCATGTGTTAGATAGGCGAATCCAATTAGTTACATACAATGTTTGACCTCAGTTAACCACGGGTCTAGCACTATTCCATGACTAAACTGTTTGTTGTGTTTGAGTATCCACTGTGCAGGTGAATTTATTAACTGTTAATTGTAAAAAGTTGCTCAGATAACATAACAAGGTCCTTTATAAAGATGCTGATGTTCATTGGCAATGAATGATACCATCTGGACCAGATGACATCCATTTCTTCCTGTGTGGCTATTTGTGGGTAATATTGTTTATGGAAGGGATGTGGCTAAGACAGTTACATTGGTGGCGTAGGTCTTTCAGGCAGACGGTGGCCATGAGCTGTTTCACTACCTGATTACCAGATGAAGAGTTTCTAGTTCTCATTTCACACGCACACACTCAATTCGGTCAAATAATTCACTTTAAATGTGCCTTATTGGCTTAAGCTTATAAAATCAATAACAAACGAATTTCGGTTAACATTTATCTTAATATCAAGAGCAGCCAGGCCACACACATACACTGTACACTTCCGATTTTGGTCTCAAAGGCACATCTGAGATTAGTAATGCTCTTTATGTGACACTGTAGGCCATCAGTAGAAAGTGATTTATCCAGATTAGTTGTTCGGCAAACGTGGCTCGATGGGATTTTTTTAATCAACTGGCCCTTACAGCAAAGCAATTACCAAAACACTCTGAGCCCTAAAATCACAGACCCTCGCTCATATCTAAGCTCTAAGACAGCGTGTATATGGTACACGTAGGCTGGTGCTGTCAAGCTTTTGATCGTTGAAATGTGCATGTGTGCGGCTTTGTAAGATTGACAGGCTGAAAATGGCCGTTGGTCATTGCCCCGCTTGTCAAACATTTTCCATCTCTTACACACGCACACACAAACACATTTCTGACTTCTCTGTCAGCTGCTCTGTTGTGACATTTTAATGCTCTTATCAAGTTCGATCTAATGCCACCAAAGGAGACATGAAGAAAGTGTGGAGAATTTCTACATTAGTCTATAACTTGAGAAGACTCAGTCAGTTGATTCTTACAGAGTGTCATAAAAGGTGTTTATAGAACGCCTGGACTCCCAAAACATCCTAACAACAACTTCCACAACCCGTAAATCAAGTTCAATACATCCTATGCACAAACATTTGCCTCGAAATGCCCCCAAATGCACACCATGATTATGATCTCACCTACGGATTGAGTGCGCTGTCAGGCGTCCAGTTGCCCCCGGGCGGTGTCCTGCCAAGCTCAGGAGGTTCGGTCACTTTGACCAGATCGGTGGTTTTATTCAGGTTCAGATAATAAGTATATTTGTAATAACTTAACACAGAGACTTGTTAAAAGATGTTTATCGCATCACCAAAGAGAATGGCTTCGATTTAATAACAAATCTTAAAAAGTAATCATACACACATAACAACGAGAAGTCTTCACGATGTGGTTCGACCTTGAACCATGTCCAGTGTCTCTTTTTATAGAGCCCCTGGTAAACAGAGGAGCTGTGTAGCAGGATATACTGTAGACTCTTTATTTGGACTTTACAAAAGACACACTCATCAAAACTGTGCTATTCATCGTTCCCCTTTCTAAATACAAACAGTTAGTTGAAGACGCAACACCTTGTTACCTGCAATGGATATGTCATCTCGCTGAACCGTTGGCACTTGCTTCTTTACAGAACTGAAACATACATATAGCGTTTTTAGAAGCATTACCTATGGTTTGTGCTGCAAACACGAAGCATACCCAACTTTTCACCCATCGTTTAAAACGACTCATATGGGCTAAAGTTTCATGTAACAGTCTGGGGCTTTTATATGTTGCAAAAGCATAAGCGTAGCTTCCAAAAATAACCCATATCGACAGCCAGCGCTGATTCTTCAACCAGTGACAAAGAATCAACCTATTTCTAAGTTAGAAAAAATGTCTCTAGTTATCAATATTTCCCTTACAAGCATCATTAACTTCTTATTGATCCGTCTTGTTGACGAATCAACCTTATCATTTGTCTAACTTTAGAAATCATATCATCCGTTGATGTCTGCTGCTTTGGCTCTGCGTTTGGTCTTCCTCTGTCCTTTGATCCTGATTTTCTCTTTTCTGGAGACCTTGGACAATTAGATCATGCATGTCCTACTTGATGGGTTCATGGTGAAAGTACATATCATTTTTATTGGTTCGAGTAGGTGCATTATACACAACAAGAGAGACAGGGCCACTCACCCATCGTGTGTTTGCTTTGGTTTGAGGCGAAAGACTACCTGTCAGATTTGAAAGTGGAGTCACCACAGCGACAGCATTGCAAGGAAACACACCACGGTTAGAGATTCTGTCCACCAAATAACTCACCGTTTGTTAAACATCTGCTGTCAAACTGATGCTATTTTAATTGGTTTATGAAAAAAATTGTCAGTCGACCAAGATTTGAAAGAAATGTTTCTCGGAGGTATATCATATTTAGGTTAGGTTTCTGAAGTCCCTTAACACAACCAGACTCAGTCAGAGCCATTTAGAATTTGTAGTTCACTATGGAGCAATGTAGAATGTAGAAAGGGAAGCACGGTTTAGGCTGAAATCTTTGAATCAGACCTGGCTCTTATGTTTTTTTTTCTAAATTGTGAATATACATTTATTTGTGTGTGTGTAGGACTCTTTGAATGATTCAATAAAAATGTCCCCCTGGGTATTCGCTATTAGCTCTTACTCACAAACATATTACCAATATTACTGGAAAGTGTGAAAACCACTGAGAAAAAAAATGCACTTCCAGTAAAATGTGTCAGAGAACTGCATTTGGTATTTTGGGTATGTGCCCATTACTCATCATGATTATTGAAAAATGTCTCTTTGAACATATACCTAGTGTATAAGGCGAGACAGTGTTAAAGAATATAGATTATTATAGATTAATTTAAGATAAAATTCATACCCTATAATTTAGATGTACCTCACCCTCTTTCTCTCCTTCATCTTTATGTCCTTGTCTCTTTTTCTATCGCTTTGTTCTCCCATTCTCCCTCTTTTCTTTGTCCTCTTAATGGAATAGAGGTTGGCAGGCTGCTCCAGGCCTTGAGCTAATGGAGAGAGAGAGAGAGAGAGAGAGAGAGAAAAACTTTGCTGTTTATGAAAATAGCCCTTGGGATGATCTACAAAGACACCCAAACACATGCAGATTTAAAGCTGCTAAAACACGTAATTGAACATACAGTAATTTGACACAGCAGCTGATCATACCCAGAGGAAAATATTATGGCTCATAGGTTGCTCTTTCACATTTTAGGAGACTTGTTTATGTCATATTTAGGTTTCATAAAAGTATCAACTTACCTCTTTTAATTTAAATAGACACAAATGAGACAATGGTTGACAGACTGTAGATAGCATGGTCAACATGGAATAGATAATGTTGACATTGACATTAAAGACTGTTGTATTTAACTATATGAAGCGGCAAATCACAGTCTCCACTCGCATTGGTTGCATCACTGCTCATTTGCAAAAAGGTTGACCTCTGATCCACTTTGTCTGCACTGCAAATGGTCGTCGTCGCTCATGACGCCGGTAAATCGCCAACTCTCATTAAAAATGAATGACTTCAGGTCACTTTGTTCCAATCGCGATTTCTTTACACGGTAGAGATAGCTTTAATCACTTTATTGCATCACGCCTGGTTAGGACACAGCATTAGTGCCATAGGCAGATTGTGTTTTGATGGTATGTAGATTTTGCTCTCTTTGTATAATTGCATGTGTCTGTTTGTGGTACTTGTAAATGCCTGTGCGTGTGTGAAGAACAGACACGGAGAGGAGAGAGAGAGAGAGAGAGAGAGAGTCATAAAGAATGAATGATGTCAGAAGTATAGGATGCTTCCGGCACTTTCCGCATGAGAGAACAGCCGCCTTTCTGCCATGCTGGCCATCCTCGGCACACACAGTCTAGCTTCTCAATATGCTAAATGTGTATGGAGATGATAAGAACTAGACTTTTGTAAACACTGCCATTGTTTTTCTTTTGTTTTTCTTTATTATTAGAACAGAATAATGTTGTTCGCTGCTTCTTTATAAGTTGTTTATTCAACAAATGCTTAAAAGCCTTTAAATAATACCCAAGGAAACCCCCCTGTATGCTCTAAAATGCCCTTAATGTAATTACAAAGGAAATAATCATGATTTAGTTCAAAAACTAGGATTATCTTTTTTTCATAATGTATACAAGTGTCTGACACATGGGAATTGTGATGTGATATAGATAAGAATAGGCTATATAAATGAAACAGATGAGCAGTATTGTACACTCATGCTATAATCATTCAATTTACAATCAGAGACTAGGACTGTCAAACGATAAATCGCATCCAGAATAAAAGTTTGTATGTCTGTGTTCTGTGGATATTAATATTGTATTTATAAACACATACACATACATGTATACATTTTTTAGAAAATATTTACATGTATTTATTTATATTTACCAATTATTTAAATTATATATAAATGTATTTATTTATATTTACCAAACATTTAAATGATATATAAATGTTTATTCATTATTTAATAGTTTTCTTAAAAAATAAATGCATGTATGTGTATGTTTTCATTAATTCAAAATGAATATGCACAGTGCACATACATATATTATTTAAACACAACCTTTATTCTGGATAAGTTTAATCACGATTAATCGTTTACAGCCCTATAAGAAACATTTATAATACGATTATTAATCATAGAGGCCATTCCAGACCAACACAGAAAATGGGGTACACAAACGATCATCTGGCGAATTATGGTAGAGGTAGAGCCCACTATAATGAAACCTATAGCCTAATGACATGGTAAAAAGCACAACCTCTTTACTCGTCTTTCTATTCATATGTAGAATCCATTCCAGCCACCTTAACAATCGGATTCCAGTAACAGGAAATTATTATAACCAAAGTATTTTAAATTAAATTCTCTGGTGATGGAATGTATTGGTAATTATTTCAAAACATAATTTTAAGGGGAAAATAAGTTGTTGTAAAGTGCGTTACCGAGATTGTAACGGGTATAATATTACCCAAATTTTATTAGTAATGCGTTATATTACTGTTTTACAGCAAAAATTAATATATTACTGTGATATCGTTTCTTTTGTAATGTGTTACTCCCAACACTGCGTGTGACCATTGCCACCAATCGAAATGCATGTTCAGTATACATAATGTGTGAACTTTAAACATAGTCCTCTACCCACCTTTTTACAATACTAAATTCTCAAAATCTGATTTTACATGAATCTCTTTGGCAGATGCTTTATAAATAATGAATGCAGCCTATATGCTTGTGCTGTAAGTTCATGATTAAAAATGAAAATATGAATGAAAACAAAAATGTGCTATTAAATGTCTCATTTCATATTACAATCAAAAATTGTAATGACAGGTAATTAGAAAGACTAACGGAATCTCAGGTTCCCAATACTTCCAAGTCTTCCAGTGGACAATTGGTTGGGCTATATATATTGAGGCCAAGATTGTACAGTAGTGGCCAAAAGTTATGTCCAGAGGATATAGTTGTACAGTACAATATTTGCTTTTGATGGCCACTCAGATTTGAAAAAAAAACATCAAAATATGGGATTTATGGTACAAAATGGACAAAACCCTCTACAAAATTATATGGCAAAAAGGCAAACTACAGAATTTCAGGGATTTTTTCAATTACACCAAAAATGCATAAAAAAATATATGGAAATAATGCATACTCTGACCACAGTATTATATGTTATTAATCTTTAAAAATTATAAATAACTATATGTTTTTAATGCATCTTTATTAAAATATTTGAATAAAAAGCAATGACGTCAGTTGATCTATAGGTTGGACATTACTTTTAACTATATAACACATACACAATGTAAGTTAAATATAAACATACTGAACAAACAATTATTATAAATATAGCCAAGAGTAACATCTCAATGCTCAACATGGTAAATAGTATTGAAAGCTAAATAGTGCACTTAATGGATATTTCAGAGAGTAGTGTGTTATGTGGCAAGCTCTTGTCTTTAGTGATGGTTCAGTGCTATCTTCTGATGATTGCTCTCACAATGTCCTGAGCAAGTCTGATGTTTATAGCATGAGTCTAGACTTAATAGACCCATTCTGATTTTAGAGCTGATGTTTTCAGTGGTTTGGAGGCGGTTTCTGTTCTCGATTTTAAAGATGTGAGCCAGCAGACAATAGAGAAAGACAGAATACTCTCAACCCTAACATCAAGAAAGAGTGGATGGCTTAATGGAGCACACAGCCTACGCACACATGCTCATACACATACTGTATACTCCCATTCACATACTCGTGGAAAGCTCTTACATAAAAATACTTTTTCCCAAAAGGTTGGGGGAAATTTCTAAAAGATTTCTGGATGCCGTATATGGTTTCATACTGTGGTTTAGTGTACTTGCCCTTCATCATATTTTTATATTGTTGTGATTTATGTATCTAGGATCTGTCAAAGAGTTACAGTACTTTTTCTGGTACTTCCTGGCCAATTGTCACATTACCTTCTGATAAGAAGGTGCTTAAACTACATATAAATGTTGTTTCAAAGAAAATTTTCGCTATTCATTTTTGTACCACAATCCTTTTTCTCCATGTAGATTTCTGATGAAAACAAAGATTAAACAAGGGGAAGAAAGAGCAAAATGTGTCAACAGTGGCTCTGTTGATGTTTGCTTTACTCGAACTGCAGATATTAATGGTGTATAACTCACATTTCTGCTGTATGCAAACTGCACAAGTCACAATAGATCTAAATAAATCTCGGGTGTGTTTAGATGCTTAAATTGAGGCACAAAATAGGAGGAAACAGAACAATGACAATGTTTACACACATCATGACCGAGGAAGATAAAGATCTTTTTGTGAGCGGGAAAGAATATGAATGACCAATGGAAAAACCGTAATAGATTTCATGTGGTGCTGTTTGTCACAAGACGCATTTGCATGCACGCCACACACGGAGGAGCGCAGGGAATTTTAATTTGCAAGAGGGCCTGACAGTTGCCATGTCATATTCTTACCTATGTGCGTGTGAGTGTGTCGCCATATGGTGCGAACAATCTTTGCCGGAACTTTGATAGATGCTGACATATTACCCATCTTAGTAAATTCAGCATGAAGACAAGCACAGTCCAGTTCCTGAATATGACGGCAAACAAACCAGTTCAGTGGAAACCGGCACAATGCCAAGCCATACATGTGTATTTTCTGGGTAACACTTTACAATAAGGTCTCAACTGTTAACATAAACTATCTATGTATTAGGAAATGTTGATTAGCAAATTCAGAAAACATGGTTTACTGTTAGTTTACATTAACTAACATAAAAAACAGAAACGTACTGTAAAGTTTTACCCTTTTCCTATTTATTGTGTATATTTCTGTGTGGTTTTGTTGTGGTCCGTTTTGCGTTTACATGTTTGTGTTTACGGTTTTGTCTAATGTTTGTTGTTTATTTGTTTTCTCTTTAATGCTTTCTCTACAATCAGGAGGTGGAGGTTTGTATTATTAACCCCTTTGCTTTTTTATTCCTTTAGAGAGTCTTACTGACTATATTTGTTTGCAGGGAAATTCTTCATGTTTACACCATGTGTCTGTGCCACTTGTGTGATAAAATATCGTGTGCATTAGGTGTACTGTAACTACATGCTTTGAGTGTCATGCTTTTTTACATTTATTAAATTAGCAAATGCTTTTATCCAAAGCGATTTACAAATGTGGGAGCATTTTAAATGTAGCTTTAAGCGCTAACAAGAAGCACAGTATTCAAAGATACATTTACAAGAAGGAATAGTGTTGAGGCTAATGGAGAAACAAACAGCATGCGAATAGCAGAGTTTATTATATAATTATGTATAATAATATTATATAGTATATTTTTAACAGTAAAGGTAAACAATGGAAAGATTTGTACTTATATAAAGTATTACTTACAGAGTGCCCGTACCCAAGACCTGTTACATTATGTACTAGTATTCAAGAAAGATCAAATGCAGGCTGATAAACTCAAGATTTTATTAGTTTAACCATTTTTCATCGTCTTTCTTCTATGTTAGGAACCAGGGACGTGGAGCCCAGGAAAGCCATTTGATCAAGGTAAGATTTTCAGCAAATGTGCTGGGAATGTGTGAATGAATACGTATATTTCTGTGCCACTTACATGAGCTGTCGATTGAAATATTTGCCCTCTGGTGCTCAAAACAGACGTGAGAAGCTGGCACCGCACATGATCGCTAGTTAAATTATGCTGCCTTCATGTAGTGTCAGAATAATCTGAAAAATCATTTTGACGCAAGTTGGAAAGCTCACATTCTGATTTAAAAGCACAGCTCGGGAAACAAAACCATCTGAGGAGCATGAAGCCTACCGTCTGTAACTGTTATTTAGTATTATTTAGTGTTAAATTGTTGTAGTTGGGTTAGGTTGCTTAGGTTTTACTGTAACATTATTATGTAAAATGGTTGTTGTTTGGCTGTATTTAAATATACGTATACTTTAAATATTGTTCAATTTCAATGTTTTTTCGAAAAAAAAGCTGTTTATTTAATGGATGGATGGTTCGCCCAAAAATGACTTTCTTTCTTCTGCAGTAACAGATATTTTGAAGAAAGTTGGTAACCAAAAACCTATTCACTTTTCTTGCATGGACACAAAACCAATGCAAGTGAATGGGTGTCGGTTAACAATATTCTTCAAAATAAGTTATTTTATGTTCTATGGAAGAAAGAAACCCATACATGTTTGAAATGACAAGAGGGTGAGCAAATGATGACAGAATTTTCATTTTGGGTTGAACAATTACTTTACTTTTTAAGGTCCTACTCTGGTTTGTGGAGTGTCCAACAACAAGTTTACGTACATACATTGTGTAAAAACACTTAGATTTTCTAATAATAGGCAGTTATTATTACCTTACTTCTTTACTGACTCTCAAATGATTCGTTCGGCGATTCATCTGTCTAATCCCCTCCTTTCTGTGAGCCTACTTTGATCTGATTGGTCAGATGGTTTAGTCTGCTGTGATTGGTCTACCGCGTACAGCGTCGCAGTGTCGCAAATGAAACGTAGATGGGCATTACACCGAGTGACGCAAATTTGACATGGAACTGAAATTACAACGACAGACGACTCGTTCGCATGATTCAGAGTTGACTCCATCTTTCACAAGCCAACATCTTTGTTATTCATTCACTCATTTTGGCTTTACAACTTGGCAGACTGCTTACATTCACACACAGCAACATTACACACTGCATGAAATGTAATTTTAAGGACATTGTAGTTACTCTTTAATGTCATTGTTGAACTTTTTTTGTGCATTTTTTTTTTGTATTGTTTAGGCGCTGATATCATAAAAAACCTAAATAAAACCATTCATTTTGCTACGTTTTTTACCATTAAAGCAGGCGCGTTTCGGCGTGTTCATGTGGTGTTCACGTGGGAAAGTGACGACACTTGTATACCCTCTATTAGCTGAACATTAGTTCGTGGCAGGTTAAAAAAAGATCTGATTGATCCCTCAGCCAATCAGATTCAAGCATTCAACAACAGAGCAGCAAAAGGACACAGAACACATTTATGCTGATGGGCAGTAAAAGTTCAATCAGCCAGGATTCATCTCAACATTAGAAGCTTTACTGACATGGGAATAAATGAGAAAATGAATTTATTTGAATAAGTAGATTAAGAATAATAATGAAAATGTAAGTTCATGTTATACTAATTTAACCATATGAAATGAAATTATGTGGCTGTCTGGTCATTGGAGCTGTGGTGTCTCACTGGTTATCAGCGTCGGGTGGATGTTAATCAGGGAACTAAGCTGCTAATTCACAATCACATGCTGCGGTTTAATACCCGTATCATCACGCAACATCCATCTGAGAAAATGAAAAAACTGCTTTTTAAGAGTCTCTTCCACATCAAGCTCTCAGTGTGCAGTAAATGTTACAAGATCATGCATATTCGAAAGTCATTAGAAATGCTTGAATATTCATCACGGGTTTGATGTTCACGCAAATGACTATTGATGGTGCATTGAAGGAGTCAAAAAGAGCAAGTGGAGCAATTAAAAAAAAAAATCAGATCACACTGCAAACATGATGATGCACGAATCACACGAGGGAACAATGGCATCAGAGGGTGCTGAGGAGATTTGGATTGGATAAGCTGTAAAGCCTGTGCAGGATTTGACTAAGGCTCTTACCATGTGAGGTCAGAGAGCGTTCGAAGTGTGCTTGGGTGTGTATGTGCTTTGTCAAGGGTAAGGTAACGGATAAGTCTGTATGTGAGATTGTGTCTGCTATGTGTATGTGTGTTAGCCTCCTAAGACTATAAATGGAGTTAATGGCATTAGAACGGTTGTATTTTCTCTATTTCTTTTCGTCACAGAGCATTAGCTTCTGCCTCATTACAGTATGTTTCAGGTCATTCAACAGAAATAGAAGAATTACTCACTTACACACACACACCACACATCCACACGCTATAATGGCACACACAGTTCAATGTACTGTTTTGCAGCTTTATATATATTTTTCCTTCGTGTTTTTTAAACAATAAACCTAGGGTACATTGTTACACAAAGAACAAGTCTTGTTGAGTTATGAGTATTTTGTTCCTTTAATAGATAGGATGGTGCAGAAGTGACAGGGAAGGACAGAGGGGAGCCAGTCTGATCTCACAGGAATTTGTAACTACGAGTTGGAATGTGAATCATACAAAAACGTACAATTAGTAGGAAATGCAATAATGAATCCCCAACCTTAAAGATCCAGTGTGAAATTTTTTGGAAGATCGTTTGACAGAAATGCAATAGGACATACATAACTATGTCTTCACATGTGTATGAAGACCTTTCAAAATGAAGCGTTATGTTTTTCTTACTTTATAAGGAGCCATTTCTATCCCCTTGCATGGAATTTGACATGTTGTTTCTACAGTAGCCCTAAACGGACAAACTGATTTATGAGGGTGTTTCATAAATACGTTACTTCCTTCGGCAAAGAAGCGAAAACCTGATGACATCTTAGTCCTGTGACAGCCTCCGTAGTGCTTCGAAAGGAAGGGTTGAGCGGTGGACTGAGCCATTGGTTGCAATTTGCAAACCTCACCGCTAGATGCCGCTAAATTTCAAAGACTGGACATTCAAACATCACTGGCCGTGTTACTTTTAGCCTAAATGGAAGCAGTAGTAACGCGTGTTTCACACAGCACAGTTTTGTGAGACAACATCCTTCATTTCTTCAGTTTACAGAAAAGGTGCATGATTGAGTTGTAAAGAATGACAACTTAATAGATTCACCAACTACACTGGCTACACTGGATTGTTACTGGTTATTGAATAACGTAATATGGTTGTGAGGAATGAAAATGTGAACCTGCCTGTAAAAAGTAGCTAAAGTCACTTTTTGTGTGATTTACTCTTTTCTACATAGTCATTCTGTGAAAATATAATCGTAATATCTTTAATATTGACTGAGTAAGGCCATATGACTGTATTCATAGTCAAATTAATGCTTGAAATCAAACTTGCTTATTAGACTATGAGATGGTTTTCACAGGCATGGTCACAAATTTACACAAAAAAGTTATTTTCTTTGTTTGTACACATACTGTATACATGTACATGTTTATTTGTGTTTCAGCTCTGGACCCTGCCAAAGATCCATGCCTCAAAATAAAATGTGGCCGCCATAAAGTGTGTGTGGCTGAAGATTACCAAACACCCACCTGTGTCAGTCAACGCAGGATGAGGTATATCTTCCTCTGCCCAATCTGACTCATATTTACTGGATTTTTGCTCACTACTGAAACCCCAAAAATATGGCGACATAGGGTTTAATCAGTCTTTAATCAGCATTGTGAAATTTAGTTCACCTGCACATTTTGGAGAGCTAGAGAGCTGTGCTTCGGTCGAAAATGAACTTGTTCCTTTACGAGGAATGTTCTCATAAATATTTCACAAAGAAATAGTCATAATTATTAAAAACATAACTAATTACAGCACTGTTAGAGATCAGTGAGGACAGTGGTCAGTATTCATTTTTATTGGGTTTAGTATATAGACGTTTTTTAACATTGTGACACATTTTTGTGGGCGGAGTTTGTGGGCAGAAAGATACCCCTAATTACTAATGCTAGGTAGCACGAATTGTTTGCTTGCTTTTTGACAATGACTAGAAAAAAATCTGAATTCTGGCATGTAAGGTCACTCACTGTCTAGGACCGCGATTGTTTTTGAAAAAGTTCACTTTAACGCAAGCAACCTGGCCAGTCGTACGTGCTCACTCAATGTATCAAGGGACGAACTGACAGGATTACCTCCAGTTAAAGGGATACTTCACCCAAAAATGAAAATTCTGTCATCATTTACTTACCTTCGAGTTGTTCCAAATATGTATACATTTCTTTGTTCTGATGAACACGGAGAAAGATATTTGGAATAATGCTTATTACCAAACAGATCGCAACACACATTGACTACCATAGTATGAAAAATACAATGGTAGTCAAAGTGCCCCAGAACTGTTTGCTGTCCTACATCCTTCAAAATGTCTTCTTTTGTGTTCAACAGAACAAAATAAAAAGATAAAGTAATTTTCCTACTATGGGAGTCAATGGGTGTTGTCTATTTGGGTGAAGTATCACTTCAATGGCCTGACATCTTCACCTACCAGACAGAGAAACCCGATAGTTAACTGCTAGTTGTATAACTAACAAAGTTAGCTAGCATACCCAATGCTTTCAAAAGTAAACGCTACGTGAAAAATAACCTTGTTCCCCAGTTTCTGATTTGGGCATACGTGAGATATTTTTAGACACATACCCAAATCATAATCCACACCAACAAAAGACAGTCGTTTTTTATGTGCATACATTTAAGTGTTATGAAGTGAAACCTGAGCATTTTTGATGATCGTTTCTGTTCAGTCTGCTAGTTTTATTGTGTTTAACTACAGCTGCCTTCAGTTTTTTCCTCCAGCTAATGCTGTGACGTAAGCATGACGTCGGCGCAAAAGGGGTCTATATGCTACACTATCTGCTCTAGGCCAGGTCATGTTCTCACAAGCATATCACAAGTATAGCGGACCAATCAGCTTTGACAAATCTGATAAATCTCTGAATCAGACTCCCTCCAGAACAAAACTGGTTTTTAATTTGAGCTATTATTGAGCGAAATAGATTTGCAATAAACGCACAATGATACGCAAATCTTTGAAGGTGCAATCTGTTTTGCCTCTCTACCGCCATCTTTGTTTACAACACAAAATTGCATGTTACTTTGCACATGTCTTCACGCAAGTTGAAGGCAAATGATGTAAAACAGACATTTATCCGACCGCTTAACTCATAAATCATAACTTTGAGCCAGCTAATTTTTTTATGAACTTGCACAGTAACTGACTTTTGTTTATTTTATATTAAAAAGTTACTGCAGCTTGAAAGTATATATTTATTCCTTGACATTTTGTTCTTAATCATGCATTCCATCTTCTCTTTTGCCAAATGTTTAATACTTAAATTAATTAAATGAAGGGCTCATTGCTAACATTTACTACTATGAGTAACATTTTTGGATTTAGTGTTATTTAGGAAATTAGAAAATTGTGCAATTTTAGAGATGAGTTATTTCTGTCACAGCGTTTTCGCTTTGTGAACACTTATTACAAACCTAATTATTAAACATCCAGACTATTTATTTAGATATTTTGGTAACACTTCAGTATAGGGGGCAATTCTCACTATTAACTAGTTGTTATTAGCATGCCTATTATTGGCATATTGGCTGTTTATTAGCACTTATAAAGCACATATTCTGCATGACCATACTTTACATCCCAAATCCTACCCAACTATTAATAAGCAACAAATGAAGAGTTTATTACGGAAAAGGTCGTAGTTAATGATTTGTTAATAGCGAGAATTGCCCTCTATACTGAAGTGGGACCGATATTTTTAAATAGGGGTCTACTTTGACCGGCCATGATGCTTGTGGCTGAGGTTTTACTGTCCAAAGGCTGTGCTACCAAATCTGAACCTGTGGTGCTAAAATTTGCCAGACCATATTAACATTTTGTTAGTAATCAGGAAAGATCCAGCTTTTTAGCTGGTTTGTTTGATCCACACTACAAACCAGCGAAAGACATGGGTAAAAACCAAACAATGCATTCATTTTAACATTTAATCACAATGTTATGGAGAATATAAATAGCCTAAGCTACTTTTAGCGATTTTCGAGTAGCATGTTTAGGTGTTTTTGGATTTGCACGTACATGCTTGATGTTAACTACAATGACAAAAGCTTCTGAGCTACCTGTGACAATGTTTGCTTTTTGTTCATACCCAGCAACATATGCTGGAACTAACTGGAAACCTTGCCTGCCAAAGTCTGGGAATTGGTTCTTATGAGAGTGCGTGCTTGTGTTTTTGCGGCCGAGGTGCAAATAAGGCAGACACTGACCTGGATTTTGCAAAGCTACGGTTTTCAACACCGATTGTTATGAAACGAACCAGGAAGGGAACTGGGGGTGTTAACATACTGTGTTCTGTAGGAACAACACAAATGTTGTATGAACAACTGAAAGACATACAAAGAAGGATGTCAGAGGACTGGCAGGGAACTCAACAAATAGAGACAAAAACATAAGCTAGGCAACTCATTTTTGGTGATAAAAAGGAAGGAACAAAAACTGCCCTTTACAGGCAGTCAGCAGAGTTGTGTTTTACGTGATCTTTTTGTTTGCAGTTTTAAGGGCATGAATTTGAACGCGGCGCTACTAAAATGCAAGCGATGTCCAGTTGTGCATCCCTCACCTGTTTGTGGAACGGATGGACACGCTTACTCCACCAAGGTAACATGCACATAAATATGGTTTTCTTCAACTGCTAGCAACAACAAGGTCAAGGATCAATCCCAGATAATGCATGTTCTCTTAAACAGTTTATAGCATAAAGGGAAAGTTCAGCCCCCAAAAAAATCTTCCATCATTTACTCACCCAAACCTGTATGACTTTTTTCTGCAGAACACCAAAGAAGATATTTTGAAGAACTGTGGTAAACAAACAACATTGACGTTTCTGAAAATATCTTCTTTTGTGTTCCAAAGAAGAAAGAGTCATATACTATACAGCTTCTGAATTACATGAGGGTGAATAAATTATGTGCCAAATGCCTAAAATGTTGCTATAAAAATGTTCATATTAAGATACTAGTTACTGTAACTCACACAAACCTGCTGGCATTTAAAGCAACTGTACACACAAACACACACAGCCTGTTTACTGCCAGGGTGCGTGTGTGTCAGCATCTGCATTTGTTTATTGTTAAAATTGCTTTTCATAAAGTTGTGTCACAGAGATATTCAACCGAGAGATTAATCCCGATCAACAACGTGTTTATCTAATCTCAGCTTTGTTTATGTGTGTGTGTGTGTGTGTGTTGTAGTGTAAACTAGAATATCAAGCCTGCATCTCTGGAAAGCAGATTTCTGTCAAGTGTCCAGGACTGTGTCCCTGTCCTTCAGGTAGTCCAGTGGAGAAGAGAGGTAATTTAATACTAGTACTACTTACTTTGCAGTAGCCTACATACTGTATATTGCATATGAAACAGTATGCAGTTTGCAATGGTAAATGTTACAAATAGTGGCATGCTACAATATTGTGACCTCATTGCTTTGTATATTCATGGCATCTGGATCTTATGTTGGGAAATCAGAAGTGTATTGTTTTATTTTACTAGTAGTCCTATGAATTAATGAGTCAATATCTAATTCATTCTTCATTTAAGATGAAAGGTTAGGTTTAACGCAATGCATTATGGGATACTGTAGGCTGTGATCTGCATATTTTGGCATACAGTCAGTTTCCATACAGAACACAATATACATAATGTGTATATTATATATACAGAATATCGCTGCTGTCCTTCTGAAACCTTGTATCGCCATATCTTGTGATTTTTATTTTCTCTTATAAATCATTATTATTAGTTAACCTTAATGTTTGTCACTGCATGGGTTTTGCAGATATCTAACCAATGACAAGTATTAAAAAGTGCTTGTCAACTCAGTACTTCATCATTTAAAAAGTAGAGTATTTTCTAAAAAAACTAATTTGCAAATTTGGATGTGGGAGGTTTCAGACGGGCAATGGCGGTATGCAATAAAAGTAATAAAATATATGTTTTCTATTTTGATTCCTCATAAATGATGATGAAAATCTCACATAGTTATTACATAAACTAGCGAATGATTCTATATCTTTAAGCAGTAATTCATCTTTCTAGCTGTGAGTAGTGATGTGTGCTCACTAGGGAGGCTTGCTTTCAGCGTTTGCCAAGAGATTGCAATACATTTTGCGAGACATCACCAAACAAGTTTTACTTTGTGCAACTTCTCAAACCCAGCGAATCCCTTTGGAACTTATTAACTGTTTGCTGTTCCATATTGTTTGTGTCATTGTGTGTGTGAAAGACAGCTAAGTAATGTGTGTTTTCATCATTATCACAATGAACGTAAGTCCCGTCTTCATCCGCAGTGCCTCAGGCTGTTCAGTCGCCCTTTATCATCGAAGGGTTTTAAATGACAGCTCATGGCTCAAAGCAAAACAAACTAAACCTAAGATCACTGTGAAGTCACAGTGGATTTAGTCTGTGAGTAGCGCATAAACACATTATTTGATAAATCCAATTTTAGAAGGGGTAGGAAATAGGAGAGGTTTTGGAAGGACGGCATCGATATCAAACCTTCGGCATTATGTAAAAATAATAACAATTTAAGAATAAAGAAAAGTAACAATGCTCAAACAATTTAGAACATTGGACATACTGTAATCCTTCACGGCTGCCTTCGAAACCAGACAAAAACTCAATCTTTCCTTCCAGTACTGCACCCAGCAACCGCCACAGATGTCTGAAGCATTAGCTTCAAAAATTCAATCAGTTACGCCCATTAGTTCATTACAGCAAAACTAGATTTATCAAATGCCCCAAACCATCCCCAAACGATATACGCAGACTATTAAATCTAATGAACATATCAAAACAAAACAAATTGAAATAAATTATTGTGTCATGTGGTGCAGAAAAGGCATTTAACAAAGTAAATTGGAAATTATTTATACATTGGATAAATATAAATCTCACCAGCAGGCACAGTTATGCTGATGGTATCCATTATGTTCGGGTTTAATAGCACATTTATGGATTTGCTAGATGTTTCATCCAAAACGACTTACAGTGCAGTTGGTTTTGCGTTTCTCAGTCCGCGGGAATCAAACTCACGACTTTGGTGTTGTTAGCATCATGCTCTTCCAAATGAGCTGCAGAAACACCATGCACACTGTGTCACCAGGCAAGGGTGTTCCTGGCTACAGAACAAATAATGCAGGGATTGCTCCCCTCACCCTGAGAGTTAACTGGACTTAAGTACCTTCCGTAAGAGCTAAAGGTGAGAGAGCTGGTGGGGTTTACAGCATGTAGTTCTGCAGTTTCTAGATCAGCCTTGCCAAGAAATGAACCTGCAAGCCTGTTTGGTGTTGGCAGTCCCGATCTTACAATATATCCTTTTTTTTACAATCAGCAGTATTATCCTCTATTTCTGAGTTATAGAAGGTTTCAACAGTGACAAGATAAACATTACTGTGGCCCAAACTTTGGGTAGACTGCAGCAAAGAATCAATAACAACAAGGTCAGTGTAGAGTAGATTATTTCTGATACCAAGCCAAATAACAAGTGAATTACATTAGCTAGCAAGTTAGAACTATTTCTAGATAGTTTTATTTTGAGTATCCAGTGGAAGAAAAGAAACTGTTACTAAACTTGCAGAAAAAGTTGCACTACTACAGTGTTTCTCAACAGGATGTCTAATCATTTAAAATGTGATGAAATGAGCATTGAAAATTTAAAACAACTTAAAACCAGGCTATGTCTTATTATTAGGGCTGTCAAAAGATTAATCGCATTAATTGCATCCAGAATAAAGTTTGTGTTTACATAATATATATCTGTGTGCTGTGCATAATAATTTTTTATTTATTAACACATAAACATCCATGCATATATTTAAGAAAAATATTTTTTTAAACATTTATATATAATTTCAATTGTTGGTAAATATAAATAAATACATGTAAATATTTGCTAAATATGTATACGTGTGTATGTGTTTGTATTTATAAAAACATTATTAATATGCACAGTACATAGACATATATTATGTAAACACAAACTTTTTTTCTGGATGCGATTAATCGCAATACATTTTTTGACAGCCCTATTTATTATTATTTAATTTTTATAAACATTTTTCCACTTAATATCAAGCTTTGAAATATAAATTTTTTTGTAAGCAGGGGTCTTTGAATATTGTTGGATACATTGATGTTCTTTTATTAATGTGGTTAAACCGTTTCAGTAGTAAAACACGATGTATGTGATATAGTAAAACAAATAACACTGCCGTGCATTATTAGTATGAAATAGCAGTATATAGTCATAAAGTAAAGAAGCATTGTTTAGATTTTTCGCAGAATTTTAAAAGTACGAGCTGTTCAGATCATGTGCATCTAATCTACCTTACATTATTTCACATTAGCGATGTGTACACAATTTTTAAGCCTAAATTATTGCTTGACAAGCCTGAGTTTTAACTGTTCCGTATGACAATAAATACATTTTCAAGTCTATAACCATCTTTAACTAGAGCCAAAACATTTCTGCGTACTCCACGTAAATAGAAAAGTATTTAAATTAGTTGAGAAATGAAAACGATGTTGTGTTATTATCCAGAAAAAGGCAGATCCACCATTCACTTGTATGTCTTTATAGTCGACTTTTGCCTTCACCAATATGGTGGCGGCGTTGACGTACGATCCAGCGGACGATGAGGCATCTAGTTAATATATATATGTCAATGGTGGGTGGCCTTGGAGTCAAAAAAGTTGAGAACCCCTGCACTACCAGACTCGTTCAACAAATTGTTGAGACATAAACAATAGCCTTAGCCCAACTTCAGTCTACATGTGAAATGTCTTCTCATTTTGTCTGAATTAAAGTCCCAGTGAAATAAAAAATTACAATTCCTATTTTTTCATGAAATATTGCAGCGTTTATTGTAAATATCTTACCAGTGTGGGTCATTTTTTTTTTAAATTCATGTGCCCTCATAATCTTCCTCATAATCATAATCTAAAAATGCGCTACGGCCCTCTAGTGGCTATACATCTCAAATGACGTAAATAAGACGGCTTGGGCGTCGCATCCGTTAACTCCTGCCCTTTGACTGTCATTCTGCTACCAGTTCTATTTCAAAATGCAACAGCTGTTTTTATGCAATATGCAATCCAATCAATTCACATTGAAAATTATTTCACATTTACAATTTTTCTGATGCAAAATTCAGTTTAAAAAAAAAAAAATTTTAGCAACGTCCGCTTCACAGGAACTTTAACTGTACTCACAGTATATATGTGACCCAAAAGTACTCCAGATTAAATGACTTTGATATGTTGGTGCTTGGATTAAGTTACTGAATACTTATTTATGAAGTAATTTATAACTGTAAACGAAAACATTTGAAAAGTAACCCTCCCAAATCTGGGTGTGAATTACAGTAGTCTGATGTTAGTCTAATGTCTGATGTAGAAAAAACTATCATGTAGCATGATATCTATATGTTCTGTAGAGATTTATCTATATTGTTAGACACTTATTTTCATAGAGCGTTATTTGTTTATTAATTTATGAATTAATGTACAGTATAACACTTCCCCCATGAAATCCTTGGTGTTTCACTGTAGGAGAACAAAACTTAACCAAAATATTTAAATATTTGAACAGTTGAGACAAAAACTTACCATGTGCACGTCATGGACTTCATAGGTTGTAATTTATTGAACTCAAAATTGTCAAGCATGTGAGACAGTCACACCATAGGACAATTATGAGATTTGGCTATCTGAAATCTATCTGAAATCTAACTGAAAGCTTTTATAACCGCAGTTTGATGTAAAAACTAAGAAACTTTTAACCAATAACTGCATTTTAAAATATATTTTTAGATTTTTTTATCACATGACAGTGAAAATGCCGCAATGCCATGTCATTTTGACTGTAACAAACCCATGTACTAATGTTTGTTTTACTGTATGTGTAGTGTGCGGTAATGCTGAGATGACTGAGGTGGTCAGCAGATTAAGAGACTGGATCACAGTTCTCCATGAGACTGGCAATCCCAGCAAGAAATTCAAGTTCCAGAAACCAGAAAAGAGTAAGCACGCACACATATACTGTACATACAAAGTGTAAACAGTAAACACAACACACTTCTATCACTTGTGTTAGCCTTATGATTGATAACCTATAGCACACACAAATAAAAAAGAAAATATCATTCTACAATCTTCTTTCTCCCTCTCGTGAATGCGCAGAGATAGACACAAGTAAGGTGCCCCTCTGTAAGGACTCTCTGGGCTGGATGTTCTCCAGACTGGACACAAACTTTGACCTTCAACTCGACCAACCGGAGCTGTCCAGCCTGAGCTCGGAGAAGAGCGATGTGTGCACTAAAGCCTTCCTCAGGTCATGTGACTCAGACAGAAACAGGCTGATATCCAGCCAGGAGTGGTGTGCTTGCTTCCAGAGATATCAGGGTAAACGCACACGTACGCTTTTTTCACATGCTTTGAACAATTTCAAGATAAAGAAGCACTGTTACACACAGCCAAGCATTTCGCATACCAGTTAACAATGTCCTGGGACAGAACGTATTTCAGTTAAGTGAAAGCTACGTGTCAAAGATATGTCCCAGTCTCATGTATATGTTTATCCTCAAGAAAACAAGGGTACTCTACCAATTTTGCAGATAATATCAGTTTGACGTACGTTAAGTAATCTGCAATATTATGTTACAAACAGAGGTGGCGATAGATAAACTGGCCATAGGAGCTTTGATTTTTGACAATGAAAGTGATGCGCAGATATAAACAGACGATTGACTTGTCATCGATGTGTTTCAGAGGCTCCCTGTCAATCAGAGATCACCAGTATCCACAAACAACTTGCTGGCAAGAAATTACTGGGTGAGTGCATTTTTGTAAATTACTTATTGTAAAAGTCATGGTCTCACACAACACTGTTTAGTTTTTTAATAGACTGATATACTGTTGTGATCATTCTATTTGGTCAGATATTCATCTGTTTTGAGATTATGGTAATTGAATTCATTCTTCTTGTCTCCGTTCCAAACTCTATCAACAGTCATCTCCATGGATAATGTCTTTCTGCACTACTGTGGGTTTTGATTAAACATTGTTGTCATAATTTATAAGCAAATGTGAATTATTTTCTAATTCACAGAACCAATTATCATCTAAATCTAATCATTTCTAAATTTCAAGCAGCATGTCATTTAGTATAGAATCCCATGGGAATCAAACCATTGCTAGAGCAAACATTTGCACTGCTGCTCTACAGTATATAGAAAGACAGTCAGGCAGACAGGCTTATTGATCTCCAGGGCAAAATAAGACTGAACATTGATTAATATGCACATAATACTGACAATAAAGCCTTATAGCCGGTTTCAGTGGCAGCAACATAAACAAACATTATGTGGCCTCACTTCCGGTAGACCTCTGCAAAGAATCTATAACTGTTGAGTAGTCTTAATTTAATTTTAATACAATTCGTATACAACAAAATATGAATATATTTAAATTTGAATATAAACCAAATACAAAAGAATTTGTTATATTACAAGCCGCTAGGCATACTGATCAACAGACCGGACTTCGGGCTAGGCGTGTGCGTCCGATGAAACCGTCCATTCTGTGATCTCATTAGTACAGTACAGTTATTTTTCAGTTGTTTATATGGTAAAATCTAAGAGTATGTTTAAACAACGTGGTTTCCATTTTTTAAGCTTCACATACACACAACAACGATGCCAAAAAATCTGTGTTCACACGAATCCACGTAAACAAGTGAAACACTTTATTCTGCATGCCAGGCCAGTAGTTAGTGATGTTACTTTTATAAAGAAACACACAGCGCTAGGGCTGAACAATTCATCGCAATTTTCACCAAATATCCTGTAAATCCACCCGTCTAGTGCGATTATGAGATCGATTATGTGTTATTCGATTATGTGTTTATGAGTAGCTTGACCGGAACGGCACGGCTCTTTGATCAGTAGGAAGTAGGAACGTGCATCATTGGGAACGTGCATTTGAAAAAGCAACACTCATCAAACATCATCATTATAAATATACTTTTTTTTCTATGGAAATACCTGAGAAGGCTTGAAAATAGTGATTGAAGGATCTCAACAAACATTTCCAGGAACTATTGGTCCCAAATGACATACTATACACAAACTATGCACTCAACCATCTAGTGTATGAATTTCAGAGTAGTATCGTCCCAAATGGAATACTAAACCGTTTCATACTAACCGGAAGTACACCGGTTTCCCAGAAGAGCACAAATGATGTCAATTGCACGGCACAATGCGTGTGAATAAAAATCTATCTTTGCATTGCACATTTAATGTAGTTTTCATCTGTTTTGCCCAGCAGTACTTTAGTCATCATCAGATTATAGCGTTATCACTTTGCAGGAGAGTTTTGCTCTAGTAGCGTCCGATAGCCACGCCTCCCATCTGCTGCGTAAGCGAAACTGCGACCATTAAGTCGCAGTGAGTGAAGTGTCCCCAGTTCCGCACTTTATATTTTCGGTTGAAAAAGTGTATCTTGCGGGTACTTCAAGTTCACTCCTTTTTTAAGAATTTTCAAATTGAACACACCACTCACACTATTTATACTACAAAATGGCGTAGAAAAGTGCATAAGTGCGAGATTTGGGACGCACCTTGCGTGTGGTGTTGTACTTCTACTGTGGAGCTTATTTGGAGTTTTGGTACAAGAGCGTCCTCTGGCTTTCAGATGCAGCAACATTTAATCGTACTCCACTGAAAAAATGCGCAAAAATGTTTTAGTAACGTTTTTTTTACGATTTATGCAACCCTACACAGCGACTGCGATTTTCCCAGTGTAACCCCAAAGTGCTTTTTTAATACACATTGTTGCTGTATACATGTTTGCAATTTGGCAAATAATGTGTCGGATCACACAGCATTGTGCGAAAGTCTTAGGCCACTGTTGTTTTAGCATGTTGTTTAACTTTGACCATCCATATCTATGTTTGCCTGTTTATAAACAGAAAATAAATGAAATACTGTATGTACACAGAAGTACAAAAAAAAAATTTCAGTAAAAAAATGTCTCCTCAGTATTAGCAAATTTAGTATAAAAGTATTTTGTGTGACATCTCATGGTAATAAGAACATCTTGAACTCTTTAAGGAGATTATCCTGAAGGCATTAGATAGAATTAGAAATGAGGGATCCATTACACTTCACGTTTAAGAGGGGAGGGAATGTCACACTAAATACTTGCCACTTTAGCTTATAGAAGCTTTTTTTAAATACTGAATAGGCCTACAAAAAATCCTGTATTGTCTAGTTGTATTCTAGAGACTGAGAAATAATTATAGATAGTCACTATACCATTTTATAAAATCCATAGCTGAAATGTAATGATGGCCTAAGACTTTTGCACAGTACTGTACATAAAAAAATTAAGTTTATTTGCAAAAACAGATCATTCTGTTTTACTCTAAGTATTTATTAATTATTTATTTTTCAAAATTCAAACTTTTATACAGTAACAGTAACCTCCAATAACAGGAAAAGCAACATTAAATCTGTTAAAAGCTAGAAACCCCCACCGATTCTTTATCTTGCGTGTTTAATTTGAGCAGGGGAATGAGATGAGGGGAAATTGGACATGAAAAGAAGGATATTTTTAACCGCTGTTTCTCCCCTGAGTGCAATGAGCAGTGACGGCTCTATGGCTTCCAGCGCTGATTTATAAAGAGTCGAAAAAAAGAAAGATAAAAAAATGTTTGACTGTGGTGACTCTGTGGCAAGCAGCTGTGAAGTTGAAACGCATCGAATGTGTGTGAGAGACGTCATAGAGGTGACTGTTATGTTCTCTGACATTGAATATATCATCTCTCTCTGAGACACTCTCTCGCTCTCGATTGAATATGTGAACCTGATCTGAATCTTGAACGTGTGATGTAATGTTTCCTGACATTGGGCCTGATTTTCGTGTGTAGGGCCGTATATCCCCTCCTGTGATGAGGATGGATTCTATAAACCCCACCAGTGTCATGGCAGCAGTGGGCAGTGCTGGTGTGTCGACCGTTATGGAAATGAGGTTGCGGGGTCTCATACCCATGGGCCGGTTGACTGTGGTGAGAGTTGTCATACAGTACTGTATATCAAGATTTGAGAAAACATTTAATGATATGTGAGCTACATATTTAATACATGCTGTAGAAGTATTATATATATAGGAATATATACATATAAAAAAAAAAAATTACATATACGTGTAGACTTTTTTAAAAGCCGAATCAAAAAGAGCAACTTTCTTTCTCTTCGACAGTGGAATCTTCCGGAGATTTTGGCAGCGGTGACCCTCTGCCATCAGACGATGAGGATGGTGATGTTTTAAATGATGAAGAGGAGATGGGAGATGATGATGATGATGAATACGAACAGGTCGATGATGAGGACGGGTACCTGTCGTAATCCGTTTTTCTTTTTTATTAAAAAAAATTCAAACTTAAGGAACCAAATAAAAACAGACTTTCGTTTGGTCTAAAAAAAAGCACGTTTCTAGGTGACCTTGGCAGAATACTAACATTACTAAAGGGTTCATCTACCCCAGTGCTGTATAACATTTGTACAAAATTAATACCGATATTCGATATCCATGTTTCATTTTTCTTCAAGTTTTTATGTTGATCCAACGTGAATAAGTGTATTGACAGACCTTGGAATTCAGTAATGCAGAATTCGTCTGGCGTGGGATTAATGAGGGTTCGCACTTTTGAACATGCACACAAACACATGACACATTCGAAATACATGCATACACACACACAATCAAAGTTGCCATGTGTCGATTCTGACGGTTTTTAAAGCCCCCCTGAAATCAAAATGAAAGTTTTTTTTCCTTTTGCTCCTAAACGCTGACAAAGATCAGAAGATATAAGAATTCGAAAATGACAGTATGGCACGTGGGCTCAGAAAAATCTAGAAATTTCATGACATCACGCTACACTCCAGCCTCTCATCAACGTTCTTGTCCAATCAAATCCGCTTTAGAATCCGAAGAGTCCCGCCCCCTTAACTAGACCTGCTGAAGCGGCTCCTCACATCGGGCACTGTGCCGTAAACGAAACGCTGTTGGTTATCTTAAAAGGGGGCGGGGTCACTCTATATCTCACGCTCTCTGCATTTTTTTTGTTGACATTACGTCAACACATCAAATAATGTTGCACGTTTCAAGGCATTTCAGTGGGCAGTTAAAATCAAAGAATCATAGCATGAGGGATTCATAATATAATCCAGTTTGTCTCCAGTATGAAGATTTGTCAATATGGTATAATCTATAAAAGAAATATTTTTTTTACACCTTAGGCTAATTTTAAAAACAGTTACTGTAAAACCTGTCTGTTTGGTCAGGATAATGAAAACTTATAAACGCAGATGAATTGTGTAAAATTTAACAGTATTTGTTGTGTAGAGGACAATCTTGAGCTGATTTTGATATCCACCATTAATACTTTTGCAAGATCAACTGGAAGATACAAAAAAAGAAATTAGATGTGACTTCGATCAATTATGACAGTGGAAAAAGGGATGAAATCCTTTCTAAAATTAAGCTATAAAAAGTCTCTGGGGGCTGTTCATATGCACAAATTTTCACATTATAAACAGCAAATGGATCAGAATTCTAATGTCTTTAGATGCATTTATAAAAATGTTACCTTTAAAGTTCAACATAGGACTGTGTTAACATGGTTAAGTTTTCTAATAAACTACCGTTTCATTACATATACAGTATCAAAATCTGCAAAGAAAAGATAACAAAATGACAACTCAAAGAAACTATTGTGACAGAAAAAGCATTGAATTGACATTACACAATTCGCCACACATTTACGTTGACAGACCTATACGCATGATACACTGTAACAAACGTCAGTCAGAACTGTCAGTCTAGTGTTTGTTTACATATAAGGGCAAATTTAAATTAACATACACATCAAACAATCCCCCCAGACACGCACACCACACTTACCTTGTGAACCGTTTTGCTGTCGTGGGCATGAGGTGCTTTTGACGTTACATGGAGGAACACAAGATGGAGGATGGTCTAAAAAGTTAGAATGTAGAACTGTCATACAGAGCTTAAAAATGAGAGGTATAACCTCATGTTCTCTCTGTTGTTGTGGTCTATAGGGGAAGGTCAACATGAGTAGTTTATGTTACCGTAGACAAGATATAGTACAGTAGACGCTGCTGTCACCTATTGTCCTCTTTCCTCTCAGTGCTTTTGCATTTTTTGTCTTTTTTCATGATGTGCATATGAAGATACAAATTTCCTTATATGGACATTGTGGTGTTATTTGAGGAAGCCTGTTATTTGGTCTCATGAGTTTATGATGATAATCAGTTACAGAGGTCTGAGAAACCTTTATCAGTGTTGTTATCTGTCCAGCTGTTATCATGCAGATAACACAATGTTTGTTTTTTATGTATACATTTAATTTGCTGAAATAAAGTTACACAGACCAAAACTGAACATTTCTTGCAGTTTGTGTATGTGTGGAAAAGAAAGACAGTGTGTCTGGTCTGGTCAGTGCTGCATTATGTATAAACGCAATTTTAATATTTTATGCGGCACAATTTCTCATCAGTACACACACACACACACACACATGTAATCGCTCATAAAGTGGGACATCTGAGGGGTTGGACACTTCTTTAATCATTAAAACATAATGCTGTGCCTGTCAATTAATGTGTGAGCTTGTGTGTATGGTTATGTGCGTATATGTCTCTAGGTCAAAATTATACTGTAGTCCTTTATCTCTTGCCGAAATAAATTAAAACATGATGGACAAAGTTTAAACAAACATGTTAAGCAGTTTAAATAATACACATGTGAAGCATGTTACACTATGTGATGTATGAGAGTTTTTGTGTTCATGTGTGTGTATGTGGTTTGTCAGCACATCTGTACAATGAACCAACTGGATAAACAGAAAGTGTTTTCATGTAGCACCGTTTCCCCTTCCCGTCCTAAAAGATCACAAAACTACTGCTAGCCTGGGATTCAAGTTAAACACACACAATGCATCCAGGATGCGAATGCATTACAGTATTCTTGGAAGCAGAGCCTAGAAATACAGTTTAATGTGCACACACACACACGCTCTCAGGGAATGAAAGAATGTCTATGTACAATAAAATAATACCACTGTACATTTGTCTTAAACATCAATACAAGATCAGTTTTCATCTCATGTTGTGAAAATTGAAATGCATGCTTAAAGAAAACTGAACGCTTAAAGAAAACACATACAGCACATCTTTAAAAATGAATACTAACATTTTAAGCATTAGATGAATCCGGACCAGTTGAATTTCCCTGAATTCACATTTTTTCATTGCTGCAGTTAGCAACCTAAATTTGGACAACAATGCAGAGCCAAATGTGCATCATCCTGCTCCAGAACATTATAACACTCAAAAAAATGACTCACCAGTTGAACATAATTTAATTATTTGGCAAATTTCCATGCAACATTATTGCATTGATTTATTTTGATCTAATCATGTTTGTTGGATGCAGTCAAACTTATTCTATTGGAATAATCACAATCCCATTGAACCAATGTAATTAACTCAAACTTGACTATATTACAGTGACCTAATGTAATTTTTATTATAATATTGTAATTTTAAGAATCGTAACACAGCACTAAATGACAAAAATATCTTGAAAGTCCATAGAGTACAATTCTTCTGAACCAAAGTTATTAGAAGTTTTGTTTTTAATATTTTGACAAGGTTTTGATATTTTAGCTTTTGTTAATTTCAGTTACATTTTTGTTATGTGCATTCGTCTGTAGACCACTTCGGAGATGTACACGGCCTATTCTATAAGTTGAATGTTTTTTCAGTTTTAGTTTAAATTGTGTGCCTCACATTAAAATTCTGTCATAATTTACTCAAGTTGGTCCAAACCTGTATAATTTCTTTGTTTGGCTGGACACAAAATAAGACATTTAGAAGAATGTTAGCTACTATATTCCACAGTAGGACATTTTAAAATGATATTCAAAGGTGCTCCAGAACTGTCTGCTTTCCTACATTCTTCAAAATATCTTCTTTTGTGTTCAACAGAACGACAAAATATACCATATCTTTACTACTGGTAGTCAGTGATGTCCCAGAACTGAAATGATGTCTTCCAAATATCTTTCTTTGTGTTCATCAGAACAAAGTCATTGGTTTAAATGATGACAGAGTTTTCGTTTTTGCGTGAACTGTACTTAAAAATACTTCTTTCAGTTTATTGCTGAGGCTACATTTCTAACAGGGGTGGATCAAAAGAACTTGTGGAAAAGGGGGGGCTCACTGTTTCATTTCTCACACAGCTATCATATGACTTCAGTTCACAGGACTTGGAACTGTAGCATACTGCACGAGTTTTATGAGCCCTCCCATACATCATTTGTCATGGGAACAACACTTCTGGTTGTCCCAACAGCACATTACTCTACATATCAATATGACGTTTTAGGCTTGAGTTGTTCCCTATCTAGTCGACTGCAGGCTTTATCTTTATACATCATTTCCAGAGTAGGGTAAGAAGAGGAGGAAACATCCCCCATCTCCGTTCTCCCTGTCTCTTTGTCTCTGTCCTTTCCTACAGTTTAATGTGAAAATCATTAGCTCCGATCAATGAGCGTTCCACCTCCCTTATCTTGCTGGCGGATTCTTTCTGCTCATATCAGCGTTTAAGAAGCCCATTAAAAAAAAAGTGGTCACATGGCCAACACAGCTCTTCCCTGATACTCATCGATTCATAGTTTCTTTCACTTTGTGCAGTTTTGATCAAAACCGTTTTTAAAATAGCTTTTTACCCAAACAGAGTTTTTACGGTAAATGCAAAATACAGCCCCTAATCTTCCCTAGGGGTCCTATTGATCTATTTGTGTGTATGTGTGTGCGTCTCTTCTGTTCCCAATAGAAAAGTGATGGAGGTGAAATTGCATTGGGTAATAAAGTACTTCCAGCATCGCTTAGCAACCGGAGCAAATAAGACCAGGGAGAGTTATAGTTTGTAACTACTTGATGGCACACTTAAAGACAGATGCCACTTTGTTCAATTCTGATTCTTTAAAGAGACAGGCACACAATGCAATAAAATGTACTGTAGTTTGTTTTTTTGCAATCCTCATATTACATTAAGCGCAACCATCACAAATACCATACAAGCTAAACGAACGGAAAGGATCCATTATAGGTAAAACTTACAAACATTTATACTGTAAATGTATTTAATTTATCTTAAAGGGATAGGTCACACAGAAATAAAATTATGTCATCATTTACACACCCCCATGAGGTCCAAAACCTGTATTTTACTGTATATTATTTATCTCTCTGGAACACAAAATATATTTTTAGAAATGTTTCTATGGTTACAATGGAAGTCAATGGGGGCCAATGTTGTTTGGTTGCAAAAAGATCCTTTTGTGTTTGGAGGAAGAAAAAGCCATACGGGTTGGAAATGACACAATGCTGAGTAAATGATTAAATGATTTTCATTTTCGGTGAAATATACCATTCATAACTATGATCATAATTTTTGTTCTAATTTGTTTAGGCCTAATATTTACAGAAATGCCTGGCTTTCTCAAGTCCCCATCTGCTGGGAGATGCTAATCCATAATCCATAAACCAGGAAGCTAAAAATATTAAAATAGCAGAACAGGAGGGACAAAATCACGAAAACTATGACAAAAGATGTGAGTGGAAAATGGGTGTGTGTTTCCTGAAATAAGCATTTCAGTGAACGTGTGGGCAAAACGGTGCTTTCCAGTTATCGGAGAGATAAAAGGCTTTTACCGGCAGAAAAAAGTGTAATAACGGTCATGATTGAAAAAGAAAGGTGCAGAAAGAATGAAGAGGTGGGAAGAAGGAAAAAAGCGAGGGTGGAAAACAGTGAGGATGTTTTCCTCTGGAACTGTTGTTTATTGAGGTGATGTGTAGGTGTGTGTGTGTGTTTTGAACAGATCAATGCAACTCATCCACTTAAATCTCCTGATCCATTCATCAATACAAACAAATGAAACAACCAGACAAGCACACAGACACACACACACAAATAAAGAGATGCTGGACAGACAAGATGAAAGTGAGAGACGAGAGACAGTGTTAACAAGATTTCCTTTTCCTAAAATTACAACACTACAAGCCTACTTTGCATTTAAAATCTCAACATATCATAAATAAAGATAATCAATAATAACTAAAACTAACATATTTTAGTTTTATGTTATATGCAACAAAGACAAAAAGAAAACTAAGTACAACACGAGATGAACAGAGGATTATTCATGATCAGCTGAAATATAAGGCACAATATTACACAATGATGCAGCTGGAGAGGGCAAAAGGAAAACGCATATTAAAAAGTGAGGTGTTAATTTGTCATCTTGTTATATTTAACCCTCAGTTGAAGCAAAGCATTTGCCAGCGGTATCAGAGGAGAGGAGAACTTAAACGAATCAATCATACACTGTTGTAGGGATAGTTCACTCGAAAAAGACAATTCTGTCATCAATTACTCTCCCTCTAGTTTCAATCTGTTTAAATGTCTTTGTTCTTATGAACGCAGAGAAAGATATTTGGACGAATGCTTGTAAACAAACAGTTCTTGGGCACCATTGACTACCATGGTAGGAAAAATACAATGGGAGTCAAAAGTGCCCCAGAACTGTTTGCTGTCCTAAATTCTTAAAAATATCTTATTTGTGTTCAATAGGTAAAAATAAATAGAAAGTCATTTTTCCTACTATGATGTCATACAATGATTTTACAATGAAAAATGAAAATTGTTAACATTCTTCCAAATATCTTTCTTTGTGTTCCTTTATACCATAATTTATACAGGTTTGGAACAACTTGAGGGTGAGTAAATGATGACAGAATTTTCATTTTTTAGTAGACAGGTTTAGCAATGTTGCAACACAGAATTTTCCACTGAAAGGCCATAGACATGGTCATGATTCACACTCACCACCCAGGCTTACAACTATTCCTCAAGTAACACTTCCTCATATCTTATATTAATGTGCAAAATCAATTATTAGTAATACACTGACTGAGTGAAATCTTTCGGATTCAAACCCATGACTTTTGCACTACTAATGCAATGTGCTATAAACTAAGTTTAAGAAATACTTAAAAAGAGTGACATACAAAGATTATCCAAAAACACATTAAGCATATAAAGAGTTTATTTGCAAAAACTTTTCAATTAAGTTCAATTTTATTTATATAGCGCTTTTAACAATGTTTCATTGTTTCAAAGCAGCTTTACAGGAAGACAGACAAAAAGTTAGTATTGATATTAAAATAACAATCAAGTCCACAGGATCTCGCAGGAGGACGGCAGGTGACAATCAGCTGGAGCTGGTGTAATCTGTAGATTCCTCGGGATGGGTGTCCCAGTGGTCACTCAGTCCGCAGGCTCTCTCAGGAGGATGTCATGAGGTGGTCCTACTTGAGCCGGCATAGTCTGCGGTTACCTCAGGATGGGTATCCCGAGGTAGTGGAGGCAGAAAGAGAATAATTAGCGTAGATGCTGTTCATTTACTTTTAAACAAGAAATATTACTGGTATGCATCATATGTATGCTTTGCTGAAAAGATGTGTTTTTAATCTAGACAACAATTTTCTAATTGTAATGTATTTCACCATGTTGTATTGACACATGGTGAACCCTACAGCAGCATCTTGGCGTGTTTTGCATACGTCTTTTTACCAGATCCTCCTAAATTACAGTATACCTTTTGGCCAAATGTATGTGTTACAACAATATGTTTAGTGTTTCTGTAAATAGCTGAAACAGAAGCACTTGATTGCAGTATTGCTGCCATCTAGTGGACATGCACTCAAATAACATGTGGTGTGGTTAATCTTGTAACCCCAGTAAAGTGTTAAAATCTAAAACTAGTTAAAATTGCTTTAGTTGAATTTGTGTTCACGGAGAACTGATTGATTCAAGCTTTGGTTCAGCATAATTATTTAATTCTCTTATTTAATAACAATGATATCTTATATAAACAGAAGTCGATAAGTACCTGTATAGCTTACTGCCACTGAGATTAATACTTTGCTATGCTATACCATAAAGCCACACAAGCAGGGCGTATGAAGAAATGTATAGTTGCATTTTTATTTTTAAACAACACTAACACTAACGTGAGCTGGTGCATAACATGAAATGCAACTAACCCAAAAGGAACCAGTGCTGTCCTGTACTGAATAGAAATGACAAACCAAGTATGTAACATGTTTGCTTTATTAAATAAATGTACTACAGTTTATGTAACATCTTTAAAAAAAAGATTTCACACGCAGTACAGGTCCATGAACGTAAACAAACCCTCACGAGAGCACACTTATATGGCAAGCCGATGGTGTCAGAATTACACTATAGATTAAACGCATTTATATCCCAACGGCGTCGCAATTCCAAACGGCGTAAAAAACGCGCGGAAAGCTGTCTATAGCGTTGTATTTAACGCCGTTTTCAGACGCCCGAAAAGCGCCGCCTTTTGCGCCGCTGGTTTGCCATAGGACGGCGTAAAAAACGGCGTTTTGCCTGTCGTATAATGAGCCCCTCCCGCTGGTTTCCACAGCCAGTAAAAATTAAGTGTTCTCACACAATCACTGGTGAACTAAGCCAGACAAGACCAATTTACCACTGATCATGTAATGCCTTTGAATATACAGGATATTATGTGTGCAGTGTACAGGTGACATTGAACATATCATAGCTTGCTTTCTAAAGGAAGGACTTTTTCTAAAGTAAAGTTACACAACGTGGTCAGCAATTATAGCATTCCAATCCCATTGTATGTATCCATGCTTATTACATATAGGGCCCAGTTAATTGCTTACGTGAAAAGCAAAAAAGTAATGGGTCGAAATATTTTATTAGCTAATTAAAATACGGCGTTGGGATATAACTTCCTGTTAAGATGCCAAATACGTAGATCCAAAGCCAAGGGCATACATCCAAACACTGTAACCCAAGTTTAAAAACTCAAAAAATTATTGTGTTATGCCAAAAGATGACATTTCTGTACAACGGGTAAGATACAGGTCGGAGACTGTTAAAAGTGACCAATCAAAGGATCGGAGAAGTCTGCCATTGTCCCGCCTCCAAAGTCCAGAAGTCAACTCGACGAGCGAGCAAGTGTTGAGCAGTTGCGTGAGCATAGAGAGAATTGCGTACGTACTCTTCAAAGCCTCTGCTCGTGGACTGCGCTTTTGCACACGGAGCAGAAATGCGCTCTCGCAAGGATTCTTTTCCGTGCGCCGATATTGTTCTGTGCGCTCGCGGAGCATAAATGCGCTCTCGTGAGGGTGTGTTTACGCTCGTGGAACTGTTTTGGGTCTGAATAAACGCCATCGTTTCGTTGATTGAATGTACTGAATGAATACGCCCTTCACGGGACGAGTCAAGTGAGTCGAAATGAGTTTGAATGATGTGACTCCTCATGTGACTCCCCTTTTCATCTCTCTCCACTGGCTACCGGTTGAAGCCCGTATCAGATTCAAGTCACTTTGTCTGACGGCTCCGCCTTCCTCTCGCTACAATAAACTTTCGAATAATTGGAACGGACCGGAGTCAATTATTCCGCTTATACCACGGTTACCACACCACAGGACATTGTTCAAATGTTTAATTTCAATGTTTGTCATCTTATCTTCTTTAAAATGCTGTTGATGGTAGGACTATCTCATATCCATTAGAGCGAACGGACTCGGAAGCTTGAGCCACGTGGTGTGTGTGAGAGAGCGAGAGATTGCGCACACACCTGCATGTTTGCGGTAACGTGACAGAAAAGCCAGTGATAATAAATACTTGATTCCTCATAATCTTCAGCAGTAAAAAAAAAAAAAAAATCACGCAAACTTTTGAAAGAGTAGGTCTATCAAAATATATTCGTTATCAGGTATAAGCAGCATGAAGAAGAAAACGAACCAGTAGGCTATCAGTGTTTATTAATGCATATTGTTTTTCTATTTAGTTATTTTATGAATTCGATTTCAGTATATGTATTTCTTGTTTTTGAAATGCTCTATTTATTGGAATGAAACTGCACACGTTTCCATTAACAGTAAAGTTTGACATTATAAACGTCAGATCAAGCAGGGTGCTGTGTGAGGTGATGTCCTGTAGGCTACACTATAAACGTTCTGTTGTTTAAACTTGGCGAAGTGATATGGACTGTAATGCGGTCAGCAGACCTGGAACACCTTCATAGGTGTGCATTTAACTGAAAGTTAATACATACCCATTGAACGTTTGTCAACCAGTCAGATAGAAGCATTCAACAGCCCCGTGGTATAAAAATAAATGTATATAGTGTTATATTTTATATGTTTTACATTTATATTTATTAAGTAAATTAGTTTAACCAACTAACTATTGTCAGGCTTTGCCTTTTGTTTTATGTTATTTTTTGGTTGGTGTTTTATTTTTCTGCTGTATTTTGTCCCTGTAGATTTATCTCGTCTGGTACCCTGTTAAGCCTCCTTGTTTTGCTAATTACCCTCACCTGTTCCTCATCGCTGTTTCCCTCTATTTTAGCTTGGCTGTGCCAGCTCTCTTTGTGGTGGTGTAATTATTTGTTACTGTGTTGCTCTCACTGCGCTTTATGCTTAACCTTTTCATAATTCGTAGGAACGTGGCAATCCGTGAGCCGGTTTGGATTATTTTCTCCCATACGGTGCTTTTTGGTTCCCGTTTACCTTTCCCGGATTTTTGTGATTTTTGGTTTTCTCAGCCAGCTGTGTACCTGAGTGTTTGGACAGGAGTTCCCAGCCTTACTTTTGTTTCTCTCTGTGGAGTCCCTGTCTAATAAACTGTGTTAACCTTACCTGCATCTGAGTCCCTTTGTGCACCGTGACAGTACATCGCCACCAAAGATGGACTCAGCAGGAGAGGTCGATGTTCGCCAAGCCGTCGCAAGCCAGGGAGTGCTATTAGGACGTCAGCAGCAGGAAGTAGCGGAGATTCGTCTTGGCATCTCTACTCTCTCCCAACAACTCGCTGCTAACGCCCAGCACCTGGACCAGACCCATGCTACTCAAGCGACAGCTTCTGCTAATACAGCACCGGTCGAGACGGACGCAGTCTTTTGAGTTGTTCTCCCTGAAGCTAAGGAAGGTGTTTGACCGGTCTGCACTTAACAGCGAGGCAGCTCGGTCGTTGTCCCTCTTACAACAGGGTCGCAGGACCACTTTGGCTTCGTCTTGCGGCTGGAACGACAAGGCTCTCCGGGATCGGTTCTTACATGGATTAGCGGATCGTGTGCTGGACGAGATCTATTCGCTGGAGCTTCCTCCAACGCTTGACGGGCTAATTCAGCTCGCCCTCCAGGTCGACTTTCGTCTGGGACTCCGTTCTCAGCGACATGGGATCATTGACTCTGGAGCGGAGGGTGATTTTATTGACATTGAGCTGGCCAAGAGGTGGAGGATTCCCGTACTTCCTCTCACTCAGTCCATCGCGGCTGAGACACTCTGCGGCACGCCTCTCACCAACATTTCTTCCACCACTGAACCTGTTTCGCTCACCACTTCCGGTAATCACACGGAGATGCGTCAGTTCCTCATTCAGTCTCCCTCCGCTCCTATCGTGTTGGGTCACGCCTGGCTTTCTAAGCATAACCCCCATATTGACTGGAGAAATAATGTTGTTTGTGAATGGAGTGTTTTTTGTGCCTCTAATTGTTTAAATACTGCTCTCTCTCCTTTGATCTCTTCCCCTCTGTTTCAGGAGGAGCCTGTAGACCTTACGTACCTAGCGTCTATCATGATCTGAGAGCGGTTTTTAGTAAGTCTCGAGCGACATCTCTACCTCTGCACCGCCCGTACGACTGTGCGATCGACCTTTTACCCGGCACTTCTCCACCTAAGGGGCGCCTTTACCCTCTTTCTGGTCCTGAGAGGGAGGCCGTGGAAAGGTATGTGGCCGATTCTTTGTTATCCGTCCCTCTTCCTCTCCGGCTGGGGCGGGGTTTTTCTTTGTGGAGAGAAGGATGGTTCCCTTCGCCCCTGCATTGATTACCGGGGGCTGAACAACATCACGGTCAAGAATAGCCATCCCTTGCCGTTGATGTCGTCCGCTTTCGGTCTCTTGCAGGGTGCTACCATCTTTACGAAGTTAGACTTACGCAATGCTTATCACCTGGTCAGGATAAGGGAGGGGGATGAGTGGAAGACCGCCTTTTACACTCCCACAGGCCACTTTGAGTATCGTGTGATGCCTTATGGCCTGTCGAATGCTCCGGCGGTTTTCCAGAGACTCGTCAATGATGTGCTGAGGGACATGGTCGACCGTTTCGTTTTTGTTTATCTCGATGACATTTTGATCTTCTCGCACAACGAACGGGATCATGTTCAGCACGTTCGACGGGTCTTTAGCCGGTTACTTGAGAATCGCCCGTTCGCTAAGGTGGAGAAGTGTGAGTTTCACGCACGGTCGGTTCCGTTTCTGGGTTTTATCCTGTCGCCTGAGGGTATTCGGATGGACCCCACTAAGGTAAAGGCAGTTGCTGATTGGCCTTACCCCAGTAAATCGCAAGGCGGTCCAGCGTTTCCTGGGGTTTGCCAATTTTTACCGACGGTTCATCCGAGGGTTTGGCCAGGTCGCTCTTCCCTTGTCGGAGCTCACCTCCACTTTGAGACGGTTCGTATGGTCGGAACGCGCTCAGACTGCTTTTGATAGACTTAATAGTCTTTTTACGTCTGCCCCCATTCTGGTCAATCCTGACCCGTCTCGTCAGTTTATTGTGGAGGTCGATGCATCTGAGGCAGGGGTAGGAGCGATCTTGTCCCAACGTTCCTCCCCGGACGACAAGATACATCCCTGTGCGTTCTTCTCCCGCCGGCTCAATTCCTCGGAGCAGAATTACGACATCGGTAATAAGGAGTTGTTAGCCGTGAAGCTTGCTTTGGAGGAGTGGCGCCACTGGTTGGAGGGGGCTAAGGTTCCTTTCTTGGTTTGGACCGACCATAAAAATCTTGAATATATCCGTTCAGTGAAGCGACTGAACTCTCGGCAGGCTCGCTGGGCTCTTTTTTTGGGGCGTTTTGATTTTGTCATCGCCTACCGGCCGGGGAGTAAGAATGGTAAGCCGGACGCCCTTTCGCGTCAGGTCGAGGTCGGGACCACTTCCACCCCCTCGGTGTCCGTTGTTTCCCCCGCTCGTTTTGGTGGCCTTCCATGGCGCAGGACGCTCACAAGTTCGTCTCGGCTTGCCCAGTTTGTGCGACTAACAAGTCTTCTAACCGTCCACCGGCGGGACTACTGCGTCCGTTACCCACCCCTTCGACCATGGTCCCACATCGCCATGGACTTCGTCACGGGACTTCCTCCGTCCTGTGGCAATTCCGTGGCCCTCACTGTGGTTGACAGGTTCTCGAAGGCGGTACATTTTATTCCCCTCCCTAAGCTTCTGTATGCTAAGGAGACTGCTAAAATTATCCTTGACAACGTTTTCCGTGTCCATGGCCTCCCCGTGGATGTGGTCTCTGACAGGGGTCCCCAGTTCGTTTCTAAATTTTGGGCTGAGTTTTGTCGGCTCCTGGGGGCCACTGCCAGTTTATCCTCTGGTTACCATCCACAGTCTAATGGGCAGGCCGAGCGGGCTAATCAAGATCTCGAGAGGGTCCTGCGTTGCGTTGCTTTGTCTGAGCCATTGTCTTGGAGTTCTGGGTTGACTATGGTAGAGTATGCTCACAACTCCCTTCCGGTGTCGTCTACGGGTTTGTCGCCCTTCCAGTGCTGCCTAGGTTACCAACCCCCGTTGTTTCCCTCCCAAGAGGCGGACGCTTCTGTTCCTTCTGCTCAGGGCTTTGTTAACCGGTGTATTCGCACCTGGAGGGTTGCTAGACGGGCCCTCATTCTCGCACGTTACCTACCAAACGTCAGCGAATCGCCATCGCTCCAAGGCTCCCCCTTTCGTGTGTGGTCAAAGGGTTTGGTTGTCCACGTCTGACCTTCCCCTTCATGTCCCTGCACGTAAGCTGGGTCCTAAGTTTATCGGTCCCTTCCCGATCACCAAGATCATTAATCCAGTGACCGTTCGCCTCAAATTACCCCACTTCCTTAAGCGAGTTCACCCTACGTTTTATGTGGCCAAGACCAAACCCGTGGTTCGCTCCCCCTTCAACCCTCGACCTCTGCCCCCCCGCCTCCTAGACTCATCGAGGGGTCGCCGACCTATACGGTACGTCGACTTCTCGATGTGAGACGGCGGGGTAGAGGTCACCAATACCTGGTAGACTGGGAGGGCTACGGTCCGGAGGAGAGATGCTGGATCCCCGCTCGTGACATTTTGGACCGCTCTCTTATTGATCAGTTCCTCCGCTCTCGTGGGTAGGTCTTGGATGCCGTGAGGCATCTTTGAGGGGGGTTTCTGTCAGGCTTTGCCTTTTGTTTTATGTTATTTTTTGGTTGGTGTTTTATTTTTCTGCTGTATTTTGTCCCTGTAGATTTATCTCGTCTGGTACCCTGTTTAGCCTCCTTGTTTTGCTCATTTCCCTCACCTGTTCCTCATCACTGTTTCCCTCTATTTTAGCTTGGCTGTGCCAGCTCTCTTTGTGGTAATGTAATTATTTGTTACTGTGTTGCTCTCGCTGTGCTTTATGCTTAACCTTTTCATAATTCGTAGGAACGTGGCAATCCGTTTGCCGGTTTGGATTATTTTCTCCCATACGGTTTTTTTTGGTTCCCGTTTACCTTTCCCGGATTTTTGTGATTTTTGGTTTTCTCAGCCAGCTGTGTACCTGAGTGTTTGGACAGGAGTTCCCTGCCTTACTTTTGTTTCTCTCTGTGGAGTCCTGTCTAATAAACTGTGTTAACCTTACCTGCATCTGAGTCCCTTTGTGCACCGTGACAACTATAACATAGATTCCCTTTCTGTCGGTCTCTCGACGTTGTGTCGAGAACGACAGATGGGGTTCGCCCTTGAGAACCAATCAACTCTGACTACTATAGAAAAGGCCAATGAAATTTGGCGAATTAAATTTGCATGCCGGTCTCCGCCCCCGGATGTCCGGTATATAAGGAAGCCGGCGTGCAGCATTCATTTACCTTTTGTTCTTCAGAGCCTTCGCTCATGACTACGAACAGAACGAATTCAATGAATTCTTCTTCTTCTACATTGCCGGATCTACGACGTAGAGCAGCGGATCGTGCCTACCTGCAGCGAACTTCCCCTGGGCGTCTCGGCGGTTCCGGAGGTGTTAGAGATTTTTTCTAAAAAGGTCCTTTTCAGGACTGAGCATTCTCCAGCGCGGCATGTCCCGCTGTTCTCTTGGGTGCGGGCACCCTCATCGAGGAGGGGGATGGACACGATTGCTGCATTAGGTGTCTGGGCGTCCAGCACGCTGAAGCAGCGTTCGTTGACACATCTTGCCCACACTGCGGGCAGATTGTCATTCAGAAGTTGCGGTCACGGGTGGCTGTCTTCCTACGGGAACCAGCCACCATTTCGTCTGCTACCCGGGCTGTGGCATCTGTGGCTATGGCCCCGATGACCACCCACGTTAGCAGCGTTAGTGATATGGGGAACTCTGCGAACGAAAACCCGCCAGCCAAGTGCTCACGGGCTGATCGCACCCCGATTCGCTCTTCTGAACGTTCCCCAACCGGCGGTGGCATACGGTCCGGATCCTCAGGCACACACTCGGAAACGATGTGTGACGAAGATGAGATGTCGCTCGCAGCATCGGAGGGAGACTGCCATCCGACTCTGACGAATCCGAGCTCCACCCCAGCGGTCGAGTTCAGGAGGAAGCAGAAGTGATGTCATCCGTGCTAACCCGGGGATACGTGGTTCCTGAGGTCGGAGCGCGGTGCAAACCGCGCCCACCCCGGGTGCCATGTTTTTCCCGGAGGTGCATGAGGAGCTGTGTAAAACTTGGAGCGCTCCACTCACGGACCGGCCAACCCGGGTATAATGAAGGATCTCCGTGCCGCCGCTGACAGCGCTCTACGGGCGACCAAGGCAGCGGCACGGGCCCTGGGTCGGACGATGTCCACGGTAGTGGTCCAGGAGAGACACCCCCGGCTCTACCTTGCGCAGAAGAGTGACACCAAGGAAGTCCGCTTTCTTGATGCACCAATCTCGCAGGGTGGGTTGTTGGTAACACCGTCGAGGACTGCGCTCAGCAGTTTTTGACGGTGAAGCAGACAGTGGCAATTGGCCACATTTTTTTCACGCCGCGACTCGGCCGCCTAGAGGCCTCCGAGATCCCGCGTGACGTCTGCTTCCCGGCAACCCAGGACCCCTTCGACATCGGCTCCGGTTCCTGTGCCCCCACAGGCGGCACCCCGGAAGCGGTGGTCGAGGGGGAAACCTCCACCCCGTCAGCAACCTTCTCGCGAGAAGGGACACTGATGGGAAGACCCCAGGGAGAACAACATCGGGCCCGACCTTCACAGCCACGGCTCTGATTGGTCGGTACGGGACGACTTCTGCCTCGTCACCAAAGCCGGGCCCTTTTCAGGGCCTGGCGCCCACTTACTCGCAGAGTTTTTCCGTTCTCCCTGGGTGTACTTGCAGCCGATCGCACACTCCACTGGACTGTGCCTGGCAACCCGACCTCACGCCCTGGTGAGGCGTTGGGTCGTACACACACGACAGCTGCCACCACTCTCAAACCGACAGTGCGTGCAGCGGTCCCGCCAGGCAGGTAAAAAGGCGGAGCCAACCTTCCCTCCGGGGACCCCCTGCGACAGACGGTTAGCTCCGCCAGCCGACGAACCACCCACCGTGGGAATGATGAAGCAGACCGTCCCCTTGGTCACCCTGTCATAGGCCCTGGGAGCTCGAGAGCTGCCCACACGTCTCGCTGGCTAATGAGGGTGGTCCGTCTTGGTTACTCGATCCAGTTTGCCAGAGACTCTCCCAAGTTTCGGGGCATCATCTCTCCCTCGGTCAGAGGCAGGGACGCCTCCGTACTTTGGGTAGAGGTCACCACCCTTCTGGCAAAACAGGCATCGAGTTCGTCCCTCAAAACCAATGTTCAGTGGGTCACGACCCGCACTTCATCGTTCCCAAGAAAGACAGCGGGTTGCGCCCCATAGGTCTGCGTACCCTGAACAAAGCACCTTCACAAAGCTGCCGTTCAGGGTGCTCACGCAGAGGCGCATCCTGACATCTATCAGGTGTCAGGATTGGTTCGTGGCAATCGACCTGAAGGACGCTTAATTTCATGTCTCGATTCCCCTTCTCCCCTTCGGGAAAAAGGTGTGCGGGTACTAAACTATCTCGACGACTGGCTTATCTTGGCACACTCACGAGATCTGTTGTGTACACAGAGGGACCTGGTGCTCCGGCATCTAGATCGATTGGGATTTCAGGTCAACCGAGAAAGTGCAAACTCTCCCCAGTGCAGAGCATCCTCTTTCTCGGTATGGAACTAAACTCTGTCACCATGACGGCGCAGCTGTCCGCAGCACGCGCCCAGTCAGTGTTGAACTGCCTGGAACACTTCAGGCAGTCGGCGGTCCCCCTGAAACAATTTCAGAGGCTCCTGGGCACATGGCGTCCTCCGCGGGGTAATACCCCTCGGATTGATGCACATGAGACCGCCCCAACACTGGCTACAGGGTCGAGTTCCGAGGACAGCGTGGCACACCACCAGAAGGCGCATGATGATGACGCCCTGCTGCCGACGCACCATATCCCCTTGGTCTTCCATGACCTTCCTCCGAGCGGGGGTTCCCCTCGGGCAGGTTACGAGGCACGTCGTGGTGACGACGGACGCTCGCTGCAGGGGTGGGGCGCAGTGTGCAGCGGGCACGCAGTAGCGGGGGCTGGACGGGCCCCCCGTCTGCGCTGGCATATCAATTGCCTAGTTGTGGACTGTGCTGCTTGTGCTGAGAAGGCGGCCTCTCTACACCAGCACGTAGTGGCCGCTGACACAGCCCGCCATCCGTCAGGTGGGGGCATAGGCAGACGACGAAGTTTTTAGAGCAGGTTATGCCCAGGCAGAGGCGGGACAGCATAGTAGGGAAGGGTTCGAGCGGTCCCCCCGTCCGGCTCCCTTCACCTCCCTCTCCTTTTCCCGCGACACCAGCCCCGCAAGCTCTTGACACACCAGAGTATTGGTGCACCACACAGACACAGTTGGTTAGAGTTCTACCACACTGGGTTAACAGCCTGGTTTGGCTGAGTTGATGCTCTGGACTCCCCTGAACTATTCCCCTGACATTGCTCTCTCAGGGGAAGGACATGTTCTGGCATCCCAGATCAGACCTCTGGACACCCATGTTGGTCTCTAGACGGGACGAGACTGAGACTAACATCTCCCCTCCACACTGAAAGTGTAGTAGTAACTATCGCCACTCATCACGACTCATTCCTAAGGGGTCCGCCTTCTATACCCTCTTGGACCCTAACGTGGTCCAAGAGCCCTCGGAGGTTCGATCTTCCTAACCTGAGTAAGACGGCCCCCTGTTGGCGCTCGCTTGAAAAACCCCTTCAAGAATTCGGCCATAAACTCTTCTGCTTCCCAGTATAGTGCCAAACGTGACCGCATCAGCTTGATCCTAATTGGAGGACAGCAGAAGGGGAAGGCTGTCTCCAAGCAGAGGCTGGCGCACTGGGTCGTGGATGACGTTACGATGGCATTCCGATCTCAGAATCTCCCTGCCCACTAAGGGCTTTTTGGTGGCACTGAGAAGCTCTCTAGCATCTCTGAGCTGCGGGTTGGGTACGCCCAAACACCTTCGCAAGTTAACAACCTTCGCGTAAACCGTGTCCCCACGTCCTGCGTGGATGTAGGACTGGCATCCGGGGGGGCGTTCCGAGTACCTCCACTATCTACCTTTCTTCTTACCCAACACATGGCTAAGAAACTGGTACCTCACCAACCTTCCTTCTTACCCAGACACTGGTTAAGAATAGGCATTCCATCCATCACTAAGCAAGCACCCCCTGCGGGTTGGCTGGGCAGAGCAGCCTTCCCCCTTAGGCCGGGACACCATATGACCTATCACAGATAGCTCTAACCGGACCTAGTGCTATCGGACGCAGTAACACCCCCCCCGTGGGTTGTTCCGTCTGAAATACCCTCATGGCAACGGTTCCCACACATGGTAACCCATGAGCTTCCCCAGGTGGGCCTCCACCTCGCGGTTAACTACCCAATCCGCACGTTCCATGCGTTCTCCTCCAAGGACAAGACCATTTCCTCCCCGCGGGTAGGAGGTGGCCTCTGCAGCGCTTCTCTGATTAAGAGTTGCGCTCACCCGGTGTAAACCCGAGCCGGACGGCCTCTCACCAGTATAGAGCTAAGGCCCCGTCCGTGAAAGGTTACCGGTCAGGGCTGTACCCATCTTTCTCCAAGAAAGCTCTGGGACCCCCCGACCACAACACTGGAAGGTTACAGTTTCACGAAAGCTTTGAGCTGACACGCCCAGGCTTGTTACCGTCGCTTCGCTGAGAGTGTGACGCGATACAGCGTTGTGGCGTTTTCCATCGGCAACCCCATCTGTCGTTCTCGACACAACGTCGAGAGACCGACAGAAAGGGAACGTCTTGGTTACGTATGTAACCTCAGTTCCCTGATGGAGGGAACGAGACGTTGTGTCCCTTATGCCACAAACACGTATCGTATTCTGCTGCAGTCGTGAGAGGCTCTCAGGCTCTTCAGAACAAGAGGTAAATGAATGCTGCACGCCGGCTTCCTTATATACCGGACATCCGGGGGCGGAGACCGGCATGCTAATTTCATTCGCCAAATTTCATCGGCCTTTTCTATAGTAGTCAGAGTTGATTGGTCAAGGGCGAACCCCATCTGTCGTTCTCGACACAACGTCTCGTTCCCTTCATCAGGGAACTGAGGTTACATACGTAACCAAGACGTTTATTTGACTAAAATCTTTTTCATATTTTGTCGATTAAAACTAGACTAAAACAAAAACAATGCAGATGACTAATATATGACTAAAAAGAAACTACATTTTATGACTAAAATTAAATCAAAACTTGCTGTCAAAACTTTCTATATATGCATCTACTTTCGTGGTTTACCAGCTACAGAATTTCATTCTACATTTGCTGCCTTAAAAAGTGTGACTGAATTGAAATCTGCTGAGGAGAAAAACTAATAGATGAAGTAGTGCTTATGCCGCTGAAAAGTAAACATATTTTTATCTCATTTTACATTAAAACAAGTAAATTACTGGTTAGGCATGACTATTTATCTGACTAGATTCTACTCTGTTTCATTTTCTTTTAACACTGAAGAACTTACGTATCCTGGAAAAAGGAGCACTTCTTTTTCTCCTTTTCTGTGCCGTGTGGCTGTCGGGCTGTGTTCTCTGTTTCAGTGCTTGGGCTGAACACCTTCTCAGACTTTGGAGTGGCAGGCTCCGATGAACTTCTTTCTGAAAGTTCTTTATCAATCTCCTTTGAGCAGGACTCCACATCAGCATCTTGACTAACTGATATCCGGTCTAAAGCAAAAACATCAATTAAAAACGATTACAAAGACAACCATCTATAAAAGGTGAATGAAATCTACTGTATGTGTGCTGTACCTTGTCTGATTATGTCAGCAATCCAGAATGGATGTTCGGTGGCTTTCCTGATCATATCAGTAACGATGTCTGTCAATGTTTTGGTAAGGACATTCAAAGCAGTCCTCTCCGCTTTCGTCATAGAATCATCTTGAATCGTGTGTGGCAACCCCAGGAATGACTCCATGTGATGCCACGATGCCCGCTGACAGAAGTAATGGAGCACCGCCATGTCGAATTCACAGGATAATGTGAAAGATTGTGCAGTATGTTGTTTTCGATATCGATGATCAAATTTCTTGTCCATGCCATAAGCGAGAAGTTCCAGGTAGACGCAGTTGATCAAATCCTTCTTAAACATAAGAATTGTCTCTAGGCCCCGAAGTCATCATGTCGTCTAGAGTGCATTTGGCTTCCGGTATGTTGGAGGATATTCTGTTTTGCAAGCATCGCATCATGGAGACAAAAATGCTCTCTCCAATCAGGCTTGCTTCCCTAGTGGACTTGTAGAAGATCTGTCCTCCTTTGGTCTTCTTAGTCGTGCGCTCGTGTTTCGGGCAGACGAAGAGAGCAGGTAGGACGACATTGATGCAGACCGTTTTTAGCCACTCGATCGTCCACTGAACCCTATCACACATTTCGGTCTTGGAAATGTGTTTTCTTTAAGTAAACTTTTGATTCTATTGCGAGCCCTGAAAAGAAGGAAAACATATTTTGAATGCTGTTGGTGGGTGAACTTTTGACTGCTTGACTACACATTTTATGCAAAGGAATAACATACTTTTTGGGGACCGCAGAGCAGATGTCATGTATGGTCACCGGTCGCTGAGGCGCTGTTAATGTACTTTGTTGCAAGAATGACTGGGCAATGGATGCTCCACGAGGAGGACATGGTACCTGAGCAGACGAGCACAAAGTGTAAATGACCATATATGAACATACTATAGTGATAGTTACTGTATGTGCTGTATACATATATGAACATTTGCTAACATAAATAAAAAAGTGCTTTCTTTGTTTCGTGTCTTCATAAATGTGCTGCCATATACACATAGTACAGTGTCACATACTCATTACATATATACAAACTGCAAATTTGTTATTATTTTTAAATCGATTGAAGTGATAATTATGTATGTACAGTATGTACACAAAAATAAATATTTTACAGAAACGAATTAAGTAAACATACCGGTCCACCTGTTGCCTCGGTTTTAGTACTTGGGCTGAACACCTCAGAATCTGAAGTCTCCTCAGAGCAACTGGACTCAATCAGCATTATTAGTAACTGATGTCCAACCTAAAGCAAAAAGATAAATTAACACTATTTCAACAACCGGCTATAAAAATTGATGCCAGGCGAGTCATTTTGTGTGTTGTACCTTGTTTCATCATCTCAGCAATCCAAAATGGATGTTCGGTGGCTTTGCCTATCATGTCCGTAATGACGTTTGTCAATTTTTTGGTGAGGACATTCAAAGTAATCCTCTCCGCTTTCTTCATAAAGCCTCCTAAATCATCTTGAAGGGTGTGTGGCAACCCCAGGAATGACTCCATGTGATGCCACGATGCCCGCTGACAGAAGTAATGAAGCACAGGCATGAGGAATTCCCAGCGTAATTTGAAAGGTCGGGCCTGCGAGCTGTTTTCAATTTCGTCGACAGGAAATTTCTTGCCAATTCCATTAGCGTGAAGTTCCAGGTAGACGCAGTTGATCAAATCCTTCTTAAACATAAATCATCTCTATGCTGTGTTCTGAAGTCATCAAGTTTTCCAGAGAGCAGTTGGCTTCTGACATGAAGTAGGACATTTTGTCACGCAGGCATTGCATCAGGGTGACAAAAATGACCTCTCCAATCAGGCTTGCCAGCTTAGTGGACTTCTGCCGTAGGTCGTTGTTCAATTCAGTTGATATTATCTTAGACAACTGCTCCTCTTTCAGGCAGACGAAGAGAGCAGGAAGGACCACGTTGATGGAGACCATTTTCAACCACTCGATCGTCCACTGAACCCGATCACACATTTCAGTCTGGGAAATGTGCTTTTCCGTAAGGGTTTTTCTTGACTGTTTTGCAAGCCCTGAACAGAAGTAAAACGGTTTTTTGATGATGTTGGTGGCTAAACTTTGGACTGCTTGTCTGTATTTTATGCAAAGGAATTCAACATACTGTAGTGAAAATGGGTACTGTCCCTTTAAGCTATCCTCTGTGTTCATCTTGTCTCTATTCCTATTGGCTGTGTAATGTGTCAGTCATAGAGTATGTGCGTAGTTACGGAAATAGAGGAGTTTCTAGTCAGTCTAATGGTTGTTTTAATGCTCATCGCACGGTCGGAAAAGCTGCCGTTCTGTGCCGGAGCGAGACAACCGAACAGTGTGAGATTTGACATGTGATATGTGTTTATCGACTACTGTACTGTTGGTGAATGTATCCGTGTACCCATACTGTTTAAGAAGTAAAGGAATTGCTCAGAGAACGGAATCTTTGTCGTGGCTCGTTACTTCCACGCACCCACACAGGCCAACGCTCGACGAGGATAATTAATAACGAACGCGAAACACGACAAGTGGTGTCAGAAGTGGGATTTCATCTGGAAATTACAACGAAATTGCAACGGAAGGATCGTTGGACGCTGGCGAGACAACAGCTGATGAACAGTAAGCTAATTTGTTTGTAATCTTTCCGAGAGAGAGGCAAGCGGGCGGACGCCATTACGCCGATGAGAACCGCATGGACGAAACTGCAAGTGAGTCACAGAGATAAGAGACTAAATCATTAATCAAGTGCATTTGTAAAGTTGATTGAAAAAAAAGAGAAATAATAACAAGTAACAGATGTCTCAAGAAGAATTGTGTCAGGGAGCCATGGCGGCAGTTTCTGATGACAGCCAACCCCCGGACTGGTTGAAAGAAATGCTTGAACATCAAAATAGGAATAATGAGCAACTGCAGATGATGATGGCTCCAATATTGACTCATATTACAAGTTGTACTCAAGACCCACAAACGTCAATGTTTACCGCGCAGAAGGGTAATACACGTGAGAACTCTATGCCGGCGGTCAGAGAAAGGAGAGCGCTTTATACAGATTCAACCTTCCTTCAAGAAACTACTGAAAGGTCACGAAATGTCACTGGTGGGCCATTTGCTGCCGAGCTGGAAGTAATACAGCAGAGAGCACGTACTTCGGGTCCCTCCAGGGCTACACTCTCGATGGAAGCTGGAGAAAGACAACGTAACACTGAGCGTGGTTTCCAACCTGTGCCACAGACTTCTAGCGTCGAACAACGGTCTAATACTCCTCACTATCAAGGCCAGCCGGTTGCTACGGAAGGTCTCAGGACAAAGCTCGCTGTTTTTGATGGTAGTGGGGACTGGGAAGCATTTGGTACCATTCGAGAGACAGGCCAGAAAGCATAGTTGGAGTGGGGGCTACAGAGTGGACTGTTTGTACGAATGCCTAAAGGGGCCAGCTATTAAGTATGTCTGTTCGCTGCCTGAACATATCCGAGAGGACTACACCCTTCTTAAAGAGCAGTTAACTCACCGCTTTGGGTTGCGCGACCCCCCGACCACAATCAGAAGGAAACTAGGAGAGATCCGTCAGCTAAAGGAGTCGACAGCCGAGTTTGTAGAAGAGGTGCAACGCTTAGTCACTTTGGCCTACCCTGGCGTGGAGCTCGATCTGCAGGAGCAACTTGCTACAGATTTTTTCCTCAAGGGACTTCACAATCAGAAAGTAGCTTATGAGGTAATGAACAAGGATCCCCGTTCATTGGTGGAGGCTCAAAGATTGGTAGAGGCCCATGAGCACAATTATCGAGCTACTGTGGGCCGTGATACTGATGTGAAGGGCAGAGCTAGACGTATTTCCTGGGCGGATGATGAGGACCAGTCCATCGATTCCCCGGCGGTGTCACGCAGAGTTCAAAGCCCGAGCTACGCTACTACAGACCAGGTGGCTGTTCTCTCACAGAAGACGGCATTCCTAACACAGCAAATGGAGAAGATGAGTAAGAGCTATGTGTCTGCTGATCAGTTTAACATCCTAATGCAAAAGATGGAGCAGCTACAAGTGAAGCTGGATAACCTGGCAGCCAGGGAGCTGAGAAAGCCAGGAGAAGTAAGTCAGGACAGGAGGCGAGGGGATCTCCGACACAAGATGGCAGGCTACGAGCAGGAACAAATTCGCCAAGCCCCAACCGCACTGGAGTAGGGATGTGTTATAACTGTGGGGAAGAAGGGCATTTCCGCAGGGAGTGTGTCAGGCAATTAACCCCGCTACAAAACTTGAGGCAAGGAAGCAGCGACCAGAACCACAGTATCACTTCAAAAGGGCTAGAACGCTGGAGGAGCCAGTCCCCTACACCACAAGTGGGACGTGCAAGAAGCAGAGGCCCGAGTTTGCTTATGGATGTGACCATAAAGTGAAGTGGACAACCCAAAGCCTGGTGTCTGCGCAGTTCTAGAGCCCTACCTGATCACCGAAACTGTGGCCTCCGGCAGTGTCGTCATCACCATGGAGCGCAGAGTGATTGTGAGGCTTTGCAATCTTTCCAGAAATAAAACAATCTTACCAAAAGGAGCCTGTCTCGGTCTCTTGGTAGAGACATATCCAGAGGAGGACCTAATGGAAAAGGAAGGTACCAACACCCAAGAACAAAGAGATGACACGCATCACTCAGAGCTGAGACGACTGACACAGCAACAGATCTACCTGAGCATCTGCAAGCCCTTTATGCCGCCGCAAGCGAAACATTAAGTGATGCTCAGCAACAACGCCTTATTGAACTCTTGCTCTCCTACAAATTCCTCTTTGCTGTTTCCGATATAGACCTTGGCCTTTTAACAGCTGTCACTCACAAGGTAAATACTGGAGCTGCTGGACCTGTACGCCAACCAGTCAGACGGACTCCCCTTGGATTTCAAGCGGAGGAGGAGGGGCACCTTAAGGCTATGCTGGAGGCGGGAGTCGTCACACCCTCTGCCTCGGAGTGGGCGTCACCCGTAGTGTTAGTTCGCAAAAAGGATGGAGGTGTTCGCTGGTGTGTCGATTATCGTCGCCTCAACAGTTTGACAGCCAAAGATGCTTATCCTCTTCCCAAAATTGAGGAATGCCTGGATGTCCTTGGGGGAGCTTGTGTCTTCTCTACTTTAGACCTCCAGTCTGGCTACTGGCAAATTGCGGTGGACGAGATGGACAGAGCAAAGACCGCTTTCATTACTCGCTATGGGCTCTACGAGTATACCCGTATGCTCTTCGGGCTGTGCAACGCCCCCAGCACTTTCCAGAGGGCGATGGAGCTTGTTCTTCGAGGACTTCAGTGGGAAACGCTCTTAATCTACTTGGACGACATCATCATCTTGGGAAAAGGGGTTGATGAGAGCCTGGATCGACTTGAAGCTGTATTCCAACGCCTTTTCAGCTATGGACTAAAGCTAAAGCCATCCAAATGTCACCTGCTTAAAAGGAAGTCCTGTTCCTGGGCCATGTGGTTAGCGGTGAAGGCATACGGCCCAATCCATCTCTGATTAGTGACGTTAATGCTTGGAACCCCCCCACAACTGTACATGAGTTGAGAGTTTTTTTTGGACTGTGTAACTACTACAGGAAGTTTGTGCCGTCATTCTCTGAGCTGGCCAGTCCTCTTAATGAACTCCTAAGGAAGGAAGCAACGTTCTCGTGGACTGAGGAGCACCAGAATGCTTTCACACAGCTCAAGGTAAAGTTAACTTCTGCACCTGTGCTTGGATATCCTCTAGTGGAAGGAAAGTACGTTTTGGACACGGATGCCTCAAATCACAGTATCGGTGCAGTGTTGTCACAACTTCAGTGGGGAGAGGAGAGAGTCATCACTTATGCAAGCGCTCACCTTACACAAGCTCAGAGGAGATACTGTGTAACGAGACGAGAATTGCTGGCTGTTGTTTTCTACACCCGCCAATTTCGACACTACCTGCTGGGCAAGAGTTTTCTTCTACGCACTGATCACAACAGTCTTACCTGGTTGTTCCGGTTCAAACATCCCGAGGGACAGCTGGCCCGCTGGCTGGAAGAGCTGTGTCAGTATGACTTTGACATCAAACACAGAGCTGGAAAACTTCACTCAAACGCTGATGCGATGTCAAGACGTGCTGGCGAGGCCCCAAATATGTGCAACTGCTATCAAGCAGAGAACAATGTTGCAAATCTGCCATGTGGAGGCTGTAAACAATGCCAAAAGTTGCATGACCACTGGGAGAGGTTTGAAGAGGATGTTGATGATGTGGTCCCACTCACAGTAAGGAGCATTGAGTATGCCACAGGGGAACAAGTTGTTGAAGACCCTGGCAGGAGTGAGGAAGAGAGGGCAGCTGTAGACTTATTGGGAGCACCGCGAGTGAACTGGCTGGAAGTTTTCCCAAAAGAAAAGCTAGCACAAGAGCAGAGAGCTGATCCTGATTTAGCCATCCTGCATGAGTGGAAACAGGCAGGAGTTCTTCCAACAAAGGATGACGTTGCATTGAGAAGTCCAGCAGTAAGAAAATTCTGGCTGTGTTGGCCGCAAGTTGAACTTCATCAGGGAGTCCTCTATTATCGTTGGGAAAGGCCTGGAGGACTGCGTCCCTCTCTACTGTTGCTAGTACCGGCCTCAATACAACCAGAAGTGATACAAGCCTGTCATAATCCCCCACAGTCTGGTCATTTGGGAGAAGGAAAGACCTTAGAGCGACTCCGTCAAAGTTTCCACTGGTATGGCATGGGTGGAGATGTACGTTTGCACATACGGAGGTGTGGGCACTGCAATGCTTGCAAAGCTGCTGGACCAACTAAGAGGGCCCAACTTCAGAATTACCAAGCAGGGGCACCAATGGATCGGATCCACATCGATATACTGGGCCCATTTCCTGTGTCTAGCTCAGGAAACAAGTACGTCTTAATCATTATTGACCAGTTCACTCGATGGGTGGAAGCTTTTCCTGTGCCGGACCAAGGGGCAGAAACTACGGCTAAGACACTTGTGTACGAGTTCATCTCCAGGTTTGGGCCCCGCTGGAGCTACACACAGACCAGGGGCGAAATTTTGAAAGTTCGCTATTCAGAGATGTTTGTAGTCTCATGCAGATCACGAAAACGCGGACAACACCTTACCATCCGTCCTCGAACGGACAAGTAGAGAGGTTCAATCGAAACGCTCGTTCAGATGATTCGGTGCTACGTGAACCAGGATCAGAAGAACTGGGATGAGCATCTTCCGCTCCTTACAGCCGCGTACCGCAGCTCTCAGCATGCAGTCACTGGATTCACACCGAATAGGCTCATGTTTGGAAGGGAAGTTTACCAACCCCAGGATCTATGGTCCGGTGTCGCAGAGCAAAGGTCGGACAGTGTGGGAGTGCCAAACTTTCTGTATAACCTGGAAAAAGGGCTGAGAGACGCACATGATGTTGCCAGGGAACACCTCCATGTAGCCCAACAACGACAAAAGAAGATATATGATCTCAGGGCTCAGGAGAGGAAGTACATTGTTGGAGATTTGGTGTATATGCGGGACAGTACTAAGAGAAAGGGACAGAGCCCAAAACTCCAGCCACCGTGGAAAGGACCTTTCGTGATATCTGCCTGCTGCGGCCCAGTACTGTATGAGGTCCAGGGTTTAAAACAAAAGAGAGTCATGCATCATGATCCTCAAGCCCTATGACTGCGACGTAATTCCAGCGAGGGTCCGCGCCAGAGGAGTGAGATCCTGCGAAAGATTAAGGATACCCCTGACAACCCTGTTCCGTTAGAAACCCTGCAGGAGCCGGAACCGGCTGCACCCCCGGGGGACAGTGAAACGGAATCCATGTCCTCTGACCCTGAAGCCCAGGAGAACCAAGGTACGGAGAAGAAGCGGCAGCTGGCAGCTCGGCGACGTAGGAAGAACAGAAGTGGACCTGGACTAATGATGGACATAGGAGCAAAAGAGACAATTAAGAGAACGGTTAAGGGAAGGGAAATACGGAAGCCCGTGAGATACGACAGTTAATGTTTTATCATTGCCGTATATTGTTCATTACAGTTTTTGCAGTTAGAAGTTGTTATTACTGTTTTCGTTTTACTGAAGGGACTCAGTATTGTTAAAGGAGGGGATAGTGTAGTGAAAATGGGTACTGTCCCTTTAAGCTATCCTCTGTGTTCATCTTGTCTCTATTCCTATTGGCTGTGTAATGTGTCAGTCATAGAGTATGTGCGTAGTTACGGAAATAGAGGAGTTTAGTCAGTCTAATGGTTGTTTTAATGCTCATCGCACGGTCGGAAAAGCTGCCGTTCTGTGCCGGAGCGAGACAACCGAACAGTGTGAGATTTGACATGTGATATGTGTTTATCGACTACTGTACTGTTGGTGAATGTATCCGTGTACCCATACTGTTTAAGAAGTAAAGGAATTGCTCAGAGAACGGAATCTTTGTCGTGGCTCGTTACTTCCACGCACCCACACAGGCCAACGCTCGACGGGGATAATTAATAACGAACGCGAAACACGACAATACTTTTTGGTAACCACAGAGCAGATGTCATGCATGGTCACCGGTGGTTGAGTCTTCTCAAATTGAGTGTGTTGCAGGAATGACTGAGCAGAGGATGCTCCAGGATGAGTACTTGGTACCTCAGACCAGCACAGAAAAGTAAATAACAATATCGTTGCTGTCATTCTGAAACCTTGTATGTCCAAAAAACATTGTACTTTTAAATGAATAAAACCGCTGTATTGACAAAGTTGACAAACAATTTTGAATACTTTTATTGGTTATATATTTGCAAAACCCAGTGACAAGCAAAGGGTGACTAATAATAATGATTTATGGCCAAAAAACCCCCACAAAATATGGAGATACAAGCTTTCAGCAGGACAGCAGCGATATATATAAACATACTAGACCTATAATGATAGTTACTGTAGGCATACGTACATTTACAAACATGAATCAAAGAAAATCGTTTCCCTTTCTGTCGGTCTCTCGACGTTGTGTCGAAGACGACAGATGGGACACAACGTCTCGTTCCCTCCATCAGGGAACCGAGGTTACATACGTAACCAAGACGTTTTTATCGGTGTAACATCATACACACACACCGTGTCACATATTCATTACATGTCGAAAACATCCAATTTATTATTTGTTGTTACTTCGAAAGAAATCATCCTCGATGCTTTGCGGTTAGCAAACGTGTCGCGCTAATATTGAACTCGAAGAAATCCCTCCGGAAATCGTGAGTTTGAGAAAACTGCAAGACGCTAATAAACACGTCTGTCTTCGAGTTGTTTTGACTCCAAACGCAGTGACAGACGCGGGTCTCATTATGACGTCAGTGATGTTATCTACCGTATAAAGGCGTGGCTTGCGAAGAATGCAAGACTTTATTCACTCATCAACATTGAACATGTAGAGATGGTTTCATCGGACGCGCGCGCTGGCCCAAAGTTAACAGTCGGTTTCCGGTTGTAATATAAACTCCCAACTCACTCTTTTCTCACGCCACACATCTATTTCCTCACTTAGGGTCGCAGCCGCCATTTTGTCTGTGGTGTGTGATCAAATAAAAATCTTTGTTTTGGTGCTGCAGACTTTCTTTTACATCTCAGAGGTCGATAGTATGTGAAACTAGCAGTGGACGTCAATGTCAAAATAAGGTGGCCAATTAAACGCAAGAAGGAGGAGCTACTGTTTTAAGAACCGAGCGGTTACCAATCAAATCAAAGAAGACATTTTAGATACCGAGTGCAACGCTCGACGTAAGTGGCTAAACATCCAATCATTTACAAATGTTGTTGACCGACAGTATCCACTGATGCAAACTACAAAACGCCGTGTTAGATGAAAAATATGTCATTTATGTGATTGATGTAAAATTCGCAATTATTTGACAAGACAAGAGACAGTAACAGAGCCATTTTCAGCGTTTTATTAGAGATACGACTAGGAATAAATGTGTGCATATTGTGAATTAATGAAATGGTTACTAAGTTTAGGTTACCTAATTATTCACAGACCTTCACTAAAACATGGGGAACTCTGTTTATAGATTGTGATAAGTCTATATAAAGAAAAAACTTATTTGCAAATGCAATATTTATCAATAAATTCGAATACACAAATACATTTCCTCTATTGATTAGTGTCTTTATTGGTTAGTTTCCTAAATTCACCTAAAATGACTGAAAGTAGTCCAGTGTTCATTTTTGGCCCATCTAGTCATTTTTTAAAGGCTTTGCTGCGATCTGGTGGTCATTTTGTGATATTGCCACAAAGATTTTCTGAATCCTGTTATAATTTAAAGGATGATAATAATAGGTTATTCAACTAAAGAATTGAATTAAAGAATTGAATTAATTAAAAAAAGATTACAATTCTTGTATGTGCATGGATTGTATTGTTGTGATTGTACAAGTGGGTTACAGATAGTAGAGTTGACCTCACTCTCACCATCTGGTTCGTGTGAGGTTTCACAGTGTAATCCACAGTAGCTCTTCAACACAAACACATGTTTACTTGGCTATTTAAATGGGGAGATTGCATAGACTTTAAAGGGATAAGGGACTCACCCTCTAGGAGGGCTGTACAATTCATCGACAATTCATCGCCGCATTGCGTTTTTCAAGGATCCTCTCTTTTCTTGTGGTATAAATCCACAGCGCACCCCTTTCCTTTAAAGTGGTTCAGCTGTGCTATTTCTTTACATTTATTTTTCAGTTGAATTCACAGTTTTAAAGCCGAGTCGTGTTTTCAAGTAATCGTGTGAAATAATCCACATCTCAATATTGGCCAAAAAAATCCTGATTATGATCTATGTCATAATCGAGCAGCCCTACCCTCAAGTTGCTCCAAACTTTTATCGATTTATTTGTTCTCATGAACACAAAGAAAGATTTTTGGAAAAATGTTATCAACTGGCATTTTTGGGATATCAATGAGAGTTCAAAGCCCGAGCTACGCTACTACAGACCAGGTGGCTGTTCTCTCACAGAAGACGGCATTCCTAACACAGCAAATGGAGAAGATGAGTAAGAGCTATGTGTCTGCTGATCAGTTTAACATCCTAATGCAAAAGATGGAGCAGCTACAAGTGAAGCTGGATAACCTGGCAGCCAGGGAGCTGAGAAAGCCAGGAGAAGTAAGTCAGGACAGGAGGCGAGGGCGATCTCCGACACAAGATGGCAGGCTACGAGCAGGAACAAATTCGCCAAGCCCCAACCGCACTGGAGTAGGGATGTGTTATAACTGTGGGGAAGAAGGGCATTTCCGCAGGGAGTGTGTCAGGCAATTAACCCCGCTACAAAACTTGAGGCAAGGAAGCAGCGACCAGAACCACAGTATCACTTCAAAAGGGCTAGAACGCTGGAGGAGCCAGTCCCCACACCACAAGTGGGACGTGCAAGAAGCAGAGGCCCGAGTTTGCTTATGGATGTGACCATAAAGTGAAGTGGACAACCCAAAGCCTGGTGTCTGCGCAGTTCTAGAGCCCTACCTGATCACCGAAACTGTGGCCTCCGGCAGTGTCGTCATCACCATGGAGCGCAGAGTGATTGTGAGGCTTTGCAATCTTTCCAGAAATAAAACAATCTTACCAAAAGGAGCCTGTCTCGGTCTCTTGGTAGAGACATATCCAGAGGAGGACCTAATGGAAAGGAAGGTACCAACACCCAAGAACAAAGAGATGACACGCATCACTCAGAGCTGAGACGACTGACAACAGCAACAGATCTACCTGAGCATCTGCAAGCCCTTTATGCCGCCGCAAGCGAAACATTAAGTGATGCTCAGCAACAACGCCTTATTGAACTCTTGCTCTCCTACAAATTCCTCTTTGCTGTTTCCGATATAGACCTTGGCCTTTTAACAGCTGTCACTCACAAGGTAAATACTGGAGCTGCTGGACCTGTACGCCAACCAGTCAGACGGACTCCCCTTGGATTTCAAGCGGAGGAGGAGGGGCACCTTAAGGCTATGCTGGAGGCGGGAGTCGTCACACCCTCTGCCTCGGAGTGGGCGTCACCCGTAGTGTTAGTTCGCAAAAAGGATGGAGGTGTTCGCTGGTGTGTCGATTATCGTCGCCTCAACAGTTTGACAGCCAAAGATGCTTATCCTCTTCCCAAAATTGAGGAATGCCTGGATGTCCTTGGGGGAGCTTGTGTCTTCTCTACTTTAGACCTCCAGTCTGGCTACTGGCAAATTGCGGTGGACGAGATGGACAGAGCAAAGACCGCTTTCATTACTCGCTATGGGCTCTACGAGTATACCCGTATGCTCTTCGGGCTGTGCAACGCCCCCAGCACTTTCCAGAGGGCGATGGAGCTTGTTCTTCGAGGACTTCAGTGGGAAACTAAATCTACTTGGACGACATCATCATCTTGGGAAAAGGGTTGATGAGAGCCTGGATCGACTTGAAGCTGTATTCCAACGCCTTTTCAGCTATGGACTAAAGCTAAAGCCATCCAATGTCACCTGCTTAAAGAGGAAGTCCTGTTCCTGGGCCATGTGGTTAGCGGTGAAGGCATACGGCCCAATCCATCTCTGATTAGTGACGTTAATGCTTGGAACCCCCCACAACTGTACATGAGTTGAGAGTTTTTCTTGGACTGTGTAACTACTACAGGAAGTTTGTGCCGTCATTCTCTGAGCTGGCCAGTCCTCTTAATGAACTCCTAAGGAAGGAAGCAACGTTCTCGTGGACTGAGGAGCACCAGAATGCTTTCACACAGCTCAAGGTAAAGTTAACTTCTGCACCTGTGCTTGGATATCCTCTAGTGGAAGGAAAGTACGTTTTGGACACGGATGCCTCAAATCACAGTCGGTGCAGTGTTGTCACAACTTCAGTGGGGAGAGGAGAGAGTCATCACTTATGCAAGCGCTCACCTTACACAAGCTCAGAGGAGATACTGTGTAACGAGACGAGAATTGCTGGCTGTTGTTTTCTACACCCGCCAATTTCGACACTACCTGCTGGGCAAGAGTTTTCTTCTACGCACTGATCACAACAGTCTTACCTGGTTGTTCCGGTTCAAACATCCCGAGGGACAGCTGGCCCGCTGGCTGGAAGAGCTGTGTCAGTATGACTTTGACATCAAACACAGAGCTGGAAAACTTCACTCAAACGCTGATGCGATGTCAAGACGTGCTGGCGAGGCCCCAAATATGTGCAACTGCTATCAAGCAGAGAACAATGTTGCAAATCTGCCATGTGGAGGCTGTAAACAATGCCAAAAGTTGCATGACCACTGGGAGAGGTTTGAAGAGGATGTTGATGATGTGGTCCCACTCACAGTAAGGAGCATTGAGTATGCCACAGGGGAACAAGTTGTTGAAGACCCTGGCAGGAGTGAGGAAGAGAGGGCAGCTGTAGACTTATTGGGAGCACCGCGAGTGAACTGGCTGGAAGTTTTCCCAAAAGAAAAGCTAGCACAAGAGCAGAGAGCTGATCCTGATTTAGCCATCCTGCATGAGTGGAAACAGGCAGGAGTTCTTCCAACAAAGGATGACGTTGCATTGAGAAGTCCAGCAGTAAGAAAATTCTGGCTGTGTTGGCCGCAAGTTGAACTTCATCAGGGAGTCCTCTATTATCGTTGGGAAAGGCCTGGAGGACTGCGTCCCTCTCTACTGTTGCTAGTACCGGCCTCAATACAACCAGAAGTGATACAAGCCTGTCATAATCCCCCACAGTCTGGTCATTTGGGAGAAGGAAAGACCTTAGAGCGACTCCGTCAAAGTTTCCACTGGTATGGCATGGGTGGAGATGTACGTTTGCACATACGGAGGTGTGGGCACTGCAATGCTTGCAAAGCTGCTGGACCAACTAAGAGGGCCCAACTTCAGAATTACCAAGCAGGGGCACCAATGGATCGGATCCACATCGATATACTGGGCCCATTTCCTGTGTCTAGCTCAGGAAACAAGTACGTCTTAATCATTATTGACCAGTTCACTCGATGGGTGGAAGCTTTTCCTGTGCCGGACCAAGGGGCAGAAACTACGGCTAAGACACTTGTGTACGAGTTCATCTCCAGGTTTGGGGCCCCGCTGGAGCTACACACAGACCAGGGGCGAAATTTTGAAAGTTCGCTATTCAGAGATGTTTGTAGTCTCATGCAGATCACGAAAACGCGGACAACACCTTACCATCCGTCCTCGAACGGACAAGTAGAGAGGTTCAATCGAAACGCTCGTTCAGATGATTCGGTGCTACGTGAACCAGGATCAGAAGAAACTGGGATGAGCATCTTCCGCTCCTTACAGCCGCGTACCGCAGCTCTCAGCATGCAGTCACTGGATTCACACCGAATAGGCTCATGTTTGGAAGGGAAGTTTACCAACCCCAGGATCTATGGTCCGGTGTCGCAGAGCAAAGGTCGGACAGTGTGGGAGTGCCAAACTTTCTGTATAACCTGGAAAAAGGGCTGAGAGACGCACATGATGTTGCCAGGGAACACCTCCATGTAGCCCAACAACGACAAAAGAAGATATATGATCTCAGGGCTCAGGAGAGGAAGTACATTGTTGGAGATTTGGTGTATATGCGGGACAGTACTAAGAGAAAGGGACAGAGCCCAAAACTCCAGCCACCGTGGAAAGGACCTTTCGTGATATCTGCCTGCTGCGGCCCAGTACTGTATGAGGTCCCAGGGTTTAAAACAAAAGAGAGTCATGCATCATGATCGCCTCAGCCCTATGACTGCGACGTAATTCCAGCGAGGGTCCGCGCCAGAGGAGTGAGATCCTGCGAAAGATTAAGGATACCCCTGACAACCCTGTTCCGTTAGAAACCCTGCAGGAGCCGGAACCGGCTGCACCCCCGT